>CP139508.1:165965888-166565888 GCA_021014915.2 Artemisia tridentata subsp. tridentata
CTGGAGCTCAAGCTTTGGTTAGCTACATTCAAAAGCAGAGGAGAAACAATCATAAGGACTTTCAATATTGTCTGTTTGCCTGTTTTCTCTCTCAGATTGAACCCAAGAGTATATCTCAAGCACTTGCAGAAGAAAGTTAGGTTGATGCTATGCAAGAGGAGCTCTTACAATTTCAGTTGCAGAAGGTATGGATTCTTGTAGATTAGCCTCCTGGGAAGAAAGCTATTGGTACCAAGTGGGTTTACAGAAATAAAAGGGATGAAAGAGGTGTTGTAGTGAGGAATAAGGCAAGGCTAGTTGCTCAGGGCTATAGACAAGAGGAAGGGATAGACTATGATGAGGTATTTGCACCTGTGGCTAGGATTGAAGCCATCAGGATCTTCTTAGCATTTGCTTTATACAAGGGGTTTATAGTTTATCAGATGGATGTGAAAAGTGCATTTCTATATGGCACAATTGATGAAGAGGTGTATGTGACTCAACCTCCAGGATTTGTAGATCCTAAATCCCCAAAGAAGGTTTACAAAGTTGTGAAGGCTTTATATGGTTTACACCAAGCTCCCAGAGCCTGGTATGCTACTTTATCTTCATTTCTGTTGAAGAATGGTTTTAGAAGAGGAACCATTGACAAGACTTTATTCATAAAGAAGGACAAAAATGATATTCTGTTGGTGCAAGTTTATGTAGATGATATTATTTTTGGTTCTACTAAGAAGTCTTGGTGTTAAGAGTTTGAAGCATTGATGAAAAGTCAGTTCCAGATGAGTTCTATGGGAGAGCTCACCTTCTTTCTTGGATTACAAGTGAAACAGCAAGAAGATGAAATTTTCATAAGTTAGGATAAATATGTTGCAGAAATCCTGAAGAAGTTTGATTTGGTTAATGTGAAAACTGCCAGTACCCCCATGGAGTCAAAGAAACCATTAGCCAAGGATGAAGAAGCTGCTGATGTGGATGTACATCTTTATAGGTCCATGATTGGATCTTTAATGTATTTGATTGCTTCTAGACCTGACATCATGTTTGCAGTATGTGCTTGTTCTAGGTATCAAGTACCTCTAAAGACTTCACATCTTCATGCAGTAAAAAGAATCTTTATATATCTCAAAGTCCAGCCTAAATTAGGTCTTTCGTATCCTAAAGTCTCCTCATTTGAGTTGGAAGCTTACTCTGACAGTGACTATGCTGGTGCAAGTCTTGATAGGAAATCCACAACAGGAGGTTGTCAATTTTTGGGTAGAAGGCTTATGTCAGGGCAATGTAAGAAGCAAACCATTGTAGCTACTTCTACAACTGAAGCAGAATATGTTGCTGCTGCTAATTGCTCTGGACAAGTTTTGTGGATTCAAAATCAGATGTTAGATTTTGGTTTCAACTTCATGAACATAAAGATCTACATTGATAATGAGAGCACCATCTGCATTGTGAAGAATCCTGTGTTTCACTCCAAAACCAGTCACATTGAGATTAGGCACCACTTCATTAGAGATGCTTATGAGAAGAAGCTGGTTCAGGTGTTTAAGATTCATACTGATGATAATGTGGCTGATCTTTTAACCAAAGCCTTTGATGTTAGCAGGTTCAATTTCTTAGTGGTTAACACTGGAATGCTAAATGTATAGCTGCATTGGTTCAGGGGAGGTAAATAGGCAGGTTATGGTAAAATTGTTATGGAGTATGTATCCAAACAGGGGAGGAAATTGAGCTAAGGGGAGGAAGAAGTTCCAAGAAGTTTAAGCCAAATTGATAAGATCGTTTAAGCCCATCTAGGATATGTTGATGATTTTGATGATGTTCTTAGTAAAGCAATGGATTACACAGAAGAAGTGGAAATTCTTTCTACTGCTAAGTATAACAGTTTGTACTGCTGCTTGAAAATCTTTCTACTGCTAGTACAAAAAGTTTCTACTGTTGCATCAGAAGTTTCTACTGCTAAGAAAATGGATGTCTTTTAAGAAGCAGAATGAAGAGTTGTGACATGTTTTTGGAAATCTGAAAGCTGTGATGGAATGAGAAGGATCTTTGAGTGTTGGTACCTCTACCACACAACAAATGGTCATCAGTTCACCATGTCTAACAGACATCAAGAACTGACTAGTCCAGATCAAACGGTGTCTGGTAAAGACTTCTCAAATCCGTTAATGGCTGATAGTTTGCCAAAAACTATATGGTTATCAACTCACCATGCTTCACAGTGAAGAGTTGGCTATTCCAGAGCAAACGGCTACTGGTAAAGAAATATCAAATCTGTTTATGGCTGGTAGTTTGCCAAAAACTACAAAGCCAACTTAGTTGGTACTGCTGTGAACAGGTTATTGTTGCTGTTTATGAAGATCATCTGGATAGCTGGATAAAAATAAAAGAGTTCAAAATCATCAAGAAGATATTTGAAGAACAGAGTGTTTGGACACATCCTCCACAGAAGAAATCAAAAGTAACCACAAAAGTTAAAAAGAGTTCAAGAGAAATCAAGAAATCAAGAGAAGCTTAAAGACAACACATAATCTGAAGAAACTTAGTGATTTGCAAAGAAATCATAAGTTTAGGGGAGGATTGTTGGGAATTATGTGTTTCTGGAGTTTCAATTGCTGGTTATAATTAGTATTGTGAGTTATGTAGTTAGTACTGCTAGCTTTAAGTTAGTACTGTTCGTGTTAGAAAGGTACTGTTAGCGTGTTTTAGTTAGTACTGCTTATGTGATATGCATGAGTTATTATTATTAGAATAGATATGCAAAGATATGCATGGAGTTATATTAGGAAGAGATATGTAACATCTCTTTACACGTTATTGTAAGCTGTTAGGGTTTCCTTGGCGTATAAAAGGAACCTACGGCATTAGAACAAGAGTAATATAGTGTGCGTATTATCTTGTGTTTAGTTAGTAATCTGTAACCTAAGCAGATTAATAGTAATAAAAGTTCTTTTAGTATTCGTTGTTCTTCTTAGCAATACAAGTTAGATTCTGCATAACTTATATTGTTCATAGTCGGTGTTTCTCTTGTAGTTAGTTTGGATCTATCCAGATTAGCTACGACCTTTAACGTGCTAGAAGGATCCATTCAGATTGGGACCAATAGTAAATAAAAAGAAGGTCGCACCAATCATAATTGCTTTGTATAGAGATATAAATGTCATTGAAATCACCCCACTCATAATTCTATTCACTGCCACACCCGTACTACATCTTTGGGCCCGAAACCTCAGTGAAGAAATCGCTAAGCTGTAGACCCAAGTGATCGGGCCCATCCCAATAGAAGAGAATGCCACATAGGATAAAATTGTGGTGATACAAAACATTATAGCCCATTCTATCTTATGATCAGAATGATCTATGATAGTCAGCCCGATCCTAAGCCCATTAACGATAAGATCATACCAGCTACACTAGATAAGAGAAGTGGTCGACGTCCAACCTTATCTAGAAAAAATGTCGCCACTAAAATAAAGATAGTCTTCACGAAACCAACGGCTATGGTTGCTAGTAGCTTTGGTGTATCCTTAACAATCCCTGCCTTTTCAAAGATTCTCGGGCTGTATACAACACAACAGCATCTATTCCACTTGCTTGTTGTAAGAAATGAATACCAATGGCTGCCATCAAAATATGGCAAACTGTGGGTGTTGGATGGCTGAGCAACTCCTTCCATATGCCCTCGCCATGGCTAGCTTTTGACACTTGGACAATATCGTCATTGCAATCTTTCGATATGCCCACAGATGCCTTGATGTCAGCTATATAAGCTATCAAATGTTTTATCAAGGACAATTTTGGCCTCACCTAGTCGACCTTGCATGACAAGCCAACGAGGTGACTCAGGCACGCCTAAGATACCTAAGGCTAGGAATATCGATAGGATAGCTCTGATTCCTAACATGAATCGCCATCCTAAATGCTGTGGAAGCTTTGAGAATGCGTATTTTGATACATAACCAAGCAATATACCTGCAAAAAAAAGACTAATGCTCATAACACATTTACAAGACATCTCGTATACTAAAAGTCCTATAAACTTTTTTATTTATAGTAATAGTTTTTTAGTTACAAGATGTATTAACATTAACGAATGCTTATAAATAGTTCAAGATAAACTTAAAATTAGTTTGGATAAGTTTACTGTATTTTGGTAAAGAAAACTAACTAAAATAATCCTTTAATATGTTCCCACATTTATAGTACAAAATTGTAGCCAATTAGTTACAAAAAATTGTAGCTAATATGTTCTGTGGAGTTATTCTACAAACAATAAAAAGCTCACATACCAAGGGGCAACTCCCATCTATTGATTTAAATTTGATCAATGGCTGAGATCATACCACTTGCTACTAAAAAATACACGAAGGGGCAATTTTGTAAACTTACAACGAAACACAAACCACCTAACCACTCACTTCGTGTCATAACAACAACAACAACACACACTAAAAACACACACTACTCACACAAAAAAACCCGATCAAAATTAACCCTAAAAAATGCCAGATCTCTACGCATTTCACCGCTCCACCGGAAAAAATGGAATCTCCGACGAAAAGGATGAAGAAAATAACGGTCAACAAACCGATTTCAGGTATACTGAAACACTTTAAACAACTATTTTACTATCTGTTACTATTATATACGATTAGATAATGATGCGCACTGTTTGTTGAGATTATATTGAAGATATTATGATTTAATGGATGTTTATGGAAGTTATCGTGATTTTATGAAGAAAAACGTGACTAGAAATTAGGTTTTCAAAGTTTATAGATACATTCAGATGAAGATATGGAAATAAAAAGACATATTAGAAGCATTTATTGAAGGCGTCTTATGCGGCTAAGCCTTGGCTTAGCCGCATAAGACGCCTTCGGCTTGGCCGAAGGCGTTGGCTGCGGCTAAGCCGCAGAAGATGCCTTAGGCTAAGCCGAAGGCATAGGCTGCGGCTTAGCCGCAGAAGATGCGTTCGGCTAAGGCGTAGGCTATGGCTTATACATATTAGATGCCTTCGGCATACACAAAGGCGTAGGATGCGGCTTAGCAGCATCCTACACCTTTGGAATAGACGAAGACGTAGGATGCTGCTTAGCCAAAAGCTTAGCTGAATCCTATGCCTTCGGTTTAGATGAAGGTGTAGGCTGCCGTTAAGCCTTTGGCTTAGATGCAGAAGACGGATTTGTCTTAATGGCATAAACACAGCGTTTCTAATTTTGTTTGGCTTGAAATCTATATCACATATGATATAGCAAAACATTCACTTATAGATAGATTCAGTAGGTATCACAGGTGATAACTAATATGTATCACAGGTGATAACTAATATGTTATTCTGTATCACAGGTGATACCTAATATGTTATTTTGTATCACAGGTGATACTTAATAACTAAGCCAAAATAGTTTAATGCTTTATCACAAGTGATAAATGTCAAAGTATTCCATAAAATCACTAAAATAAAAAATAAAAAATTCACCAATCAGTAAAACTCATTAGGTTAGTTTGGCTTGGCCGAAGGCTATCGCTGCGGCTAAGACTTTGACAAAAGATGATGATGTATGATAGTTGGTCTGCTTGTACATAATTACTAAAAATATGTGTTTTAAAAATGCAGATGATAAAACGACATCCACATCAGAACAAAAACCTGTTGCAGGACAAAAGAGCATAAGAGTAAAGCAGGTATGTGTATCTAAAGTCAAAAGAAACATAATGAAAAAAAAAAGAAGCTGAAAAGGAGAACGAGGAGGATAATATGGAGAAGGAGAAGGATAAGGAAGAGAAGGAGAAAGAGGAAGTTAAAAAACAAACAAAAAAAAGAAGGATGTAAACTGATGAAGAAGAAGATTCCGAGGAAGAGCAGGAGATTGTGAAGGTTAAACATAAAAAAAATGAAAAAACAAAAAGCAAAAAAAGAAAAAAAACGAACAGAAAAGGTGATGTATCCTAGCTGCAAAACCAGATCATCACCAAAAGCAATGTATGATGCAATGGTTGGTTTACCAGATGCAAGAAAGAAATGCTTGAAAGACATTGTTTTTGAGAGATTCATCAACTTTCCAATAGTTGAACTTCTAGGTGCTTTGGTGTACCACGTGATAGAAAAATTCCATCCATCAAGCATGGAATTAAGATTAGAGAAAGGATCAATAAAGGCAACAAGACAAAAAATAAATGATATGCTAGGTGTGTCGATGGGAACGAAGAAATTACAAGACCTAGATGAAAGAGAGCCTGATGATCCTTACCTACAAGAATGGCAAAACCAATGCTCTCATCTGGGAAAAATTACACCACCGGCAATATCCATGGAGATATCAAACACATTTGATGCTGATTTCATCTTCATAATAAACTTCTTGACTCTGTTTGCTAGCACCATGGGAATAATAGACAATGGTGGAAAGGTGCTACCAACAGTGCTAACGCATGTCAAAGAAGATGATGATATATCGGATATTGACTGGTGTGGTTACATACTGGAAAGCTTACAAATAAGTAAGCAAAATTGGGATAAGGTGAAGTCGGGCACAGACTACTATTATGGGCCCATTACCTTCTTATGTGTAAGTTATTTTACATGTTTCTATAAATTTGTCAAATGTGATTCAATATCATACAAATATTATAATCTAACACAAATTTATTTTTTGTATAAAAAAGCTGCTGAACTACCCAAGGTTTCCAGTAATCCGTCACTGTCCAGCAATACGAAGCTGAAACACTCAGGCAATTAGGAAGAGGATGAGCATGGAAACAAAAGACAAATGCTTGGGGAAGCTGGAACATCATGGAGAGTACGATCCAGAGGAAGATCAAATTGGTCTGGATTTATACAAGGGAGCTGATATTTACTATGAACCATTGCCTCCTAAAAGACCAGAAACAAGAGAGGTTACTTTTAACTTTTTTCAATTTTTGGTAATATATCACCAGTGATAAATGTTATGATTTTTTTTGAGTTTTTGGTAGTATATCACCTGTGATAAAACATCTGTGATAATGAGAACTTGTACTGATAAGTAGTATATCACCTGTGATATAACACAAGTCATATGTATCACAGGTGATATAACACACATAAAAACAGTTGTAGTGGTTTTATTCAATTTTGGTAGTATATCACCTGTGATAATGAGCACTTATACTGATAACTAGTATCACATATGATTTTGAATATAGATTAAAAAAACTAATCCAAATTACTCATTTTACAGGAGTTTTATGCAAAAATTGAAGAGAAATTTGAAATAATTTCAAAAGAAAAAGGAGAGTTAGATGAGACGATCAGAGATGGTATGTAAAAGTTCAAGGGGGACAAAATGACGATCACGTTATGTTAGAAATACAAGACAATGTTCAATGTCGAAGATTTTGATCTAGATGAAGAAAAAGACAGTGATGATGACGACAACGATGATGGTAATGATGATGGCAACAATGATCCCAGAGGAGGAGACTCTGAAAATGAGAAAGATAATGATGGAAATGGTTATGAAAAGGATACGGAAAGTGGGAGCGAAGAAAGTGAGAATGAAGAGGAAAGTGCGAGGGAAGAAGAAAATGAGAGTGAGATAGAAACAAAAAATGAAATGGAAACAGACATTGAGGAAATAGACGTGGTTGAAAAAAGAATTATGGTTTCACCATATATGAACCGGAAAACTGTCATAAATATACCAATAGAGCCGGATTAAATGATGGTAACAGATGCTTTATTTTCAATGCAAGGAGATCCATAGTAAGTCTGCTTTATCTTATTAAACCATCATATGGAGAAAAAAAATGAAATTGTGTTAACAATACATCTAAATATGCTTTATCTTTTTGTGTAGCGATTTTGTGTTTGAAACAGAATGGGCATGGGGGGCAGCAACTATCAGAGACAACATGCAAACACTAGCACCACAATTAAAAGTGGAAGCTTGTGTCATTGACAGCTTTGCTGCAGTTTTAAACTATGAAGAAACAATCAACCCCTTTGGATCAAGGATGAAACAATTTTTTCACACAGGAATACTTGTAAGTACCTAAAAAATTAGAACTTAATTACTAAAATCTTAATTTATTTCTTATAACATATGTTGATTTATAAAAACAGACAAGACAAATAGTGGAAGCGAAAAAGGAAGATGAAGAGAAGCAGTATAATGATTTTTGTTCAAACTTGAAACCCGTGTTTAAAGGCAATCCAGATGACGAATCAATGCAACATGTAGAATTGGTAACAACTTATTTCAATTATTATGAAAAACAAATATGTTTTATTTGTATTAAAATGAATCTAATTTTTGTTTACAATTAATACAGACATTCTTTTCAATAATTGCGCATGAACACTTTAATCTGGTTGTTTTCAATCTCTTCAAAGGCACTTCTGTCATCATTGACAACTCCAACTCAGGGCAGACGTATGATACAAAATACTCGCAGGAATGTGATGTTCTCGTAAGTAATTAAAGACTATGCTTAAATAATGATGTGTGCTGCTTAAATAATTAGATATTAGAAGGCTATTCCTGCGGCTAAACCTTCAGCTTTAGCCGAAGGCTATGCCTGCAGCTAAGCCTTTGGCATGCTAAGATTCTGCTATGCCAGCAAAAATCACATATGATTTTAAATAAGATTTTAATTTATTTGAATAATCATATATGGTATTTTTGAAAATCATATATGATACTTCTAATGTTTTTGTAAAATATTTTTGAAAATCATATATGATACTTCAAAATAATGATGCATGCTGCTTAAATAAATTGTCTTTAATAAATTGAATTTTCTATTTTGTGTAGAAAAAAACTATTTTCAAGATATCTGGAATCCCACAAGCATAAAAAAGCATCTCAGATAGCAACAAAAAAGACAACAGTGATGAAGCTAAAGTGGGGGACAAAAAGAATGTCATTGATTGTGGTGTTTTTGTAATGATGCATATGGAGCAATATGATGGAGAAACTGAGAAAAACTGGAAACTGGAATTTCCAAGAGAAGGAAAAGAACAAGAGAAAAAAATAATAAGAATGAGAATTAAGTATGCAACCAAGATGCTAACGCATGAAATGAACATTCACCGAGAAAAGATCAACAAGGAAACACATGAGTTTGCAGAGACACACTCAGAAAAGGAATTGAAGCAGAAGATGATAAAAGAAGAGATAGAGAAGAGGAAGGCAGAACAGGCTATAGAACATGTTCGGAGTGCAATCTGATGGAAGATTCAGAAGTAGGAGTTGACACTGAAGGTTAGAAGGAGTATAGTAATTAATTGGGGCCACTAATGCAGATTACAAACTAATTTCTCTAGACTACTATGTTCAAGTATTGTATATTAAGTATTGTAGATTCTATTATGTTCAAGTATTATGTAGATTTTGCAAAAGCCATTTGGTAGTACTGTCGGGCCACGGAATGTGACGGACAGTGTCCAAGTTTGGGGTTACCTAAGAATGATGGTGCTCTATTAGGTCCCTAACCACATTCCCGGGTGCCGGAGATTGTACTCTATTTTGTTATGGATTTATGCATAAACTAGGTTTAAGAATTAGAGATTGAAAAAGCCGTTTGGTAGTACTGCCGGACCACGGAATGTGACGGACATTGTCCAAGTTTGGGGTTACCTAAGAATGATGGTGCTCTATTAGGTCCGAACCACATTCCCGGGTGCCGGAGATTGTACTCTATTTGGTTATGGCTTTATGCTGAAACTAGGTGTTAGGCATTACACAGATGAATGTAATCTGAATTTGAAAATACTTTTGGGTAAACTGAATATAAGCTTCTTTTGTATATTACCAGTGTGTGATTTTGTATGTATCACAGGTGATAACTAATATGTTTTTTTGTATCACATGTGATAAGTAATATGTTATTTTGTATCACAGGTGATAACTAATAACTTAGCCAAAACAGTTTAATGCTTTATCACAAGTGATAAATGTCAAACTATTCCATAAAATCACAAAAATAAAAAATAAAAAATACACCAATCAGTAAAACTCATAATTTCAATCAGTAAAAAAATACAAGCCTTTAACCTTTTAAGAATAAATAAACCAAAAAAAAAAAAAGAAAGAAAAAAAGAAAGAAAAAAAAAATCTTTTTGTGTGTGTCTTCCGATATCACAAACTGATCAATAGCAGTGCTAACTCTTTTCAACTAGCAGTACTAACAAATGTGTGATTTTGAATGTATCACAGGTGATACCTAATAAGTTATTTTGTATCACAGGTGATACCTAATATGTTATTTTGTATCACAGGTGATACCTCATAATGTAAGTAGGTAACTACAGTTTACACAAACTCTTTGGGCTGGTCATTAAGCCCAAATTATTTTTCTTTATTGGGCTAGTGTAACAACAAGTATTTAGCCAAAAAAATAAGCTTAAAAGTCTAAACATAAACCAATTAAAAGAATAATATCACAAGTGATAAAAAAAGTACATAAAATAGAATAAAAAAGAAATGGAAGAAGTAAAAATGTAAAATTCCATAAACAAGTCTTAGAAGTCTGTTTATCAGCTTATTTTTTAAGCTCATTTTTTATTAAGTGTCAAATTGATTTGAGTAATAGTTTTCCTTTTGCAAGTCTGTGTCAAAAAGTTTCAAAAAGCCAAGGGATGATTCCCAACCGTTGGATCAAAAAGACAGGTTTTAAGATTAAAAAACACTGAGGGACCACTTTTGCCAATTCAGCAAACTTACCCCACTAACCCCACCCCCGACATTTCACTTTCAACTCATTCTCTATAACAAAAAACCCAGTTTCTCTCACTAACCGCCATTAAAAAACCTACCATAAACAATCAAAACTAACCGTTTTAACCGTTAAAATCTTAAAAACAACACAAAAATGCAAGAATCATCGAGTGCACAAGCAGATGTACAAAAAAAAGGTTCAAAATGAACCTACTGGAGATGAAGGTACGATGCTTCCGACTAAATATTTAGTTATTTTATTAGTATTTATACTGATTTTGTACTTATTTATGGATTTTATTGCTACATATGAAGATTTTTGTGTATTTTTTTGTTGATTTTTGATGTAATACTGTGATGCATGTGATGATTATGTACTTATTTGAGTTTTATTTGTTAATTGAGAGATTGTGATGAATGTTGTGATTTTGTTTAGTTTTTGGTAGAATATCAGTTTTGATAAAACAGTTCTAGTTATCTTATTCGATTTTTGGTAGTATAACATCTGTATTATGAACAGTTGAAGTGGTTTTTTCCAATTTTTGGTAGTATATCACCAGTGATAAATGTTATGATTTTTTTTTGAGTTTTTGGTAGTATATCACCTGTGATAAAACATCTGTGATGATGAGCACTTGTACTGATAAGTAGTATATCACCTGTGATATAACACAGGTCATATGTATCACAGGTGATATAACACACATAAAAACAGTTGTAGTGGTTTTATTCAATTTTAGGTAGTATATCACCTGTGATAATGAGCACTTACACTGATAACTAGTATATCTGATGTGATTTTTAGTGTATATTTTTTTGTTTAACATGAGAGATTAAATTTTTGCTTTTTTGAAAAAAATGTAGAAGCTGATATTTATGAGCAACTGGATACGATAGAAGCTTTAAACGGTTAGTTTATGTTAATAAAGCTTTACACATAAAAATTGCATACATTGTGTTTCTATCTAAAAAAGAGAAATTGTAAATGCAGTTCTGTCGACAAGCGCATTTTTGAAATTATCTCCAGAGATTGATAAAATTAAAAGTATATTGTAACATATAAGTATGTCTCCTTTACAAGAATTAACTATGATAAAAACCTGAATGTATGTGGCGTACTTGATTTGACATTTAGCTTCTGTGTTATGTCACCAGTGATACATACACATTCAGTAAAATGTGTATGTATACTTGCAGTAGAATGCTATAAATTATATGACACATACAAATTCAGAGTTTATTTATCACATATCATATTCATAGAACTTAATTGGGATTTGTTTTGTGCAGGTATGCATTTAGAAATAAAACAAAGAAGAACAAAAAAACAAGGCCAAGAAATGAAAAGTCAAAAGACCATCATTAAAAAAAAAAAAAAAAAAAAAAACAGATACAACCGAAACATCAACCCCCTCATCAACACCCACAAAATCAAATCCAGCAAGATACGTAACACCAATAAGTCAAGCATCACCTGTGATATCACCTGAAGCCACACCAACATCAACACACAACCGTTGAAGGCATACCTGTGATATAACCAGAATCAACGATAGTTGTTGCACAGGATCAAACAAATATGGATGAACCAAAACATGTGCAACAAAGAAAAAAGATTGTTGCAAAAAAGAAGAAGGTTGTTAAGGAGGGAAAAGGAGGGAATGAAGAAGAAGAGGCTGCAGAAAAGAAGACAAAAGGATGTGTGGAGAAGGTTGAAAAGAAGATAAGAACAGCAAAAGAATCGCCAAGTGCGACAACAAGAAGTGTTGCCAAGAAGCAACGGTTAGAAGAGAAAGAAGAAGAGACAAAGAAAAACAATAACAAAAAGGAAAAGAAAAAGCAACAGATAGAAGCAACGGTTGTCGGCAAAAGAAAAAGGGTTGAAAAGGAGAAAAAGGAAGTTGAAAAAAAGAAGAAGGATGTTAAGAAGAAAGTGAATAAAACAATGCAAGATGAGGATGAAACGGATGATGAAGATTTTGTTGTTGAGGAAAAGAAGGTTAAGGATAAGGGAAAGAAAAAAATGGAAGATGAAGAGGATGAAGAGAGAGGAAAGTGGTTCAAGTCGTTGAGAGCCAAGACGACTGTACAACCATTTTATGATGCTACGCATAAACTGGGCCCAGAGAGAAGAGAAAGAGTAAGACAAATGGGATTTGGAACATTACTCGAGTTCCCATTCACAAAAGTCCCTTCAAAACTACCATACTTCATCTTAACACATTTGAATGTGAATAGAATGGAGATCACGTTGTCAAATGGCGGGGTTATCAAAATAACTCCAAAAAGGATAAGATAAATATTGGGAATACCAATGGGGCCGAAACCATTCTATGCTGATAAACAAAGGTTGAAACAGGACACAGTATACTGCAAATTCATAGCACAGCTTCCAACCAACAGAATGAGAAGAAGAACATCAACATTATCTAGTATAATTCAAACAACAGAAGGAACAAACTTTATGTTTGATTTGAATTACTTGATGCTGTTTGAAAACTGCTTGGGCACATGTGATAATACTTCAATTTTGAAGTATCATGTGCTACAAAACATAAAGTCAGCAGAAGACATACCCAACATAGATTGGTGCACATTCATTCAGAAATGCATAAAAGAAAGCAAGGAACACTGGGATGATAGAACGAACGAAAATTGGTATTGTAGACCTCATGTGATGTTCACTGTAAGTAACAGTTTACTTTAAAAATAACCATTCTATGAAATGTGATGTTGAGTATCACTGAGTGATAATTCAAAGTTTTTTTTTTTTTTTTTTTTTTTTTTTTTTTTTTTTGTAAAATAGATGGACATGTATAGTATCACTTGAGATACTAAAACCAACTTGAAAAAAATATAACTAACAGTTTTTTAATAAAAGTTTCATTTCATTGAAAACAGCTCATTTACTTGCATTACACGAAATTTGAACAAATGAATGTGCCACGCAAATGGCCAGCCATTAAGAATTGGAACACAAAGCTATTGGAGGAAAGGCAGGAGATGGAAATGGATAGAGAAGAGTTTGGATCAGTGATAGTCATCGAAGAAGATGATGATGATCAAGAAAAAGAAATTCAAAAGATAGAGTTTTAAATCAGAAAAAAGAATTAGAGACTACTATCAAAGTTAGCATGGAGATATACCCAGGGGATGAAACGATAAGGATGTTTTTAGAAAGGTTCAACACGGAATTCAGATTAGGAATAAAAACTGATGAATTTGGGAGAGTGGTGGATGATCAGGCAGGAACTAGTAAAAGAAGTGATGGAAGTGATGATGATGGAGCAGATGGTGGGGGTGATCATAATGTAGGAGATGATGATGAAGAGCCAAGTGATGGTGAAGATGGTGGGAGTAATAATGATGGAGGAGATGATGATGAAGGTAAAAAAGAAGCAAGCAACAAGGAAGGAGAAAAATTGGATGAAGAACAAGAAAACCAAGAACAACAAAAGAAGAAACAGCATGCCGAAAAGGTAAGATATTAGTGATTTAAAAATGGTTATGTGCATGCAATATCACAGTTGATAAAATGCTTATATAACAAGTAATAAAATGCTTATATGTATTCAATTTTTTTATTTTTTTTAATTTAAAAAACAGGCCAAAAAAGAAGAAGCTGCGAAAGAGCAAAATGAAAAAGAAACATACGAGGCAGCAAAAAAGGCAGAAACTGAAATTGCCAAAAAAGAAAAGGAACAAAATGAAAAAGATAAAGAAGCAGAAGCTGCAAAAAAGAAAAAAGAAAAAGAAAAATTGAAGAAACAAAAGGTAATATAACAAAAATAGTAATATGACAAAAGGTAATATCTCAAGTGATAAAATCTAATAGATCTTTATTTTTTACTAAAACAAGTTGCGGAAGAAGCTGCTGCAAAAGAAAATGCAGCAAAAGAAAAAAAAATTACAAGTTATCAAATAACAAAAAGAAGCTGCTGAAAAAAGAAGACAAGATGAAATAACAGCAAAATTGAAGGAACAAAAGGTAATAAAACAAAAATAGTAATATGACAAAAGGTAATATCTCAAGTGATACAATCTAATAGATTTTAATTTTTTAATAAAACAGGCTGCGGAAGAAGCTTCTGAGAAAGAGGCTGCAAAACAAAAAGAAGCTTTAAAGCTAAAAGCTAAGCAAGAGACTGAAAAGAAAGCAGCTGAGAAAAGAAAAGCAGTTGCAAAGGAGCTTAACGAAAAAAGAGCAAAAGAAAAGGTTAGTTCCTTTTGACTTTAAATTATCATGTTAAAGTAATATAACAAGTGATAAGCAAATCATCATGCGTGATATCTTTTTGGATCTAAATACTTTTTGATCTCAAAAACTTGTAATAAGGTCATAAGTGGAGTTTATTTTTCAACTTATTGTTCTTCGTTTCCATTTTAATTTGCTCTCAATACAGGCTGAGAAAGAAGGTGCTGCAAAAAAACAAAAAGATGAAAAACAAGCAACAAAAAAGGATAAAATTGCAGAATTTCAAAGCCCAAAAATTCAACCAAATCCATTCAGAACAGGGAAGGATGTTGCTGACGGAAGCATCAAAGATAAACAAATAAAAGAAGGGAAAAGGATAGCGAAACCATCAATATACTTGAAATCACCATATAATAACAAGATGGCAAGTACGATGGAACCCTTAACAGAACATGAAACCCTGTTGGCAAACATCTTATTTTCAATGGAAGGAGACATCATGTAAGTTTAAATATTTGTTGTTTCTCTTAAAGTTATGACATTTATCACCAGTGATATACTATGCATACTTAAGAAACTGATATTTATCACCTGTGATACTAAACACAGAGAGGAGGTATTCAATGATGGGATGGAGACAATTGTACCAAGAATATCAATGCAGTCACTTGCACCAGGGTTAGAAATAGAAAGTCACATAATTGACGCATTTGTATCAGTGTTGAATCAAGAAGAGATGTATATTTAAATTTCAAAAATAGATGTATATCTAGAGTATCTATGTGTTTCAAAAAAAATGATTTTAAATTATCTCTTGTGATAAAACAGCTACCAGAGATTACGAAGCAGAGAAAAGACATACAAGCGCAGTATAACAAGTTTGAAAAAATGATGAAAAAGGATGAAGCAAATAAGAAATTGAGAAATGTAAACCTTGCATTCTTCCCCATAATTGCTCACGATCATTACTATGTCATAGTTTTCAACCTTGAGAAAGGTAATGCTGCAATACTGGACAACAATATATCTGATGCAGATTATGAAGGCAAATACAAAGCCGTCTTCGATTTTGTGGTAAGAAATGCTTGAACTGAAGTCTATTTGAATACTTATATTTTATATGCATAGTAATATCACTAGAGATAGATTGTAGTAAGTAATATCTCTTTAATTTTATGTCAATTTGTAGAAAGGAGTGTTTCAACAATATTTGATGAGTGTTGGCCACCCATGCATCAACCAACTAATAAAAGAGGCTCCAGCAAAAGTTCCAAAGATGAAATGGAGAACTAAAGATAACAAGATCGACTGTGGCTTATACACGATGATGCATATGGAGATGTTTGAAGGTGAATTAGGACTGAAATCGAAGATTAACATACTCGATGAAAAAAATGCAAGATATAAGGAACAGATAAGAAAAATGAGGATGAGGTATGCTGCCAAGATCCTTTTGCATGAAGTGAATGAGAAAAGTGAATTCATGTCAAAGAAAGAAATGGAGTTTGCTGAGAAGTACCAAGACAAAGAAAAGATGAAAATCATGGTTGAAGAAGCTATAGAGAGAAAGATAGATGAAGAAAACAAGTAGCATTAGCTGAATTTAATGCTTTTCCAAGACAGTTTATGTTTATGTTCAAGTATTTTATATTTCTGAAACAGTGTAGATGGTTAAACTAGGTTTAAGAATTAGATATTGCAAAAGCCATTTGGTAGTACTGCCGGGCCACAGAATGTGACGGACAGTGTCCAAGTTTGGGGTTACCTAAGAATGATGGTGCTCTATTAGGTCCCGAACCACATTCCCGGGTGCCGGAGATTGTACTCTGTCTTGTTATGGCTTTATGCTTAAACTAAGTGTTAGGCATTACATAGATGAATGTAATCTGAATTTGAAAATAGTTTTGGGTAAACTGAATATAACCTTCTTTTATATATTACCAGTTTGTGATTTTGTATATATCACAGGTGATAACTAATATGTTTTTCTGTATCATAGGTGATAACTAATATGTTATTTTGTATCACAGGTGATATTCTGGATATCACAGGTGATATTCTGGATATCACAAGTGATATTGTAATTACACACAAGCTTGTAGAAGCTTGTGTGTACTAATCAGTTAGATACCTTTAGCTTTTAAGTTCCTTTGTTAACTGTTTGCTTAATTTGTCTTTTCCAGCTTATTTCTCAAGTTATAAAAATTTTGTTTTCACAAAAGTTGTTCATTTTTAGCTTATTAATAAGTTTCATAAAAAAAATTGCAAAAACAAAAACTGGGAAGTTGGGAAGCCCAGGGTGAACCTAGGCTCGAACCCCAGACCTCTACCATCCTCAACCAGTTTAACACCCCACAACCATCTCTGCCCTTGGGTCTTTTTCGTTATAGCTTGCACCTTTAATTCACTTAACCAATTTTTTCCCTTTTAGCTTAACTTCCCTTTTTATTCCTTTTTATTCAAATAAGAAATAGAAGGACTAAAACTGTAAAATTGCAAAAACAATAACCAATCGTTATCCATCGTTATCAGCTAGATCTGCAACATACCCCACCAGACAAAAAACATACACACGCCATCTATATATCTAAAAATCAAAACCTAATTACTGAATCGAACTCTAAAAAACATAAAGATGAATGAATCGAAAGCTGAAAAAGCAGATAAGGGAATGAACATTGTTGAAAATGTGGATAATTGTATGACACTCATTTTAATCTTATTTAACTATTTCTTGTTATTGTTTCCGTATTTTTTAAGTGTTTTGGATACAATTTATGAAGATTTTTTTAAGTTATTGTAAAGAAATGATAGATTACAGATTATATGTAAAAAAAGAAGATATAATGAGCTGATTATTAAGGATTAATGTATTAGACTAAGTTATCTACTGGGATATAAGAGAATGTGTTGTAGACAAGAGGTTATGTTGTCGATTAGAGGTTATGTTGTATATAAAAGGTTTGTTGAAGAACTGACTGTTTGGGATCTTAGATTTTATGATATGAGACCTTATGTTGTACATTTTGTAATATACCATGTCATTAGTATTGATTAACAAGTGCATGTTCTTTGATATATGAAGTTATGCTGCACCATTTACAGCGGAGCAGCATCAGCAAAAACAGATATGTGTGTAAATTTAAATAGTTGTTGTATGTGTATTTAATTGTATATCCTAATTTAGAAAGTTAAGTTATCAAGTTCCTCCAAGTGCAATATTGTCTAATGAAAATGTAAAGAATGATAACTTATATGCGATTTGTTATCTGATGAAATAAAACAGAGAACAAACAAAAGAGAAAACATAACCAAAATAGAAAGAAAGACGTTTACCATGATTCAGTGATTATAGTGAAAACAAATTTGAGGAACTAGCATCAACTAAATAGCTGATGAAAAAACAAGGTAGAGGACAAAAAAGAAGTGAAATGGATGAAGGAACAACGTTGAGCGGCAAAATTAGAGAGTGAGCAAGAAAGCTGAAAAGGAAGCAGCCAACAAGAAAGAAGCAGAGGAAAAACCTAAAGAATAGGTTAGTTAAATGTAAAAATAAATTGTTATTAATAAATATCACTGGTGATACAATACAATAAATATCACTGGTGATACAATAAATATCAATGGTGATAAACTAACTGCTAATGCCCTATAACCTTCTTTACATTATACCACAGGCTGAAAAAGAAACTTCTGCAAAAAGAGAAGAAGCTCAAAAAGAAGTTAATGCAAAGAGAGAAGAAGCTGAAAAAGCTAAAGAGAAAGAAGTTGAAGACAAGAAGCATGAAATAGGAAAAGGAAAAAGAAAAATAGATGAAACTGAGAATGATGAAAAAGAATTTGAAATGGATGAAAAAGATGGTAAGCATAATTCAGATGACGATGAAAAGGAAGGGATTTATAACAATGTTAAAAAGATACGAAAGGTGTATACAACGTTGAGGTCAAGGGCGACAGTTAGGCCATCTTTTAAAGCAATGCATGGGTTAAGCATAGAAAGAAAGAAAGTTACAAGACAAATGGGATTCGGAGAGTTGATTGATTTTCCAATAAATGAAGTACCAACAAAGCTGGCGTTTTTTGTAGTAAACAGCCTGGACATGGAAACAATGAACCTTAGGCTTCCAAAGGAAAATTTACAAATATCTCCACAGATGGTGAAGGAAGTTCTTGGGTTACCAAAGGGATCAAGGAGGTTAGAAAGAAATGAAAGACAAAGAGAAAACAATGATCGATTTGAGGAAGAATGGAAAGATCAATTCAAAGATGAAAACAAGTTGACAATAAAAGCAATATCAAAGCAGATAACAAAAATAAGAAACACGGACTTCATCTTCAGAATGAACTTTTTGATTCTAGTTGCAAATACCTTTGGAGCATGTGAAAGCAATTCTGTTGTAAAAACCACGGTATTGAAAAACTTTCTTGAAGAAGATGATGTGAGAGAGATAGATTGGTGTAGATATGTATACGAATGTGCAAAATTTTCAAAAAATGATTGGGCAACCAGAAAGAGGGATAGGACAGAGGTTGTCTATTACGGCCTAGTAACATTCTTGATGGTAACTACTAATTTTTTTTTTTTTTTTTTTTTTTTTTTAAAGATAACAATTTATGATTGAAAAAATATACATGCATATATTTTTTTCTTTTTACATGATTTTTGCTTTAAGTGTCATAGGTGATACTATTCATTACTTTCATTTGTTAAAAAGACCAAATGAAGTATCACCTATGATACTAATAGTTTAATGTTTTTTATATATGATTTATCTGATAAATCATTGTTGAAACAGCTTGCATATTTACAATATACAAAGTTTGATGGAATGAGTGTTCCGAGAAGAGTACCAGCTTTCAAAAGCTGGAACGCAAACTTGTTGAAAAGTAGAGAGACTCTAGAAATGGATTACATAAAATATTTTGGGATGGTGGACATTATAGGAGGTCTAAATGAACAAGAAGAAACTGCTCAAAAGGAGGTGAGTGTATGAAATCTCTAGTGATATTAGATTATAATATCCAAAAAATTAGGTTTGTGTTTAAAGTATAACTGATGATTTCTTCAAATTTAAATTCAATTACAGGAAATTTATCAGATGTTAGAAGATAAAATAGAAGGTATTTTGAGTGAGAAAGAATTGTTTGAAGAAACAATCAAAGAAAATCTAGTCAAGTTTGGAAATGATCAAAGGCTTATTCAATATAGAGAAAGATTGAAGCAGATTTTCAGAAACCCAAATGATAATTCCCAAGGAAGAAGTCCGTTCTATTCATCAACAGAATCAAGCTCTATCAAATTTGGAACAAGTGATGATGAAGATGATAACAATGGAGATGAAAAGGTAGAATGTGGATATGAAAATAGAGAACATGGAGATGAAAATGGAGAATCTATGATAGTTGATGATGATGAAGCTGACAAACATGATGCCGCAAATGACGATAATGCAGAATCAAACTATGATGATGAAGGTGCACAAGGGATTGTAAATGATGAAACTGCAGCAAACAACGAGGGGAGCAGTAGCAAAAATGATGTAGCTGCGGAAAACAACGAGGTCAGCAGTAGAAACAAGGATGAAGCTTCGGGAAATGATAAAGGAAAAAAAGATGAAACAAACAAGGTAACAAGTCAAAAAAATGAAGATGAAAAAATGAATGAAGACGAAAAAATTCAGGATCAAATAAAACTTGATGATGATGTATCTATTTTTGAGGAATTACTAGATATAACCGATGATGAATTTAAGAAAGAATTGAGAGAAATACAACAAAAACAAGCCAAAATGGCTTCAAAACCGCTTGAAGAATTAACTGATGAAGAATTTCTTGAAGTTTTCCAAGAGGCTGAAACGCAGACACTTGGGAATCAAAAAAATGTAGAAGAAAAACAAAAGGAACAAGTAGGTACATCTTCAAAAAAATAAAAACAAAAGGAACAAGCAAGTCCATCTTGTTCTAAAACTAGGGAGCACAATTTTGAGTTCACTCCTGGATCTCAGCCAACCTTTGATCTAGGATTTGATAGCCCAATAGTAGAGTCAAAACCATTCAAAAAAACAGAATCAAATGATGAAGAAAAGCAATCTTGGTGCCTGCAATCACCCTATATAAACCAAAAGGTCAGCACAATAGAAGAGCTAACTGAGGATGAAATACTCTTGGCAAGAAGCATCTTCTGTATGTAAGGAAACGAAGCGTAAGATTAACTTTAAATTTTTATGAACTTTACTTGAATTTATCATAGGTGATACCTCAAATGTTCTTTTTAACAAATGAAAGAAATGGGTAATATCACCTATGATACATAAAGAAATAAATAATATCTGTAGTTTCTTATACTTATCACCTATGGTATTGTCAAAAACAGAGAGCAAGTTTTCAACGACCAACGTGTAGGATTAATGAGAATGAATGTCCAATCACTAGCACCAGGATTGAAAATTGAAACTCCTGTGATCGACACATTTGCTTCAATCCTAAATTACGAAGAATGGGAATTAGAGAAAGAGATTAAAAGGCATTACTTTTATACATCAATGATGGTAAGATAAATTTAATTTAAAAATAATATATTATAATTGAATGTATTTATGTATTAACTTAATTTAACTTGTTTTTAATTATCAAGCAGTTGCCGGCAATAATACAAGATAATCGAGAATGCATGCTTACCAAAGATGATATAATAGATAAACAATACGATGAGTTTGCAAAGATGATTGCAATTCAGATGGAAGATGATATAAGGAAGCTACAATTTGAAGACATTAACTTGGTATATCATATGACTTTTATAAATTAATCAATGAACTTAGTCTATTATTTTAAAACTTACATAATTTTTATAATTTTATGATAACAGGTTTTCTTCCCTATCATAGCACATGAACATTACTACCTAATAGTTTTCAACATCCTCAAAGGAACATCTATGATAATAGATAACAGTGATTCAGATGGAACGTACGAAGGAAAGTACAAAGAGAACTATGATCTTGTGGTAAGAAAAACTATACTGAATACTACATATATAATTTATTTGTGTCAAATATAATTACAATATCACTTGTGATATTCAGACTATCACTTGTGATATTCAGAATATCACTTGTGATACTAGTCTATAATTGACACTTTGTAATTTAATTTTCAGAGGCCTATTTTTGCAAGGCATTTGTCTACATATCTACATCCAAAAGGAGATGAATTAATGATTAAAAAAAAAACCCAACAATCTTAAACATGAGTTAGAGAACAAAGAAAGAAAAAATAGATTGCGATTTGTACATGATGTTGCATATGGAACATTATGAAGGAAGGAGTGGAGCAAAATGGGAAACAGGCATGCTAAAAGAAACAAACAAAAATCATCGAATGCAGATAAACAACTTGAGAGCCAAATATGCAGCAAAGATGATGCTTCATGAAGTAATTGAAAACCAAAAGATGATGTCAGACTACGCATTAAAGTTTGCAGCCGAAAACCCAGACGAAGAAGAAGGAAAGAAAATGGTTGAGAAGGCAATAAAGAGAAAGATTGCAGAAGAAGATGCACAGAAGCCTGGATCAATTGGTTATTAATTTGACATTTAATTTTTGTATACAAACTTGTAATGACGTAGGCCATCTCGTATTTTATACTTCTGAAATAGTGTAGATAGTTAAACTAGGTTTAAGAATTAGATATTGCAAAAGCCATTTGGTAGTACTGCCGGGCCACGAAATGTGACGGACAATATCCAAGTTTGGGGTTACCTAAGAATGATGGTGCTCTATTAGGTCCCGAACCACATTCCCGGGTGCCGGAGATTGTACTCTATTTTGTTATTGCTTTATGCCTAAACTAGGTTTAAGAATTAGATATTGAAAAATCCATTTGGTAGTACTGCCGGGCCACGGAATGTGACGGACAGTGTCCAAGTTTGGGGTTACCTAAGAATGATGGTGCTCTATTAGGTCTCGAACCACAATCCCAGGTGCCGGACATTGTACTCTGTCTTGTTATGGCTTTATAGTTAAACTAAGTGTTAGGCATTAGACGGATGAATGTAATCTGAATTTGAAAATACTTTTGGTTAAACTGAATATAACCTTCTTTTATATATTACCAGTGTGTGATTTTGTATGTATCACAGGTGATACCTAATATCTTATTTTGTATCACAGCTGATACCTAATAAGTTATTTTGTATCACAGGTGATACCTAATATGTTAGCTATTTATTTATTTTGCCTTTTCCAGCTTAATTCTCAAGTTATAAAAAATTTGTTTTCACAAAAGTTGTTCATTTTTAGCTTATTAATAAGTTTCATAAAAAAAAATTGCAAAAGCAAAATCTGGGAAGTTGGGAAGCCCAGGGTGAGCCTAGACTCGAACCCCAGACCTCTACCACCCTCAACCAGTTTAACACACCACAACCATCTCTGCCCTTGGGTCTTTTTCATTATAGCTTGCACCTTTAATTCACTTAAACTTAACCAAGTTTTTCTCTTTTAGCTTAACATCCCTTTTTGCTTATTCAAAGCTTATTCATATAAGCTGTCGATTCCTTTTTATTTTTTCTAAGTTCCTTAGAGCTTAAAGTAGTTTTTCAGAAATTTTCATAATTTTTCGTATTAATTTAGTATTTTTAATATTATTTTTAGTCCAAAAGTGTTTTTAATTCATTAAAAATAAAATAAAAAGCAAATTTACACATCTACGGATAATTTTTTATTTTTAGGTTTTCTTAGCCTCGTTTAATTCCCGTAAGGGCTCGTTTTTCAGTTTAATTTGCGTTTTTGCTTATTTGTGCTTTACTTACTTCTTTTGTATCATAGGTGATACCTCATATTTTGTATCTACAAAAACAGGTAGCTAACTACAGTCTAACTATCACAGGTGATACATAATATGTTATTTTGTATCACAGGTGATACCTAATATGTTATTTTGTATCACAGGTGATACCTAATAAGTTATTTTGTATCACACGTGATACCTCATAATGTAAGTAGGTAACAACAAGTATTTAGCAAAAAAAAATAAGCTTAAAAGTCTAGACAATAAGCAACATGAAAATACCTTATCAAATTCTTAATATTAAGATAAAAACATTACATAACAAAAATATTATAACTAAAACATAAAATTCAATATTTCTTGAAGAAACCTATAAACCATCTTCAACTTGGCCTAATACTTCGAAACATAAAATTTACCATCTTCAATTTGTTGGTAAATTTTCACTATTTCTTGTCGAAACTCTTCTATATTTTTATTATGATCATCAATTCTCTTCTGATACTCGGAAATCATCTTTTCATCTTCTTTGTTTCTTGCTTCATGATTCTTGATACGTTTGTTATAGATATCAATCATATGCTGTTCAGCAGCATACTTACTAGAATGACAAATATTCCAAACTTCTGGCGAGATACCAAATTTTTTATATTTCTCTGGCATTGGAGAAGGAGATGAATCTCTTACACGTTTTTTCTTTGGATCATTTTGAGAAGATGATGATGCCATTGGATTTGGATAAAGAAATATGTAGCAGAAAAGGAAATAGAAAGTGATGAATTTAAAATGATGCGATTGCAAGTTTTTGTTTTGTATATATAGACACTGAAAAGGCATTGCATCGAATAGTGAAAAGTCATGACGCTTAGTATTTAACATGATATTAAATACAAACCGTCATTTTATTATATTACCCATAAATTTGTTGGTAAATTCTCATATTATACTAACCGTCATTTTATTATATTTAACAAAAAAAAAACAAGAAGAAGTTGAAAAAAAAAGAAGATGATAAATTTGATGATGACCAAAAGAAGAAGAGAGAAGAAAAGTAGAAAGAGATGATGATGACATTTTTAAGCCAAGGAAGTATATTGGAGAATCAGATAAAAATGACTCTGATTTTGAAAAATCTCCTAACACTTAAAGATTATGATAAAGATGAAGCAAAACATGCAAGAATGTGTGATAAAGGAGAAGAAGAAAGATCAAGATTCCCAAGATAACTGAAATTCTGATGAAAACTAAATTAGTATTTGTGTTTAAAAGCTTTATATTTTGTGTTTTGCTTTAGAAAATATTAAGTTGTATCAAACTAAATATTTTGCGTTCATATTTTAAACTCAAAATTGTGAATGTATCACAGGTGATAACTAAAATGTTATTTTATATCACAGGTGATACCTAATATGTTATTTTGTACCACAGGTGATACCTAATAACTTAGCCAAAACAGTTTAATGTTTTATCACAAGTGATAAATGTCAAAGTATTCCTAATAACTGATCAATAGCAGTACAAACTCTTTTTAACAAGCACTAACATTGAACAGCATTAAAACCAACTAGCAGTACAAACCAATGTGTGATTTTGCATGTATCACAGATTCACAGGTGATACCTAATAAGTTATTTTGTATCACAGGTGATATCTAATAAATTATTTTGTATCACAGGTGATAAAAACCCAGTAATAATCAAAACACAGTAATAATCAAACAATCATGTATAAGTCTGTTAGTCAAATATCATCAACACAATCTGGAAATTTAAAATTAACAAAGATACTAAAAAAAGAAGCGGACGACTTATGTTGTAATTTCTGGTTGATCCAAGTGGTCCTCTTCTCTTGTAATTTCTGGTTGATCCAAGTCACCCTCTTCTCTTGTAATCTCTGGTTGATCCAAGTCACCCTCTTCTCTATACTTTTTTGGGCACGTCCTCTTGTTGTGACCATCTGTAGCTCCACATAGTGAACATGTATTATTGTTCTTCGAATTCTTATCAAGAGCTTACTCTTTACCTCCTTTTATACGCATCTTTTTACGGCCTTTGGGGTTACAAACAGATGGATTGTTAACGATTTTTACAGCCGGCTTCGGGACTCCAACAAGTTCCTCCAAATTATCAAGCTTGTTCTTAGATGGAGGATTTGGACAATCAGCCTCGACATCAATCTTTAGCAACCTCAACTTCTCAACAAAAGCAGACAACCTTGCCTCGTCTTTACTCAACATATGGACACAGTGATCAACAATAGAACTTGCCTCGTTTGCATAATTCTCAACAATCTCATTCTTCTCACCATATATGTTCCTTTATTCCTCAACGCAGCAGGTATAAGGTTCTTTGTCCAACGCCTCAATATGGATTGATTTTGGATCACTTCAATGTTAGCGTTCTTAAAGACACAGAAAATGTGTCTGCATAATATTCCAACTCGAACAAAAAGTTGACAGGAACATACAACTGATCCATCTTCTTGGTTACGCAACACCTTCATGGACAAAAAGTAATAAGATAGGTAAAAATCACATGTGATAATACAAAGGAAAAAATAGAACAATGTTTTTAAGAAACTAACATACCTTAAACAGTCCATCTACTCTATAAAACAGGTTAATTGGCTCTTCTTCTTCATCTTTATCCTTATCCTTACCATTATCCTTAACTTTCTTCTTAGCTTTCTCTTTCTTCTTATCTTTCTTCTTCTCCATAAATTCATCAACAAATTTCATCTCTTTAATAATAGACACCTCAGATCCTTCAACCAAACTTTTGGCATCTATTTGGCAAAACCATGTACCTACAAATATCTCTGCCTGAACCAACTCGAACAAAGGACGAGTATAAACCTTCGATGCATGATGTTCAATCTTAAAATAGGTTCTAAACTTCGAAACAGAATCAATAGTCTTATGATCTAACCTCTCTTGTATATGCCTCTGCTTTTCCATTGTCGTCTCAAAATAATTCATAAAATTCATAAGAGTAGAACCGGAATTCGTAAAATGCAAGAAAAAGGCGTTCTCACTCTCAGACCTAGATGTCGTCCTCATCAAACCACACAACGGGGAATCAATAAAATAAGCAGGAATCCAAGATGAACGTATACGAAACATCTTTGTTAACCACTTATGATTCTGCAAACTAAACTCCTCCAATAACTTTGCCCATTTATCCTCAAATTCCTCCGGACCGATATACATATTCCATACAATTTGATTGCACTTCTTTTTAAAGTCAGTGTGATCATAGATTTTTGAGCATATCTGAAAACAATACATCACATGTGATTTAACAAATGATTTGAAAAAAGATATGCATTATCATATATGATAAATCAATAAGAACTACAAAGAGAATAAAGTATCACATATGATATAACTAAAGAAAATACAAGAAGGCAAAAAAATACCTTTCCAGGAAGCTTTTGTGTAATATGCCACATGCATAGTCTCTGTTTCGAACTAGCAAATTCATCTTCAATAGCCTTTCTCATAGCCCCATCCTGATCAGTAACAAAAATATTTGGAGCCTTACCAAACGCTTTTATGAATGCTTTCAGCAACCATATATAAGAAGCTGTAGTTTCGTTTTTCAGCAAGCCTGCAGCAACTGTAACACACCTCCGATGATTATCTATGCCTGTAAAGGGAACAAACACCATTTTGTACCTGAAAAAAAAACAAAAATAGTAAAAATAACAGATTAAACAATAAAACGCAAATCATATCATCAAAATCTCATATTTAACATAGAAATACTTACTTGTTTGTTCTGAAAGTAGCATCAAATGAAACAACATCACAAAACTCTCTGTAATTTTGTACTTAGAAACTTCATCAGCCCAAAAAATTGCAGAAAGCTCAGCATTTTCAACCATATATTCAAATGAAAAATCTGCCACATGCTTCTTCCTATTCTCCATCTTAGATATAAGCATATGTGCATCACTATCGCTTATATAGCAGTTCACACCCCTAAAAAAGTTCTTGAAATCAACAGTTGTACCATGAACAAGCAAATAAGAACCCTTCAAACCGGTTAAGATGTGATGAGCTCTCGTTGCACCTATATTTACACTAGCAGCTTTAACAATAAACAATTGCTCAGCATAGGTTAACTGCCTCTCAGTCTTTGAGAAATGCTTATACTCTTCACGTTCAAGCTCGTGATTATGAATACTATCAAAAACACTCAACTTGTACTTAGTAGTACCAGGAATCAAATCAAATACAACACGTGCTTTGCAGCCTGTGATATGCAGGTTCGAAACTTCTAATCTGCTTGTCACTATTCTCTAAGTCTAACGTGTCCACATGTATTCCCTTAGGACAACCTTCCCTATTACACACTAAATACTTTTGTTTCACAATACCATTCCTCAATCTTTTCTGGCATGATTTCCTAACCACAAACCCTGCTTTAGCAGCATATTTCATATAGGCAGTAATGCACTCATCAATCGAATTATAAACTTTGCCCTTAACTAGTAAAACGCCCACAGGAACTTTAGGAATATAATAAACAGTTCCGCTAGGAATATCAAAATTAGAGTGAGTAGCAAACGATTCATGAATTTTCAAAGCATTCAAATCTGAATAAATAAATAAATAAATAAATAAATAAAATAAAAACAGTGATTAACTAAAAACGATATCACACACACATGTTCTAAATATCACATGTAATATTTCACTATGTGATATATCATTTTGTGATATATCATATGTGATATATCACATGTGATACATCATTTTTATGATATATCATATGTGATATATCACATATGATATAGCAAAACATTCACTTATAGATAGATTCAGTAGGTATCACAGGTGATAACTAATATGTTATTCTGTATCACAGGTGATACCTAACTAATAGCTTATTCAGAGCTTATAACAGCTTATTCAGAGCTTAAAAACTGCTTGGTTCAATCAAAACCTAACTAATAGCTTATTCAGTGCTTATAACAGCTTAACAACATAGCTTATTCACACTGACACACGAATTATAGTAAAAATTAAAATAATCAAAAAGCTTACTCTTAATAGCTTCGGATTCATCACCGTGTTCATAAGCAACAATCTCCTCAACATACTTAGCTGAAACATCATCATTAACAACAATCTCTTCAGAAATAGTAGAAGAATCATTAACAACGATCTCTTCAGAAGTAGTAGAAACAGAACTTTGTAGCGAATCCATAAAACCTGAATATCAGATGAAAAAATTGAATCAGTTAGCTTATAATTGAGCTTATTGACTCAGATAGCTTATAATTATGCTTAGAATTCAGATTACATAAATTAAACGATAAAAAATTAGGGTTAGGTGATGTACAGGATGAAGAAGGTGATCGATTGATGAATTAAGCAGCAAAAATTAGGGTTTGCTGATGTACGGGATGAAGAAAGAGATCGATTGATGAATTGATGAGAGAGAAGAAAGAAACACACACTTTGTGTGTGTGAAAAAAAATGACGCATTAATTGAGATGGTTGTAAAAAAATAATATTTATATAGTCCAAAAATACCCTTGTAGTGTAAATGTTAAGTTTAACCTTAGCCTTTAGATCAAAATGAATGAAAGGTAGGGATTGATCCCTTTGTATGTAAAGAATGTTTAGTCCTCAAATGATCTTTTATCATTTTTATCATTTATATATGTACCCCATGTGCTTGTAATTAGGTTTGATTGTCTGTTTAAGATTTAAATATCATTTTCACATAGAAATTTAACATTTAACTTGACACCAATTATATCTTGTGCTAAAATTTATTGTTGGGAGCACGTAAATCTATATCAGAAGTAACATAATCTTATCATAGTGGTCATGTAGTTTGTGTCGAGTTTGTGTTGGCGAGTTGAAATCCAAGGGGAACTTGGCTCGATTAGTTAATTGTGCCGAAAAGTTTAGATCGAACGCTAACATGTTTGTGACATGGGTAAATTGTGTTGGACAGCTGAAAAGTCTTGAATTTGAATCTTACAGTAATAAACCAATAATTCATCAATGATGAGCGGCACAATGTTTAACCTGCCACACTTATTGAGTTTCAGCCGTAGAATAACTGGTTTTAAACCAAAAACAGCGATTAGGTTTCAGTTTTTCAGTTTTTTAATGCATTTACAAAAACGAAACTAATTTGATTGAGGCACAACTCATCAAAGGGAGGCATATTACACTCATCCGACTTCCTTTAAGGAAACAAGAATATCAAACTAGCATAAATACTTGCAAACATTAGATACAAATTAAATGATATGTGAACAATAGAACATAGTTCTTGAACATCATTCATTTACGTTTACACATTAGAACAGTTATAGCCATTTTGTGACGTCTTACAGAACTTATAACCATTATGCAATATAACCATCTTGTTTGAAGGTAAATACTGTTACATTGTATATCACTCCTCTAGTAACCAACACAAACTTCTCCTAACTTGAACTGAAAAGTAATTGACCAGAATACCCTCTTTAAAAAGCCAATAATTACATACATATTTTAGCCATCTCTAAATCCTAAAACTTAGTTTTGGGCCTTCTTTGATACCATTTCAGCCTCTTTTGCCCTATCCAATTCTGCCTGTCTTGTTCTCCACCTAAAGAAAGTCCCAAAAACTTCCTCAACTTCTTCGAGGTTTTTACCTTGTGTTTCGGGGTACAGGGTATAAAAGAACACGAACCCCACAATCGCTACACCAGTAAATATAAAGAAGGCCCCACCAATCGTAATCGCCTTGTATAGGGATATAAATGTCATTCCAATCACCCCACTCGTAATTCTATTCACTGCCACACCCATACTACATCCTTGGGCCCGCAACCTCAATGGAAAAATCTCTGAGCTGTAGACCCAAGTGATCGGGCCCATCCCAATCGAAAAGAACGCCACATAGGATAAAATTGTGGCGATACAAAGCGCTATAGCCCATTCTATCTTATGATCAGAATGGTCTATGATAGTCAGCCCGATCCCAAGGCCCATTAATGATAAGATCATACCAGCTACACTAGATAATAGAAGTGGTCGACGTCCAACCTTATCTAGAAAAAACGTCGCCACTAGAATAAAGATAGTTTTCACAAAACCAACGGCAATGGTTGCTAGTAGCTTTGGTGTATCATGAGTAATCCCTGCCTTTTCAAAGATTCTCGTGCTGTACAACACAACAGCATCTATTCCACTTGCTTGTTGGAAGAAATGAATACCGATGGCTGCCATCAAAATATGGCGAACTGTGGGTGTTGGATGAATGAGCAACTCTTTCCATATGCCCTCACCATGGCTGTCTTTTGACACTTTGACAATATCGTCATTGCAGTCTTCAGGTATGCCTGCAGCTGCCTTGATGTCAGCTAACCGAAGCTTAGATTCTTCTAAGCTATCGGATGTTTTATCAAGGACAATTTTGGCATCACCTAGTCGACCTTGCATGACAAGCCAACGAGGTGACTCAGGCATGCCTAAGACACCTAAGGCTAGGAATATCGAAGGGACAGCTCCGATTCCTAACATGAATCGCCATCCTAAGTGAAGTGGAAGCTTTGAGAATGCGAAGTTTGATACATAACCAAGCAATATTCCTGTAAAAAAAGACCAATGTTCAGAACACAATTTACAAGACATCTTGTATACTAAAAGTCGTATAAATTTTTTAGTTACAAGATGTATTAATATTAACGAATACTTATAAATAGTTTAACATAAACTTAAATTGAGTTTGGACAAAGTTACTGTATTTTGATAAAGAAAACTAACTAATATAATCCTTTAAGGTGTTTGGTCACGTTTTATTCAAGACTTATGCAGATTGTTTTTTTATTTATTTATTTTTTTTTTTTTCCTTTTTTAAAATAAATGAACAAAATAAATCTCTTTTCGTGAGGTTGTATAACTTATCCAATCAAAAAGCTAATTTGTGTGACTCTTATTCGATTTTTTTCCAAATGGCACATGGTTGTTCTTAACTGAAATCTCAAAAAAAACCTTCTTTTTCAAAACAAAAAAAAAGACCTCACAATTATGATTTTTTTTTAAGAGGCTATAACATTTGTCTGATAAGTTAACTAATAATCATGTACAGTATATAAAAAGATGCTTACCAGCATTAATAAACACTTCAGGAAATGAAGTCAAAAAGCCACGAGCAGAAGCTGGTGAGACTTCAGCAGTATAAACTGGAGCTATCATAAGTGCATATCCAACACCAATACCAGCAACAAAACGACCAAACATAAGAAAAGCATAGTTTGTAGCAAACCCCATCAAGATTGCACCAGTAAAGAATATAACTCCTGCCAAAACAATCGTGTAACGACGACCGATCCAGTCTGAAGTTCTCCCAGCAGCTGCTGACCCAACTAAACAGTATAAGTTAAGAATACCGACAAGTATCTGGATTTGATTGTCGCTACAATGAAGATCTCTTTGTATGAAGATTTGTGCCCCACTCATTACACCAATATCTGTCATAGAATATTGTCGGTTATCAACGTTTTTGCAAGAACATGGTAGAAAAATAAATTATTTAGCGCTAGCTTGTATTGTTTTTTTAAAGAAAAATTAACAATTTCTCAATATATGCGTTATAAATATTTGAATTGTTTTGAGACTTGAACTGACAATCACTTGATTATAGTATCTAAAAAATATAGCTAACTACCAAGCAATTTAATTGGTAGCATTTGTATTATTGCATCTTATAATATGATTAAATGCCAACGTATATTTCAATGACAGTCGAGAAAAAATAATATATTTTGAGATCTTGAAAGACTCTTGTTGGCCGGTTGGGATTTTAATATAGCTTTGTGTATAACCCAAGATTAGAAAATATGTTTTTAATTGAAGGTAGGTACAGTATTTTACTTAGGAAATGTTGTTTGAGGAAAAAGGTCGTGCGACACGCGAAGTTTTGTTGGTCAGAACTTTCGTTTTGTGTTGGAAAACACATTTCGCGTGGGATGTAATAGTATAACTTGTACTGTGTAACTAGCTAGTATAATACATACTTGCTTAAAAGTTTTAAATGAGCAAATAAATGTTTTGGAACTTTAGGGAGATGTTATAATTTCAAAACAAGCCGGAAATAAAGAAATCAAGTTGCTAAATTACCATAACCAAGCAGGACAGAAGTCATGGAAGCCAACATAGCACAAGCAAAAGCATACTTGTTCCTCTTAGGTGCTTTTGGTGGATCAAAGTCTGCGAGCTCTTTGGTCTTACTAGAAACACCGTTTTCTTCGGGTTTCTGGTCGGCCATGTTGGTGACGTAGCGTTCAAGTGGCGGCAGGCCAAGGGAAAAAAACGGGTGTTTAGTAACAAGACATGAAAATAGATACCTTAGAGTAATATGGTTGTTATTGAGTTGTGGTAAGTTAGTATAGATGTTGAATGGTATATATAGAGTGGTGTGGACTACCCCAATAATATCGGCCAACCAATACCCTCCAATCCTGCCCAGAAAGTCAATGGGTCATCTTCTTGGCCAGTTGAGCTAATTGTTACTCGCAATAATATTTATATAATGTACCCCCATGTGCTTGTAATTAGGGTTGATTGTCTGTTTACGATTTAAATAACGTTTTCACCGGAACCGTATACGAGAGTATGCGGGGTGTGCTACCGCATAGGGCCTCAAAGTTATAGGCGCCTCAAAATATATACATGTTTATATAGATGTAGCGTCAAAATCATTTTCAACATCAAAATGTTCGAAGATAAATGAATTTTAGTTCTAAACACTTCTCAAACTTTACTTTAAGTGGGCGACAATGATTAAAAAAAAAAAAAAAAAAAAACTCATAAAAATTAAGGCTAATCGTTATAATATAATTTTAATCACCATATTTAGTTATCATATAAACGGTTTTGCACAGGGCCTCCGTTAGTTCAGCTACAGCACGATACCATATTGGTACTAAACCCGTACCGAACTAGTGGTACAGTTTTTTTTCCGATCATAAAATAGAGGTACCGGTACTCTACTGAACGGGATTCGGGTACCAGAACCGGTACCGGTATTCGGTACCGGGAAATCGGTACCAATCCGGCTCTTCCCGTTTTTTGTTAAACAAAAAAAAGTCATATTTCATGCTAGTAACTTTATCTAAAATCAACAAAAAACATGACAAAACGTGCATTTTCTAGTGATTTCGAACCACAACGTGTCAAAACACGCAACTAACAATTAAATACACACATCACCAAGATAGTCGTAATTTACAAATGTTCCAAAACATATAAAAGTCCACCAAAATCATATGAATCATTCAAAATAAACAAATTAAAATATTTTCAATAAAAAACAATTAATCTTGTGTAATTCCAATCCCATTTTCTTTAGCGTTTAGCTTGGCACTCACATCTTTTTAATAATAGGTTAGGGTTTACTTTTTGGGAGGGTTTATGAAGGATCTATAGTTGTCACTTTAGGTTTTTGGGACTTTTGGTTTCTTTCTTTATGTTTTACATGATTATTGTTTGGCATAGAACGGGCTGAATGAGTGTTTGGATAAGTTGTTTAATTCAAAAATATGACTAATCAAATTACGGGAATTTTTCTGGTACTATCCCGTTTTGGTACCGGTACCGTATTAGTGGTCCCGAATTTTTTTAACACGATTCATGGTACCTGTCCCGTACCGTGTATCCGGATTCGGTACCGTTTCGGTACGATACCGGTACGGTTCCGGTTCTGTACCGGGATTCGGGTCCAAATGCTCATCCCCATGCTAATATTTATTTGTAGGGATAACGTAAATCTAGATCATACGTAACATAATCTTATCACAATGGTGTAGTTTCGGTCGAGTTTGTATTGGCGTGTTGAAATCCAAGGGGAACTTGGCCCGATCAGTTAATTGTGCCGTAAAGTTTAAATCTAACGCTAACATGTTCGTCACATGGGTTAATTGTGTTGGACAGTTGAAAGTCTTGAATTTGAATCTTATAGTAAGACCAAGAGTAGTGGTTTGGGTGTGGGTTGGGGCAAATCGCGACACTTGGCAGTTAGAGAAAAAGGGGCGTTGAAGCAAAATTGGGGGTAATGGTTCAATGGGCGTTTTTTGTAAGTGTAATCATTACACAATTATAATTATTTTTAAGGGATAATTTCCAAAATAGACCGGGCAACCAAGTGGTTGGCGGTTTTCGCCCCGAAATCGGAAACTTCTGATATTAGACCAGGCAACTGGGCATCTCGACCCATACAATGACAAGTGTCCTCCAGTTGCCCAAAAAAACACAATTGCCCAAAAAATAGTCAAAAAGTGACACTTGTCCATGCAGATTTCAGTTGCCCAAAAAGTACAGGTTGCCCTGGTCTAATATCAAAAGTTTCTGATTTCGGGGCGAAACCGCCAACCACTTGGTTGCCCGGTCTATTTTGGTAATTATCCCTATATATATATAATATATATATATATATATATATATATATAATATATATATATATATATATATATATATATATATATATATAATTATATATAATATATATATATATATTTAATTAATTAAAAATAACAAAAACCGAAATATTTGTTAAAAAAACAAAAAAATTCATTAATTTAAATATTAATATATATATATTATATATATATAATATATATATATATATATAATATATATATATATATATATATATATATATATATATATATGTATATGGAGAAAAAAAAGTCTGCTCGTCTTTTAAAAGCAATATATTCTTAAGCCTATAATATTAAGGCCCAATTTGTTGAAATATCTCTGCAAACTTGCAGGGGGTGTTTCTGTCATTACAGAATCTTCCCCAATATCTAATCCTTAACATTGTCTCTCTTTTTGTTGGTTGTGTATGTGCAGGGGTTAAAGGTGGCTCTTTCTCATTCTTTGGATCTTGAAGACCCACGCTTGCCTGTTGTTCATTTATTTCCATCACGCTTATCTTGGAAATGTCTCTTGTTCATTTATTTGTCCCTGGTTCCTAAGATGATGTCTCTCCCAGAAGCTGCTATAAAAGCCCTCCTTGGGTTCAGGCTTATTCACTCGCTCAAGTTAATTGACGTCTGCTTCTTTACAAAGAGTAGTCTAGTGTTCTTGTTTGGGTCTTTGTTAAACTATCAATCTAATCTTGTAATAGGTAACTGATCATTCTGATTCAGTCACCCTTTGGTCTTAATCTGATTGACTATTGTTGTGGTCAATCTTTGGTTGTAACTTGTATTGATTACTGAAGTTAATAAATTGAATCAAGGGGAGGTTGGTTGGATTCATACCCTAGTGTATTTCACCATTTTTACATGGTATCAGAGCTACGGCTCTATCGATCTGGTGATTTCAAGATCTAGGGTTTCACCATTTTTGGGGTTTTCTGAAATTGGTGATTGTTCTGGGTTTATTATTGCTAATCCATCGTTGCTGCTGGGTTAATTGCTGGTTGGCTTAATTTTTGGGAAGATTAGGGTTTGGTCCTTAAAACCCTAATTTTTCTAGATTTGGGCGTTTGTGACTCTGGTGGTCTCTGACGCTTCTTTGGGACCTAATTACCTTGCAAAACGTCTTTAAGAGTATTGTGGAGGTGCTTTTCCGCGTTCTTCTTCTCAAAGCACTGTAAGTCTCTTTCTTTCCTTTAAGATAATCAAGCCTTTAAGTTAATTGGGTGTCAAACGGGCTCGGTTAACACCTTGACCCTCCATCTCTGAATGGTGTGAAACCTGCTCTCGCCAGCCCCAGTCCAATTGACTGAGTCTTTGATTCATCTTGGTGTGAGTTCTTTTTAGTGTTCGTTTTTATTTTTTAATTGCTTTGTTAACTGCTTAATATGCTGTTTATCTGATCTGTTGTTTCTGGCTGCTCTTGTGTTTCTTGTTTTTTTTTAATTGCTTGGTGTTTGTATCTTCATTATGTCTAAGGAAGACCTTATCAGTAACCTGGACTTAGGGAACCCATTACATCTTCATTCTAATGACATCAGCTCTAGCTCTATTGTGTCTGTCAAACTTACTGGACTGAAAACTATAGAGTCTGGGCTACTGCCATGACATTAGCTATAAATACTAGAAATAAAATGGGCTTTATCAATGGTAAATGTCTTAGGTCCACATATGCTAGTAGTGAAGCTATGGCTAATCAATGGGACAGATGTAACTCTATTGTGTTGTCTTGGATTTTAAACTCTGTGTGTGAAGACTTGTATCTTGGGCAAATTTTCTCTGAAAATGCTCATGAGGTTTGGACTGAACTTAAAGAAACCTATGATAAACTAGATGGGTCTATTATTTTGAGTTTTATGCAAAAGATTAACAACTTTAAACAAGGAGACCTTACTGTATCTGAGTATTATCATAAACTGAAACTCTTTGTGGAGAGAATTTGATATCATGACCAAATTGCCTAAATGTACTTGTTCTGCTAGGGAAGATGTGTTAAAACATAATCAACTCATGAAACTTATGCAATTTTTAACTGGTCTTAATGAAATCTATCAACCCATCAGGAGTAGCATTCTCTCTAGAGAATCACTTCCTGATGTTAAAGATGCTTTTGTTGTTATTTCCAGAGAGGAATCTCACAGAGGCATTGCCTCCTCCTCCTCTGGTTCTGGATCTAAAAATCAAGTTGCTAGTTTTGCTGCTAAAACTAATTGGTCTAATAATGGCAACAAAAAGTTTGATAACAAAAAGGGTCAGCTACTGAAAATAAAAAGTCTGGAAATTACAAAGGTCCTAATCCTAAACTGGACTTGTACTGTTGTGGTAAAATCGGTCACACTGGTGACATATGTTTTGAAGTGGTTGGGTATCCTCCTAGGACTTCCTGGCCACAAACAAACCATAACAGACCTTCATATCATGCTAATTCCAGTTCTGTGGATGATGGCCCTAGTCCTATGACCTTTACTAATGATCAGATGGCCAAACTTATGAACCTCATCAAAGATATGCCTTCTAGCAGTGTGCAGGCCAACCTTTCAGGTATGGCTAGTTTTTTAAACCAACAATGTTTTTTTCAATGTTAATTTTCACAAATTTTTTATAATAACAACACCTCTGTTCTTAAAGTTAATAAATTGGGTGGATCATTGATTCTGGTGCCAACCAACACATGACTGTCAACACCTTAAACATTGTTTAATATAACTGATATATCAGACCTTAATCTCACTGTTGGTCATCCCAATGGTACTTTGCTAAAATTAAGTGTATTGGAAAACCTGAAACTGTCTCTAATGTTATCCTATATGATGTGTTGGTTTTTCCCTGAATACTTGTCAGTTTGTTATCTGTTCATAAACTTATCAAGGATAAATAAAAGTTTGTCGGGTTTGATGAAACTAAATCTATATTCAGGACATGACTCAAAACAAACTCATGGGGACTGGGAGTGAAACTAGTGGCCTATACTTGTTTGATTGTCCCCACTCATCCTTCTGTGGTAGGTAATCTATCTGTTAAATGTTATGTGTCTAAGTCCTTGTGGCATAACAGGCTTGGTCACCCTCTGACCAACTGTCAGCCTCCTTCAACCTGATCTTAAATTCACTAAAGTGTCTCATTCTCCCTTGTGACATCTGTCACAAGGCTAAGCAGACAAGGGAGGGCCCTTCCCCTTAAGTAATTTACAAGAGCTCTGCAATTGGTGACCTGGTCCACATTGACCTCTGGGGGCCTTACAAGGTCACTAGCAAAAGAAGGTTTTAGATACTTCTTAACCATTGTTGATGATTATACCAGGGGTGTTTGGACATATATGGTGAAAACTAAAGATGAAGTGTTTAATCTGTTTATTAGCTATCTCAATTTGATTCACAATCAATTTAAATGCAGTATCAAAACTGTGAGTCCCACAATGGAACTGAGTTTGTTAACACTAAAATGAGTAACTTGTTTAGCATCTTGGTATTATTCATCAAACTTCCTGTGCTTACACTCCTCACAAAATGGGGTTGCTGAAAAGAAAGCACAGACATCTTCTTAATGTTGCTAGAAGTTTACTTTTTCAAAGTGGATTCCTTTAAGTATGTGGCCTGAATGTGTCTTAACTGCTGCCTATCTAATTAACAGGTTGCCGTCTTTCTATTCTGCGTGGGAAATCTCCTTTTGAGCTTGTATATGGTCAGAAGCCTAAACTTTCTCACCTGAGAAGTTTTGGCTGTTTTTTGCTTCTCCTCTGTTTTTAACAACTCTGATAAGTTTTTTTTGCGAGATCTGAAAAATGTTTCTAATTGGTTTTCTCTGGCACTAAAAAGGCTTACAAAGTCTATAGTCTTGATTCTAAAGTTGTTTTCTACTCCAGAGATGTCCAATTTTATGAAACCATTTTCCCCTTTAAAATGAAGTCTAACATGAAAACTGATCAGATGCATGGATCTACCTTGAGTGATGTAAACTTTTTTAATGAAAATCTTCCTGACCATAATCCCGATGATGAACGAGAGGGGAAAATTCTCCACCCAATGATGACGGTAGTGCCCCGTCATGCCCTAGAAGTATAAACACTTCTATTGATGGTGAGACTGGGGCACAGCAACATCCATTGGGTGATAACACTCCACCTGAGGGAAATGTCCCTTCTATTCATGAACCTGCTCTCATTAATCTCACTCAGAACCTTAGTCCTGAGCAGCCTGCTCTCAGGAGTCAGTAGAAATACTAAGACTCCTGCTAGATTTAATGATTTTGTGGTTAAAATAGTGTTTAAATATGGCCTTGAGAAATAGTGAGTTACTCTAATCTTAGTCCTGTTAATTATTGTTTCTCTACTAATTTAAAACAAATCTGTTGAACCTTCTTCATATATGAAGCTGTTCAAAACATTAACTGGGTTCAAGCTATGAATAATGAAATAACTGCGTTAAAAGAGAACAAAAACCTGACTGAATGTGATCTTCCTAAAGAAGAAAACCTGTTGGTACAAATGGTTTATGGAAACTAAAATACAAATCCACAGGTGAAATTGACAAATACAAAGCCAGGCTTGTAGCCAAGGGCTTCAGCAGAAGGAGGGATTTGATTATAATGAAATTTTTAGTCCCGTCGTTAAAATGTCTACTGTGCGATTCTTGATTACTGTTGCTATGTGTAATAATTGAGTCTTTTTCCAGTTAGATGTCAATAACGATTTTTCTGTATGGTGACTTAACTGAGGATATCTACATAACTCTGCCCCCGGGCTTTGACAATAATAAATCTAAAGTCGTGAAACTGAACAAGTCTCTTTATGGCCTTAAACAAGCCCCTAGACAATGGAATGCTAAATTAACTCTTACTCTTAATGAACATGGCTTTGTGCAATCTAAATATGACTATTCTTTGTTCACTAAGAAATCTGGGCATGTTTTTTTGGTGCTTCTTGTGTAATGTGGATGATATTGTCTTACAGGCAATGATGTTGATGAAATTGAGAAATTTAAAGTGTTTTTGAAATCTAAATTCCACATCAAAGACTTAGGAAAGTTAAAATATTTCCTAGGCATTGAAGTTTTGGAAAACAGTAAATGGTATCTGCCTTAGTCAAAGGAAATATGCTTAGACCTTTTACATGAATGCTACTGCTAAACCTGTTGACACACCCTTTACCGGAAAACACCACCCTGAATCACATTGAATCTGCTGATGATAAGGCTTTGAAAAACATTGGGAACTATCAAAAACTGGTAGGCAAACTTATTTATCTAACTCATACCAGACCTGATATTTCCTAAAGCTATTCACTGCCTAAGTCAGTATAAAGCATGCCCCTCTTGAATCACATTTAGATGCTGCATTAAGGGGGCTAAGGTACTTGAAAGGGTCCCCTGGCAATGGGGTTTTAAATTAACAAAAGTGGGAATCTTAAGCTTAAAGCTTATGCTGATTCTGACTGGGGTAGGTCCCTGTTACCAGAAAATCTGTTTCTGGTTATTATGTCTTTTTGGGTGACTCTTTGGTCACTTGGAAAAGCAAGAAACAATCCACTTTTTCCAAAAACTTCTGCTGAGGCAGAATACAGGACATGGCTTCCTGTACTTGTGAAGTTATCTGGCTTAATAATTTGCTGGGTTATATGGGTGGGGGGTTGAAGCAAAAAATTTGGGGTAATGGTTCAATGGGCATTTTTTTGTAAGTGTAATCAGACACAATTATTATTATTTTTAAAGGGATAATTACCAAAATAGACCGGCAACCAATGGTTGGCGGTTTCCGCCCCCGAAATCGGAAACTTCTGATATTAGACCAGGCAACTGGGCATCTCGATCCATACGATGACAATGTCCTCCAGTTGCCCAAAAAATACACAAGTTGCCCAAAAAATAGTCAGAAAAGTGACACTTGTCACATGCAGATTTCAGTTGCCCAAAAAGTACAGGTTGCCCTGGTCTAATATCAAAAGTTTTTTGATTTCGGGGCGGAAACCGCCAACCACTTGGTTGCCCGGTCTATTTTTGGTAATTATCCCTATATTTTATATATATATATATATATATATATATATATATATATAAATATTTAATTAATTAAAAATAACAAAAACCGAAATATTTGTTAAAAAAACAAAAAAATTCATTAATTTAAATATATATAATATATATAATATAATATATATATATATATATATATATAATATATATATATAAAATATATATATATATATAATGTATATGGAGAAAAAAAAGTCCTGCTCGTCTTTAAAAGCAATATATTCTTAAGCCTATATATTAAGGCCCAATTTGTTGAAATATCTCTGCAAACTTTTCAGGGGGTGTTTCTGTCATTACAGAAACTTCCCCAATATCTAATCCTTAACATTGTCTCTCTTTGTGTTGGTTGTGTATGTGCAGGGGTAAAGGTGGCTCTTTCTCATTCCTTTGATCTTGAAGACCCACGCTTGCCTGTTGTTCATTTATTTCTCTCAACACCCTTATCTTGGAAATGTCTCTTGTTTATTTATTTTCCCTGGTTCCTAAGATGATGTCTCTCCCAGAAGCTGCTATAAAACCCTCCTTGGGTTCAGGCTTATTCACTCGCTCAATTAAATCGACGTCTGCTTCTTTACAAAGATAGTCTAGTTTCTTGTTTGGGTCTTTGTTAAACTATCAATCTAATCTTGTAATAGGTGACTGATCATTCTGATTCAGTCACCCTTTGGTCTTAATCTGATTGACTATTGTTGTGGTCAATCTTTGGTTGTAACTTGTATTGATTACTGAAGTTAATAAATTGAATCAAGGGGAGGTTGGATTTGGGTTCATACCCTAAATGTATTTCACCATTTTTTACAACAATTTCCTTTTAAAAATCCTTATTTTAAAGCTCTATATATTCTTTAGCCCCAATTTCTTCTAAATCTAACCCTAATTTTTATAACCTGCAACTCATCTTCAACCTCCGCCCATTTATTTTAACCTGCAACTCCTCCTTAATCCAAATTGAAGCTTATAAAATTAAAGGAAAAGAAAATACCTAGTGGTTAGGGTCCCACCTGTCAGGAGCAAGAGAAAGAAACGCCCGTTGTGGATTTAACGGGCGTTGGATTTTTTGAGTTTCAACGGTGGTGGGGGTGGTTCAACGACCGTTGAATGGGCAATTGTGAGGCTTCAACGCCCCACTACTCTTGGTCTAATAAACCAATAATTCATCAATGATGAGAGGCACTACATTTAACCTGCCACACTTATTGAGTTTCAGCGAGAGATTAACAGGTTTTTTAATCAAAAAACGACGATTAGCTTTCATTCTTTCAGTTTTTTTATACATTTATGAAAATGAAACTCATTTGATTGAGGCAAAACTCATCAAAGAGGGCATATTACACGTACTCACACGACTTCCTTTGAGGAAACAAGAATATCAAACTAGCATAAATACTTACAATTTTACAAACATTAGATACGGAGTAAACGATACATGATCATTAGAACATAGTTCGTGAAAATCATTTATTTATTTAACGTTTACTCATAGAACAATAATAACCATTATGTGACATTTTATAGAACTCAAAACCATTATGCAATATAACCATTCTAGTTTGAAGGTAAATACTGTTACATTATATAGCATTCATCTTGTAACCAACACAAACTTCTCCTTACTTGAACCGACAAGTAACTTACCAGAATACCCTCGATAAAAAGCCAACAATTACACACATATTTTAGCCACCTCTAAATCCTAAAACCTAGTTTTGGGCCTTCTTTGATACCATTTCAGCCTCTTTTGCCCTATCCAATTCTGTCTGTCTTGTCCTCCACCTAAAGAAAGTACCAAACACTTCCTCAACTTCTTCAAGGTTTTTACCTTGTGTCTCGGGGTACAGGGTATAAAAGAACACGAACCCCACAATCGCTACACCCATAAATAAAAAGAAGGCCCCACCAATCGTAATCGCTTTGTATAGGGATATAAATGTCATTCCAATCACCCCACTCACAATTCTATTCACTGCCACACCCATACTACATCCTTGGGCCCGCAACCTTAGTGGAAAAATCTCTGAGCTGTAGACCCAAGTGATCGGGCCCATCCCGATCGAAAAGAACGCCACATATGATAAAATTGTGGCGATACAAAGCGCTATAGCCCATTTTATCTTATGATCAGAATGGTCTATGATAGTCAGCCCGATCCCAAGGCCCATTAACGATAAGATCATACCAGCTACACTAGATAATAGAAGTGGTCGACGTCCGACCTTATCTAGAAAAAACGTCGCCACTAGAATAAAGATAGTTTTCACGAAACCAACGGCTATGGATGCTAGTAGCTTTGGTGAATCCTTAACAATCCCTGCCTTTTCAAAGATTCTCGAGCTATACAACACAACAGCATCTATTCCGCTTGCTTGTTGGAAGAAATGAATACCAATGGCTGCCATCAAAATATGGCGAACTGTGGGTGTTGGATGGATGAGCAACTCTTTCCATATGCCCTCACCGTGGCTGTCTTTTGACACTTTGACAATATCGTCATTGCAGTCTTCAGGTATATCTGCAGCTGCCTTGATGTCAGCTAACCGAAGCTTAGATTCTTCTAAGCTATCGGATGTTTTATCAAGAACAGTTTTGGCATCACCTAGCCGACCTTGCAGGGCAAGCCAACGAGGTGACTCGGGCATGCCTAAGACACCTAAAGCTAGGAATATCGAAGGGATGGCTCCAATTCCTAGCATGAATCGCCATCCTAAGTGAAGTGGAAGCTTTGAGAACGCATAGTTTGATACATAACCGAGCAATATTCCTGTAAAAAAATAATAATAATAAATTAAAAATAATAATAATAATAATAATAATAATAATAATAATAATAATAATAATAATAATTAAAAAAAAAAGAAGAAAAGAAAAAAAAAAAGACCAATTATCATAACAAAATTTACAAGGCATCTCATCTACAAAAAAGTGTTATAGCATTTTATTTATCTATGTTATTTTAGTCTTAAATTGAGTTTGGGCAAAGTTACTGCATTTTGATAAAGAAAACTAAAATAATCCTTTAAGGTGTTTGGTCACGTTTTTTTGAAGACCTATGCAAATTGTTTTTCTTTTTCTCTTTAAATAATTAAAGTAACAGAATGAATCTCTTTACTTGATGTTTAACTTATCCAATCAAAAAGTTTCATTTGTGTGACTCTTATTACTAATCAGAACACTGTCATTTAAGAAATGCAAGAAACTTTTAAACAGAGATGACTGAGAGACTTAAATGATTTAGCCAGGGGCGGAGCCAGAACTTTATTCTCAAAAAGTATTCTTAAATTTGTTCCTAATGTTACATGCTTGTTCTTATCTGGCTTGTAGAAATTGGGTCATCTTTTTCAAACAAATAAATAATCAGGAATGTTTTCTTAGAGGCAGGGGAGTTCTGTGAAGCCCTGGGCTAAAACTGATAACGGAGCCTCAAAGCAGAAGCTAAACGAAAAGTGTCTTCTTTTTCAAATATTCAATGAGAATAATTTAGGTAAAAAGTTTCATAGCATACTAATAAAATATTTCTTTGCTTTTATTCATATTTATTTATATTAATTTTTAGCGTCACTTATAAAATTACAAATTTTGGGGCCCTAATAAATTGGGGGCCTGAGCGGTAGCCCATCTCACCCACCATTGAGAACGGCCCTGCTAAGAGGCTATAACATTACTCTAATAACTTAAGTAATCATGTATATAATAAATTAAAGAGATCCTTACCAGCATTGATAAACACTTCAGGAAATGAAGTCAAAAAGCCACGAGCAGAAGCTGGTGAGACTTCAGCAGTATACACTGGAGCTATCATAAGTGCATATCCAACACCAATACCAGCAACAAAACGACCAAACATAAGAAAAGCATAGTTTGGTGCAAACCCCATCAAGATTGCACCAGCAAAGAATATAACTCCTGCAAAAACAATCGTGTAACGACGACCGATCCAGTCTGAAGTTCTCCCAGCTGCTGCTGACCCGACTAAACAGTATAAGTTGAGACTACCGACAAGTATCTGGATTTGATTGTCGCTACAATGAAGATCTCTTTTTATGTAGATTTGTGCCCCACTCATTACACCAATATCTGTCATAAAATATTGTCAATTATCAACATTTAACACTAGCTAGCTTGTATTGTTTTTCAACGTAAAATTAACAATTTCACAATATACACATTATAAATATCTGAATTATTTCGAGACTTGAACCGACAATCACTTGACTAGAGTATCTTAAAAATATATATCGCTAACTACACGCAATTTGGTAGCACTTGTATTATTGTATATTGTAATATGATTAAATGCCAAGTTGCCAACATATATTTCAATGATAGTCGACAAAAAATACTATATTTTGAGATCTTGAAAGACTGTTGTTGGTTGGGATTTTAATAGTTTAATATATAGATTTGAGCATAACAGAAGATTAGAAAATATGTTTTTTAATTAAAGGTAGGTATTTTACTTGAGAAATGTTGTTTGAGGAAAAATGTCGTCCGACACACGAAGTTTTGCTGGTCAGAACTTTCGTTTTATGTTGGAAAGCATGTTTCGTATGGGATATATGTAATAGCAATGGTCTCTAATTTTATGAATAGTTACCATGATGCATGGTTTTTTTGTACTGTTTTATTGATAATATGACTTGTAGTGTGTAACTAGCTAGTACAATACGTACTTGTTAAAAAAGGTTTTAAACGAGCAAATAATTGCTGTATAACTTTAGGGAGATGTTACAATTTAAAAATAAGCCGAAAATAAAGATAAGCAAGTTGCTAGCTTACCGTAACCAAGTAGGATGGAAGTCATGGAAGCTAACATAGCACAAGCAAAAGCATACTTGTTCCTCTTAGGTGCTTTTGGTGGATCAAAGTCCGCGAGTTCTTTGGTCTTACTAGAAACGCTGTTTTCTTCGGGTTTCTGGTCGGCCATGGTGGTGATGTAGCGTTGAAGTGGCGGCAGGCCAAGGGAGAAAAGAGGGTGTTTAGTAACAAGACATGAAAATATATAACCTTGGAGTTATATGTTTGTTATTGAGTTGTGGTCAGTTAGTATAGATGTTGAGTGGTTTATATAGAGTAGTGTGGACTACCCCAATAATATCGGCCAACCCATACCCTCCAATCCTACCCACAAAGTCAATGGGTCATCTTCTTGGCCAGTTGGGTTAATTGTTACATACAATAATATTTATATATGTGCCACATGTGCTTGTAATTAGGTTTGATTGTCTGTTTAAGATTTAAATCTCATTTTCACCTAAAAAGATAGTAACATTTAACTTGACACCAATTATATCTTGTGCTAATATTAATTTGTAGGGATAAGGTAAATCTAGATCATAATTAACAGAATTTTATCATAGTGGTGCATTTTGTGTCGAGTTTGTGTTGGCGAGATGAAATCCAACGTACAACTTATCCTGGTAAGTTAATTGTGTCGAAAAGTCATGTTTATCACATGGGTTAATTGTGTTGATCAGGCATGTACGACATGTTTGTATATAACAACATGTGCAAATGTAAAATCAAAATCTAAGGGTATTTAACTCCTTTTTCAATCATTATATGTAATAATTTATTATCATACGATACTTGTTCGATATACCAACCAGATGAAGTTCCCCTTGGGTATGAACTTTTTCTTTAATGCATGATACAAGTTCGATCACTTGGGCATCAAAGGTGGTTCAGTTGCTTCAACCCATGGCCTAATCAGTTTTTATGTTGTCCTTTTTTAGTATGCTCACCAGCTCGATTTCTTCCGAAAGTATATCATGAATTGAAGTAGAAGACTACTAATATAGTCGACTCTTAATAACTTTTTGCATCATTTAGTAATTGTGAGAAAGATGATCGATCCTTTAAGAAAAGAAGTTGTATTAGGTCACATAGTACAAAATATACACAATAATGATAAATTTAGAGATGCATATATTGATAACTTAACCATAATCCAGTCATTTTTCTTCTATCGATTCTTCATCAGCATTATAAAACGACATGTTAAAGATACAAACATGCTGCTTAATTAGAAGGTGCATGCATTTGAAAGTAGCTAGACACATAGGTTAAACATGTAAGTTTCAGAATCAATATTTTATTTACATTAATTACAACTGGTCATACAATATTACTACTATACTTACTAATATCAATTAACTTAAAATACCAAAACATTGTTATCATGTGATCTTTACGTACGTACGTTGAATGTTGTCTCCAAATGCTCCCAACGTTAATCTTTGTCTTTTAGCTAGCAGCCCCAAAAACAAACCTTTGTAACTACATCACCGAATCCAATATATTGTATTAGAATAGGGTTAAAATACAAATATGTTACCAAAGTTTGCCAAAATATTCGTCTAAGTTACTAAAGTTTAAAACGTTACAAATAAGTTACTAAAGTTTGATCTCTGGTTACATAAGTTACCGAACCTTTTAAATGATGGCATGACTTATTTTTTAAGTATAAAACGGTCCTTGTCGTTAGCCGGATTTCACGGATTTAGTCCCTAAACCACTATTTCAGTTAATTTGACCGTTTTTATACGTTTTCATACGTTCTTACCCGTTTTTATACGTTTTATCGTTTTCGTTCATTTTTTACGTTTTCGTCCGTTTTCCTTACGTTTTCGCCCGTTTTTATACGTTTTCATATGTTTTTATCCGTTTTCATCCGTTTTTATACGTTTTCGTTTATTTTTCTTATGTTTTCGCCCGTTTTCTTATGTTTTCAAACGTTTTCATTCGTTTTTTTACGTTTTCATACGTTTTTATTCGTTTTTTCTACGTTTTTGTCCGTTTTTATACGTTTTTATTCATTTTCACTTTTCAACCATTTTTATATGCTTTCGCCAGTTTTTCTTACGTTTTTTACCGTTTTCTTATGTTTTCATACGTTTTCGTCAGTTTTTTTACATTTTTATCCGTTTTTATACGTTTTATCCATTTTTATGTGTTTTCATCCATTTTTATACGTTTTCGCCCATTTTCTTATGTTTTCATATGTTTTGTCCGTTTTTATATGTTTTTACCGAAGTTTAAGAAAACTTATGAAAACGTATAAAAACAGAAAAAAGCGTAAGAAAGCTTATGAAAACGTAACTAAACATATGAAAACATAAGAAAACGGGCGAAATATAAAAGTAGATGAAAACACATAAAAATGGATAAAACCGTATAAAAACGTAAAAAAAAAATGGACGAAAAACATATGAAACATAAGAAAACGGACAAAAATGTAAGAAAAACTGACGAAAGCGTATAAAAAGGATGAAAGAGTATAAGAAGGGATGAAAATGAATAAAAACGTATAAAAATGAACGAAAACGTATAAAACTGTTGAAAACGAATAAAAACGTATGAAAACGTTAAAAGATGGACAAAAACGTTTGAAAACATAAGAAAACGGGCGAAAACGTAAGAAAAACAAACGAAAACGTATATAAACGGATGAAAACGGATAAAAACGTATGAAAGCATATAGAAACGGATAAAAATAGGCGAAAACGTAAGAAAAATGGACGAAAACATAAAAAAAAAGAAACGAAAACAGATAAAACGTACGAAAACGTATGAAAACGTATAAAACGGATAAAAAAAAGTATGAAAACGTATAAAAACAGATAAAAATATATGAAAGCGTATAAAAATGGTCAAACTAACTGAAATAGTAGTCTAGGGACTAAATCCGTGAAACCCGGCTAACGACGAGGACCGTTTTGTACTTAAAAAATAAGTCATGTCATCATTTAAAAGATTCAGTAACTTATGTAACCGGAAACCAAACTTTAGTAACATATTTGTAACGTTTTAAACTTTAGTAACTTAGGCGAACATTTTAGCAAACTTTTGTAACATATTTGTCTATTAACTCTATTAACACATATAAAGTTGTATATAACCTAAAATGGTAAGTTCGTCTTTTTAAAAGAATTGGGATAATTCAATAAAACTCAGGGACTTGTATTATTTAATAAAATTAGGCTTTATTTGACTGATAGAGTATTATGAAACGACGCTATATAGCTTTCAAAGTATCGGGTCAACAACGATGGCTAGCTCAACCACACAAAAATAAAAAAGAGAATAAATAATATTTCTAACGTGTCACGAGTAGACCAATGATGCTACCTTTCTTCTGCTCCAAATAAATACAATATATATAAGGGCCTAATTAAGGGGTCTCAATAAATTAAATAATGAAATTGTTGTCCCAATATAATCAATATCGATATTTTTGGGTCGTCTTTAAAAGTGTGTAAGATTGTGATTGCACAAGTGTTTTATAGTTGAGGCTTCATAAACCATCTTTAGTATGACATGATTCACGATATTAATTATTCATGCTTGTCGGTTAAGATGGAGCGCCATATATACAAGCTGGCTATTCAAAGAATTATTAGTCAACTATCAGTAATTGCTACTGCGAACGCCAAGGCAAATATATTGAACCATACCTTATAGCGTAATGGTCAAAAGTCTACTATGTGTATCAAAATTCTCAATGTAATTTATGTAAGGATTCATTTTCTCTTTTTCTTTTTATCAAATTTAAGTCTTAATTACTCTTGCACAACCTTAGTAACTGATAATGCAGAACATCTTATACATCTCATCTCAAAAACAATATATAGAACATCTTGTGCAAACACTGATTCGAAGCCAACTAAATTATGGGGAGTTAAACACTAACACTAAAATTGTTGCCTGAAAAGTTTGAATTAAATTTGAATCTGAACGAAAAAAACTTAAGCTTCCATCATTATACTACACATTCGCATGTTATTTTTGTTGTATCTAAGACCCTTCATATTCCCATTTTCCATACATACAAATAATAATGGGCTTTTTTTTTAAATGAAATTGTAGGGAAACATGTACACTTTATTAAAATAAATCAGATTACAATCAATAGATAATTAACAGAAATAAATGGCAGAAAATAAAACATACAGAATGTAGAAGCAGAAGACAGACGCTATGAACGATAAATAAAGAAAGCAGTAAAGGTCGTGGCACGAGGCTCGTATTTAACACGATTCCCTTAAAATATATTCGCCGTCTGTTTCCCAGGGTACGACGTCCAAAGCTGTTGTACAGCCGGACCTGACAAAACTTGCCTGAAAGATCACAGATGCAATGCGTGTTTCTGATCGAAAAGAATGGTGGAAATCGTTAGCAGAGAAGCTGCGGTTTTTGGATGTCCAAACTGAATGAGAGTAAGACAATATTTATAACGTAAATTTGTCTTGTTCTTCAAGACTAAATATTTGTAATAATAAACTGAATCTGTTATAATTAAAACAGATTTGCGTATAATATATTACACAAACATTATTCTGTAAAATTTGTCCATTCAGTTCAAATCTATTCCTAAAATAGATTTACAGAATATTTGGAAAAGAACCCGAAACTTGCAGCAAAAAGATTCGCACGTAGGCGAGGTTTCGAAGCTGCATTCGTGTTCGCAGGTCGCGCGGGCTCGTATGAGGTCAGAAGCTTCGAACCCATTTTTCCCCAGAAATCTACACCCGAAATAAAGGAATAACAACCATTGTCATAACTCGTATGGACTATGAATTTATGCGTCGGAAAAATATCTTCTTTGTTTCAAGATCATATTCGAAATTGTGAGTTAAAATATCTTATTATTCTCTATCAACTTGTTTATGAATCTATTACTACGTATAAGATAAGTGATCATTACGCCTTTCAAAAAAAAAAGATGAGTGATCATTACAAACTTTAACTCATAATGTATAAGTTATATACGTCGACTAGTATACTTAAACAACCTCATTGAACATCTAACGAATAATTATAATATATTTTACACACAAATTTCATATTGTAATACCAGTGGGGATGACCACGTTGAATTTGAGGGAATTGTGATATCGACTAGCTTTGAAGAAGCAGAAATGATTTTTTCTTTCTTGTTTATATCAAAGGCTGTGTTTATTGCTACACCTCTAAATTTTCAAGTAATATCTTCTGAAAATTTTTAATTCTTTTTATTTTTATCTATTTTTATAATTTTGTTTTTATTATACTACGAAATAAAAAATATGAAAAAAAATATAAAGTTTGACAAGTTAAAAGTAGTAAAACACAAAAAATACGGATCATAAAACCATAAACGAACTGTGTTATCCCGTTAATAAAATGGGTAACTGCCGAAAAAAGTACGAAACATAAAATATAAAGTTTAATAAGTCAAAACCAATAAAAAAAAGAAAAAAAAATACACAAAAAAAAATAGAAAAAAAAAAAAACTGTCGAGTTATTCTACAAACCAAAGATTCCTCACATACCAAGGGACTCATCCCCACCATCCATCTAAAAATAAATCAATGGTTGAGATTAAAAGCATTTTAATATTTCACCAATTTTTTATAATTTAATTATCTCTTAAACCGTTAATCGTTAAGCGAAAATAATTACACCATCGCGACGAGCATTTAATTATCTTTCTATAGACGGGCACTTTAATATACTTTCGACAAAAAAAAAAAATTGTTTTTTTCACGTTTTTTTTCGTGGCCGAAAAAATCATATATGATATATCATATATGATATATGATATCTAATATCATATCATATATGATATTACATATCATATATGATATGTAATATCATATATGATATGATATTAGATATCATATATGATATGTAATATCATATATGATATATCATATATGATTTTTTCGGCCACGAAAAAAAACGTGAAAAAAACAAAAAAAAAAAATTTGTCGAAAATATATCAAAGTGCCTATCTATTGAAAGATAATTAAATGCTCGTCGTAATGGTATATTTTTTTTCGCTTAACGATTAACGGTTTGAAAGATATTAATATTTGAAAAAAAATGATGAAAGTGGGTTTTTTAAATTGTTGGGATTAATCTCATCCATTAGATCAAATAAAGATGGAGGGAAGATGAATGGTGGAGATTAGTCCCTTGGTATGTAAAAAAAGTTTGATCCTCAAATGATCTTAAATCACAAAAAAAAATAATAAAAAAAAAAAACTGTCTTGTCTTGTCAATAAAACAAATATAAAGTAAAGTAAATGTTAGAGCTAATTAGATGTCGAACGATTATTTTTTTCGGTTACAAGTGATTGGCAGTTTGGTACTTTGTCTCAATTCTCTCAAATGAATATTGTGTTTTGAGAAACAATAGTACCATTATTTTATCAGAATTATATTAGTTTTTGGAAATATGATTTATTTTTATTTTTATTTTATTTTTCTTTTTTTGTGAGTGGCAAAAGTGAAATTGCATAATTAATAGTGTTACGGTTACCAACTTCGGCTTTTGTGCGCCGTCAAAATTCTTAGGCTGGTCACCGTGGAGGTGGTGGATCACTCGACTTAACCCTCTAATGAATGACTATTACTTCTATGTTTATGAAACCATGACAACATTTTTGTTTCAATTATAAATACATAGAAACATGTCAAAACGCACTGATTTACTACAGAGTATTATCAATAATCAATGTGTAGGAAGATAATCGTTCAGTGAAACATACAATGTGCCACTAGTGAGAAAAGTGTCACTGAAAGTGTAAAATTAGTCGAAAATATTATTCAACTGCAGATTAAGTGTAGGTAAAGTATCGCCGGAAAATTTTTCCAAAATGTTATGACAAAGACTAATCTCTACTACTAGTACTTACAAGTGGCTGCAGATTAGAGAGGCTATGGGTGTGTTTATTTGTGGAAAAACACCCTTATTTTCTAAAAACTTTTGTGAAAAAAAAGGAAAATAGATATCTCGTTCAAATTAACGTTTTTTAACAAAATATTTTGCAAAACACAAAATCCTTTAATTCTTAACTTAACAAGGAAAAAAAAATAGTGGTGCGTTTAGTTGGGGGAAAACAAGGAAAAAAAAGATTGCGTTCAATTAAACGTTTTCCAACAAAATGTTTTGCAAAACACAAAATCCCCTATTTCCTAACTTAACAAGAAAAATTACAAAACAAATTTTAGTTGTTTTCCTTGTTTTCCTTTGTAACCCACAACCCTCCCTCCCCTTATTCAAAATAGAAAATATAAACATCAACTAAACGCGTTTTCTGTATTTTCAAGTGTTTTGTGGAGATAAATTTTCTTCCAAATTTTTTCAAAACTAGAGATAGAAAGCAAGAGAATTTTTTCTCCGACTAAACGCACCCTAGTTGTTTTCCTTGTTTTGTTTTGCAACCAACAACCCTCCTTCCCCTTTTTCAAAATATAAAATACAAATATCAACTAAACGCGTTTTCTATATTTTCAAGTGTTTTGTGGAGATAAATTTCCCTTTCAAATTTTTACAAAACTAGAAATAAAAAACAAGAGAATTTTTCTTTAACTAAACGCACCCTTAATATTTCAAAAATTGTTCGTTACGAATAACGAGTAATTTGGCTGCCACACGTTACGGCAGAGCCAATTTAAGTATGATATTTGTCCCCAATAATTGTTGAAACATGGCATAATGCGGTGTAACCATTTTATTAGATATGAATTCTGCGTGCTGTGACGGAGTCATTTTGCTATTCAAACGAAAAGTGGAGCACCAACTAATACCTACATCTATAGACACATAATAGCCATTTGACATCTTCATGCAAAAACAGTTTAAACTCTACAAAGCCTCATATTTGTAAAGATGTATTTAAAAAAAATGGAAAACTGGCCGTCACGGCATTAATATAAATACCGAAGTAAGATACAATCATTTTCAAATTCCTAAATATTTCTTTCAATCGTCATCATCCAAAGGTGAACAAAAGAAGTTCTAAAGGTTATTTTCCTACTAATTTTTGCATTTTCTTTTAATCTATCAATTTATTTAAGATTTAGAGCATGCTATATGTTTTTGTAATATTACTTTGTAAAGGCGCTCCTAATATATCTAATTATCTATAGATGTAAGAATGTTAGGCGGCTGCAAAACAATGTGGAAAAAGGTTTGTTTTTTGTCGAAGAAGATGGCTCATGTGAAATCGACATTGCATGAAAATTAGTTGTCACTCATTTCTAAGGCCAAACACAACTGCAATATTTTAAAAAATGAGCATTTGTAGCACTATTAAAGCCATATAAGCATTATGGCCAACCATTACCTGCATATTTGTGGATACTAATTTGTCCGCGTAACTGCACATACTACCTTGAACTACAACCTAACATGCCTAGACAATTACGATATATACTGTAACACCCCCAATTTCGTGATACGCAACGGAATTAAAACTGGGTGTTACTCGACGGCACAACAGTTATAATAATAGAAAACGAACTCTAATTGATTTATTTTAAAAGATTTATCATTCGAATATCAGAGTTTACAAAATGAGATCCCAGTAGTTTTACAGTTTGTTAAATAAGTTTCGAATGATAATTAGATTTTAGCCTTCTATCAGTATCCGTGCCTCTCCGTGTCATCCTCGTTCATTATGGACCTGAGATAAACATGCTAAAAGTGTCAATACAAAGGTTGGTGAGTTCATAGAGTTTATAAGTAAAACAGTTGATTTTAATAATCAAAGGTTGAGTGAATCCATAGTGTTTGTATGCAAATCAGTTGAGCACAAGTTTCAAGTTTAGTAGACAGTGGGCTCTGTTGTTGCACCCATAAATTCAGTGGTGGCAGTCCCACATCATTAATGTACCATATTATTGCTCTAAGTCTCATGAACTCAAACGTTAACGTGTGTGATATCATAAAAATGATATATATTACTGACATCATAAGGATGATGTAAGTAACAATGCCCTCGGGTAGGAGCTTGCCAACTTCCTATTTATTTTCAAATAAAATGCATTTGGCTATCAATCCGGCTAGCACAAAGGCTATCTATCCGGCTAACACAAATGAGCTGTCAACCTCCAATAGATCTATTCACTATATTCGCGTTCACTCGCAAGTGATTAATGGCTCATGATATGAGGGTCTTTTAGTGGCAATAGTGGGTCTTAGGCAATAACAATCAGGATAGCATACAGAGAAATACTTGTGTTCAGGTTTGTAGCATGTAATATGTTTCAATAAACAAACAGAGTGTTTCATCAATCGAGTAAAATGTTTAAGGTAAACGAGTAAAATTTGTAAGTAAAACGAGCATGTATCTCCCCCAAAGAGTTCAAGATAAGTAAAAGAGGGGCTATGACTCACCTTGGTGATACAGTAGTCTGGTTGGAAAACTAATCAAGTTTTGAGAATAAACTGCTCCGATATGCGACCTAAGTGGATATGTCAAGTCTCAGTATGTTTGTTTATATTCGAGGCTTTAAATAATAAAGCGTGATTATGTTTAGTATTCGTACAACATGTGTATTGTTGGTATTTATGTGCTGAACATTTTGGGTGAATTTAGTATAACGCGTATGGTTGAACGAGAAAAGATAAATGGTAAGATTTTTAATCTTGAAGTCTCTTCAAAAGTTAGTGGATGATAAATGGTGTTTTATCATATTTCATTTTTAAGGTTTGATCGTTTGTTAACGAAAATAGGAATATCCCGAATATTGATTTTTATCAAAAACCGAGTCGAAATGAGTTAAAAGTATATTTCCGTAGTAATATAAAAATATTACACTCTATACCCTTATAGTTTCAAGTATTGACAGTTTATACCCCTGAACTTTCATAAAATGACACTTTATACCCCTCAACTTTAGTGAAATGACAGCTTCTACCATTTAGTTTCAAAAATAACACTTTATACCCTCTCGGGTTAAATCGTGTGCAAACCAAGTCCTTGTTATAAATAATTAAACTTTATTTACACTTTACACCCCTAAGTTTTAAATAGTTTTTATATTAATTTCCCTTTTTAGAGTTTTGACAAAACAACCCTCAAATCATTTTGCGATTTGCAAACATAGTCCTTGTTTTATTTTTGTTGCATTTTAATTTAGAAAATAGATGGGGAGAGAAACAAGAATCCGCCTTTCAGTTGTTGAAGCAAAAACTTTGCAATGCGCTGATTTTGGCATTACCTGAAGGAATGGAAAATTTTGTAGTTTATTGTGATGTTTCGCACAAAGGACTTGGTGTTGTGTTAATGCAGAACGAAAAGGTTATAGCTTACGCTTCTCGACAACTCAAGGTTCATGAGAAGAATTACACCACTCATGACTTGTAGTTAGGAGCAGTTGTCTTTGCGCTAAAGATTTGGAGACATTACCTCTACAGTACTAAGTGTACAGTGTACACATACCACAAAAGTCTTCAACATATCTTAGACCAGAAAGAGCTTAATATGAGACAGCGCCGTTGGCTAGAACTACTCAGTGACTATGATTGGGAGATCCGATATCATCCTGGCAAAGCGAACGTAGTAGTGGATGCCCTTAGCAGGAAAGAGCGACTTAAACCCTTAAGAGTAAGATCATTGGGCATGACCATTAGTTCGCCCCTTCCTTCCAAAATTCTTAAGGCTCAGGCCGAAGCGCTTAAAACAGAAAACCGACCTAAGGAGAATCTTCATGGTATGCCAGAAAGTAAGAATGGTTTTGTAAAAAGATCCGATGGAATGTTATGCTTCAAGGATAGGAGTTGGATACCACATTTTGGTGGCCTACGAGAGTTGATCATGCACGAATCACACAAGTCCAAATATTCCATACGCCCAGGTTCCGATAAAATGTACCAAGACCTCAAAAAGCTGTATTGGTGGCCGAATATGAAGGCCGACATTGCTACTTATGTCAGCAAATGTCTTACTTGCTCCAAAGTTAAGGCCGAATGCCAGAAGCCGTCTGGTTTACTACAGCAACCAGAGATTCCTAAATAGAAATGGGAACGTATCTCTATGGACTTTATCACTAAACTTCCTAAAACTCCGAGCGGTCACGACGCGATTTGGGTGATCGTTGATCGTCTCACCAAATCAGCTCATTTCTTGCCCATTAAGGAAACCTACAAGATGGATAAGTTAACCAGAATCTATATCCAGGAGATTGTCTCGAAACATGGTGTACCAGTTTCAATCATTTCAGATCGAGACAGTCGATTCACTTCAAGATTTTGAGAATCGCTTAATGATGCCTTTGGAACCCGTCTTGATATGAGTACAGCCTATCATCCACAGACCGATGGTCAGAGTGAGAGGACCATCCAAACACTAGAGGACATGCTTCGTGCCTGTGTGATTGATTTTGGTAATAGCTGGGATACTCACTTGCCGTTGATTGAGTTTTCCTACAACAATAGTTATCACACAAGTATAAAGGCTGCACCATTTGAAGCACTCTGCGGTAGGAAATGCCGATCACCAGTCTGTTGGGCCGCTGTCGGAGATGCTCAACTTACCGGTCCAGAAATAGTTCACGAGACAACCGAGAAGATTGTTCAGATTCGAAATAGATTAAAAGCCCTTAGAATTTAAAGTTGGAGACATGGTAATGTTGAAGGTATCGCCTTGGAAAGGTGTGATACGATTTGGGAAACGCGGGAAATTGAACCCTAGGTATATTGGACCATTTAAGATTCTAGCAAGAATCGGTCCAGTGGCATACAGACTTGAACTCCCGCCAGAGCTTAGTAGTGTGCACAATACCTTTCATGTTTCTAATCTCAAGAAGTGTTTATCCGACGAATCCCTCATCATCCCGTAAGAAGAGATTCAGCTCGATGACAAGCTTAATTTCTTCGAAGAGCCAGTAGAAATTATGGATCGTGATGTCAAGCAATTAAAGCATAGTAGAATTCCTATCGTCAAAGTTCACTGGAATTCTCAACGAAGTCCTGAGTTCACTTGGGAACGAGAAGACCAGATCCGTCAGAAATATCCGCATCTCTTCACCAACGATACTCCAATGACCAACACTGGCTGAGTCTCGAGGACGAGATTCATTTTTATGGGTGGTAGACTATGAAAACCCGCTAAGTTACAGGTCAATACTATTCACCAAACTCGAATTTATTTTCTTGTTTCTCATTTAAGAACAATTCACGTGTGACTTTTTACTCGAACCAATGTGAAACCTAGAATATATTTCAAGTACACTAGGAATTAAGCTATATTTAGTCCACAATGCTCCAGTATCTTGCTCCTACTCCAGTTCACAATTTTAAACCCTAAAACAAATTCCTATTCTTAAATTACTTACGGTTGTCAATTCAACAAACACTATTCGTGATTAAAAATTTAACACCCGATATGCCCAATTCTCCCAACGATTATTTCTAACGTATTTTTATACTTCCTAAATTATTACCAAAGTTCCAAAAATATTTCCTTACGCCTAAGGTAAATTCTTTACTTCTTACATTTAATTACGTATAACTTTTGTTAATCACCAAACCAACAACCAATACCTATTTTTAATACCCAATACATTCAATATATACATTCTTGTACCAAAGTAACATTTCTACTCCCTTTTTACCCTTTGTGCCGCCCTTTCCCCCTCTTGTCCTATAATTACTAGACAAAATATAATTACCACCAATTTACCAACATGGAAGCATGAAACATGGAACTTACCTTTTTACTTTGGAGGCTTAGCCACCAAATTGTCCCCTTGTCTCCCCCCCCCTAATCGGCCACCTCCCTAAACATTAGCCAAAGATATTTTTTTTACTCACTAATAAAGCTTTGAAGTCTTTTAGTATATATAAGTTCAAGTATTATCATTTACCCTAACTAGTTCAAGAGAAAAATAAACATATCACCTCCCATTTCATAAGTAAATTCGACCCACATTAAGGAACAAGGAAGAAAGGAAAGCTTGTTGGGCTAATTCTAGTGTCATTAGAATACTTTATCAAGGGTTTGGAGCATAAGTCTTGGGGTTAAGCTAGTATTTTACACTACTAAACTTCATGTTTTCTTTATGTCATAATGCTAGTCAAGTGTATATACTTAGTTATCACTCGGTACATGTTGATAAGTTTTATATTTACAATGATCCTTTAACAAAAGATTATATTTTGAACAAGCTTTGATTACAAGAAAACTAGCTAGCAAAAATCTTCACAAGAAAGTGATGAAAACATTATATATACTTGTATGTTAGTAAACTTGTAGATTTAAACATTCTTGATGATTATTGCATGGACCTTAGAATATTGTTAAGCTTATGGTTAGATCATTATTATTATGTTGAGAAGTTGATGAAGGAACTAGGACTAGAATTGAAGTTGTGGTTAAGTGGTTAAAATGACTAGTAGATTTGTAAAAATAATTTGGCATTCTTAAAAATAGATTCTGTCCCGTTTTGATAAATACAGCAAACTCAGTAACTTGGTAACCATTTTAGGCTAGAAATATAGAAAATAGACTCAATAACGAAAATGTAGCCGCTTGAATGAGTTAAAACGGGCTTGTAACGAAAAAGATACGCTAGTTTCAATTTTTATGACGAAAACATTATTTTCAGAAAATAGTTGAATCTGTCCAGAATTTTGAGAGATGAAAAATGAGGTTAAATGGTAACTAGACTAGCCGAAACCTTAAAAAATCCGATAGTACACTTAAATACCTTCGCAGAGATAGGTAAAACTTAAGAAACGAAGCTACGATGCAAAAGTTATGGCCTAACGAATGTTTACGTCAACATATACGTTGACAGCCTATTATTTTCTCTATTAGAAAACTGATAAAATGTGTAAAATGAATTTTTGGACCTTTTTGAGTATATTTTGGCTAAAATGACGTAAACAGAAATGGTAGAACATTATATATAGTTATTAGGCGCGTTAGAGGTTTTTGGAATAGCCATTAACATGACAACAAAAATTTGGTCGCAAGATAAACAAGTTACATTTTCTAAAAAGTGGTAATTTTTTAAATAAATGATCAAATTGATGCAACTATATTTTGACGACAAATATTACAACAACATGTACAAGTGATAAAGTAAAGTATGAACTTGCGTGCATGGCCTTGTTTTCGAACTTAAGACACATGTAATATTTAGGTCACGATTAGAGTTATCGGACTTAATTTGCCGTTTACAAATTTACCAATCGGGAATTGCTTTTGCTAAGGTGAGTTTCATAGCTCCGATTTTACATTGTTTATACATGATTTCCAAATCCTCGGGGTGGGAATACATTGCTTGTTTTTATATACGGACACAAGTACTAAAACCGTTACATTGCCTAAGTTACCGCATTGCAATTAAAGTCCCATTTGAATCATGAACCGTTAATTACTTGTAAGCGCGGATGTTATGAATAGATCTATTTGGGTAGACACCCCGTCCGAGTTGGTCGCGCCAACCTGGTAAATGGACGCATATCATTCGGATTAATTCCGAGTGTCTGGCAAACACTTATTTGGGGCATTTATTATTATGCTTGATTGCATATCATTACGTCGAGCTTCGGGGTCATGAGCTTAGGCACTGTATATATTATTTTTGGCTGTGACATTATATTTGTTGTAATTGTCTGCTATTGAAATCTTGTGGTCCGCATTACTGTTTACTTAAACCTATGATTCTCACCAACATTATTGTTGACCCTTTTAGCGTGTATTCTCATGTAATTAGGTGATGATGATACACCTCTTTATATGGAGCACTTTTGAGTCACATTTTGGAAGCACATCATGATGAAGATTTTCTTGCATTATTAGCGTTTGGTTATGTATTTAAATCTTACATTTTGATGGTGAACTCTGATAACTATATTTTGTAAAACGTTATGTTAAATCAAACGCTTGTTTTAAAACGAATCACTTAGAGGTCGTTCTTTATTCCTTGTACTTTGTTGACCATGAACATCACACCCCCGGAATTCCATTCCACTGCAAACACAGATTTTGGGGGTGTGACAGATTGGTATCAGAGCCAAGGTTATAGAGAACTAGGATGCATCATTAACCCTAGACTATAACCACTAGGTCGCGACACTTCACAACATCATGATGTGCATAAACATGTATCAAAATCGTGAATCGCATGTTTTCATTTACTTATTTTATATGAGTACTTGTGCTTATATATATTTGTATTGACCTGGTTTACAGTGATATGTCTTCACCCATCGATCCTATCATCCTCGATTCGGATTCAGATGTGGACGATTCGTCATCATTCACTGTTCCGATCACACCAGTCATTCCTATTCCTATATCCTCCGGCGATGAGTCTGCTGAGACTGAGCCATTTGAGGATGTGGAAAACTAGAAGGGGGGTTGAATAGTTTTCCCGGTTTTAAGTTCTTTTAGTTCTTTTAAAACTTCTTAAAAACTTTTCTATTGGAAACCTTTGATTCGATTCTTATGTGCAATCAAACAACACCAATATGAACTACACTCTAAACTAACTAATAATAAGTAATGAAAGTAAAGAGTAGATATGGAAAGATCAAACTGGGACAAAAAGATTTATAGTGGTTCGGCTACGAAGCTCTTCTTCGCCCTACTCCACTCCCCGAGTACCACACTCGAGAGTTTCAAGCACTATGTCAACAACCTCCCTTAAGGCGGAGAAAACCGTACACGTCGCTTAACTTGTTTTCCGACACTAAGCTAGATGTCGAGTGCTAATCTTAGCTAGCACCAATCTACCACGATCCACACGATCAATCACTCAAGCCCAATGGCTTCAAGAGATCTCCAAGATCTCGACACGATCACAATGATCAACACTCACTTGACTAACACTATCCTATTGACCCTTGATCTTCTTGATCAATCACACAAGCCCAATGGCTTCAAGAGATATTCACTATCTCTATAAGATCACAATGATCTTCACTCACACTCTCACAAAATAAAAATGATCTTGATGTATGCTATGATACAACAAGGATGTAACAAATGTTACAAGAAACCTAACAACTACTACAACTCTTGTATCTTCTAGGATACCTTGAGTTCTTCTCTTGTACTTGAAGAGGAATGACAACACCTTGTATCAACTTGGATTCTTTGTGTTCTTCTCTTGCTATTGAAGAGGAATGAAGAGGATCTCTAAGTTGGATGATTGGATCACTCTTGAACAAAAGAAAAACTAAACTAAATGATCAAGAAAAGAAAATGGTGTGAGGGATTTAAACTCAGAAGTTTCTGTGTGAAAAAGGGTGAAGAAAATCTGTGAAGTGGGCTGGTATTTATAGGCAGAAAAAATCTGGCCGTTACAGAGGGACGGCTCCACTAAATCACCGACGGCTCCACTAAATTTAGTGGAACCGTGGAGCCGTGTCAAACAAAGACGCTCCATTTTTTGTCTTTTCTGGTGAAAACTTATTTGGGGAAGTTTGGAGCTGATTTTGGGGGGGGGGGGGAATAGTTGTTATGTATTTTAAACTTATTTTTCCATTAAAACGTTTCTTAATTATTCAAAAATAATTTGTAAAGTATATTTTTGAAGAAAATGTTTTGTCACATAAAAATGTGAAGTCTTAAATCCAAATTTACTTCTTTGATCATTAGTGAAGTTGTAAATTTGTTCTAGAGTGATTTTTGTAGAAACGGGATCTTCCGATTAAAAACTTGTTTACGTTAATTTTAACGTAACGTGATTTCACATTTTGTCATCCTCAAAACGTGAAGTTATTGAAAGATAGAAATAACGTTTTTAGAACATTATTTGCATCAACAATCTCCCCCTTTTTGATGATGACAAAACATAAACTCATTTTATGTTAAAATTAATTTTAACAAGTTTTTAATGAGTTTACTCCCATTTCTCCTCCTTTTTGTCGAAGCAAAAAGGTTTCTAAGGCTCCCCCTTGATGTATACTCCCCCTCATTTGGAGGACACCAAGGAATCGAGCAATGATTCGTGCTACAAAACAAGGTTAGATAACAAGTATACAAAATCTAACATGTAGCACACATGACAAATATCCAACCATAAAAATGACTAAAGAGCCAAGCCCCAACTAAAATAAAACATTCATTCATAAAATAAATGTCATACATAAGTATGACTACATGATAGAAGCAAATTAAACAATAATAAAGCACATAAACATCAATAGTTGTATGAGACTTCAAGATTTGCTTCAAACTCCAAAAGGGTTCCTAGACTTTTATTGGAGAAACTAAACATAACCATGTCTAGTTGGTTGGGCTATTTGGTGGTGGAGGGGGTAGTATGATGGGTCCTTGTGGTGGTGTGAGGAGGTGCTCAAGATAGGAGAATTGAAGACTCAACTCATCTCTAAGGCACATGATGAGGTGTTGGTTGTGGTGACAACAAGGACAACTTAGGGTATGTGGTTGTAGGGGATAGAGAATGGGATGACCCATTAAAGGTTGTGGTGATGGTGATAGTGATGAGGATGATGTGTTAGTACCAAGTTCAAATGGTGATGTAGGTGATAGGGTTAGTGTGAGAGCTAAAGGGTGTGGTGATAGTGTGAGGGAAGATGATGAAGTATTACTCCCAAGCTCAAACGGAGTTGATGGTGATGAGGTGAGTGTTAATGCTAGTGGTTGAATGGGACTTGGATGAGACAAGGGTGTGGTGACTCTTGTGATGGAGGTGGATGATGATGTTGGCCTTGTTGAGTTGGCATTTGATGGAGCTTGGGGTGTAGAGATTGAGGAGGTTGATTTGGTTAAGGTTTGTGGTGTGAGGGTTTCTTCATCATCATCCAAGGTAAATCAATGAAAATTATTTCATTGGAAGGTTTGGTTGAGGTTTGTGGCGTGTTGACATTCTTGATCCATTGATCAATAAGAATTGTCTCATTGGTTGGTTTGAGGTTAAATCTTGGCTTTTTAGCTTTGTGTGAAATGGTGGCCATGGTTGAAGGTATGATAATTGTATGGTGAATGTGAAGTAGTGAGGATGAGCAATGGATGATGTTAGCTTAAATAGCCAAATCTAAACATGCAAGGTTGGATAGGATTGTGAATTTGGGGATTTGGGTGTATTGGAATCAGGTTGTGTTTGCAGATTTCCAGAAAAAGAGAGTCAAAAAGTGGAAGAGAACAGTAAAATTCGTCTTTCCAGGGCACGGTACCACTAAAGGTACCACGGCACCACTAAATTTAGTGGAGCCGTCCCCTATTTAGTGGAGCCGTGGCCTCTAGTTGACCCTTTTTCCAGTTCTGCAGGTTCTAGGCTACCTAAAATAGGTAATTCTGGGTGGACTGTATTGCATCAAATCCCAAAGCCTCAAACTTCTAAAGAGTTATCACATAGATTTCCTAACACTAGTCTTCAACTAGCAACTAACAAAATCATGTGATCATCTAAGTTTTGGCAACTATTGAGCATGCATCAAGCAATTTTATCATCTAGTGCATGCATGAAAGCAAATAATATGAACTAGGCAAAGCTCATGGAAAAGATAAAAACATTAATATTGATTAACTACTTAAAGTTACCAATGTCAAGTAAAAATTGTTAAGTCAATTTAAACATGTTAATGTTAGATGGACATTGCCATGACCCCATTGATAATAGCTTAATAATACTTAAGTTAGTAATACTACTTAAGTAACACTATCTAATCACTTCTCTTCCCCAACTTCTTTATCTTATTCCCGAGTCCTTTGATTGCCTTGCCAATGGACTTGAACCCCCCGATTGTTTGCTCATGCATCGACACTTGTCGATTGTACATGGTTGTTTGCCTTCTCATCACGGAGGTGAGGTTGGTTTGGTTGAATGGAAGGTCGGAGGTTTGTTTGAACGATGAAGTGTCAAGGTTATGAAAGTAGGTGTCGGGAGAGGGAGTATGAGGACGAGACGTTCCTTCTTCGTTCACCTCATCATCGTCCTCATCCATAGGTTGAGACGATGAACCATGACCGAAGGAGGAGGAAGAGAGAGGAACATCGGAAGTGGATTTACGACCACGTTTGGACCCTTTGTCCTTACGTTGCTTTGTGCGACGTTGTGGTCCACCAAGGGGTTTCATAACGGGATTGACTAGGACATAGCCGACATTATTAAGATGTGGGAAATTTTCCATGACCCACCTGAAAAGACGAGTAAGCAACATGCCGTATGACATGAGCTTATCGGAACGACTATGAATATTGGCCATCCTTTTGGCCATGTAGTATGCGAGGTTATATGGTTCCTCGATACTAAGACAATAAAGCATGTGGGCGAGACTCGCCGAAACGTGATCAAGGTTGCCCGCAAGGCTCAACATGTTCTCACGTAGAAGAAGTTCCCAACTTCTGAGGTCGGGAAGAAGTTCTTTGAGGTAGATTTTGTTGGGTTCAAGAAGGACAATGGAACCATCACGTTTTTTTATATGTGTTGGCGACTCAAGGAGTTTGGATGACTTGTTTTATGGCTTCAAGGTCGGGGATTTCGGTACGATAAGTACCTTGACTTTCAAGATTATAGAAGACTGACTCAAGGGAATGGTCTTCAATGTATGCACACTGACCATATGAAGGAACACAGAGAATTTCACCAAGCTCGGAAACTGACAAAATGATGTTTTGGTTTTGGATCCAAAAATCAAGGAAAACATTACCCTCAAGGTCATTGAAGGTACGGACTCGACTATAATACTCGAGGACAAAACGAGGACAAATTTGATCGTTTATTTTGTATAAACAATCAAAGTCAATGGTGGGGAAGCAAGCTTGGATGTTATCCAAGAGAACGTAATGAGCATCGACTACACGACCTTCGTGTATATATCGATCCTAGACTTTAGCAAGGTAAGCTTTTTGCTCATCGGGGATGTTTGGATCGTCTAGTAGACGGGGAATGTAAGGTTTGGTAACTTGATAATCATTACGAGGCATCATTACCTACAAAAGTATAATTTTGTACATGTTAACTTGTTGCATTTTAGCGATCATATCTTTAATGTGTGTGTGTGCCTAAATGCAAACAATGTGGAGGTGCGGTAATCTCGACTCTAAAAATAAAATTAAACCTAATGAGATTACCCAAACACTCCTAACTTCACTTTCGCTCAAACAAATATGTAGAAGAATACACATTAATTGTGTAATTCGATCCATACTTGTGAGATCATGTATGCATGCAAAAACGTTTTCGGTTTGCATCAACAATGCACGAAAAGGTTTCATGATCCTAAACACATGAACTTTTTCGAAAATGATGGAATTGGGGTATTTGGCAAATGCCTCAACTTGGCGCCAAAATTCTCAAAATTGAAAAGCCTCATTGTTAATGGTTCCTAATCTAATTTTAATCATCCTAGACATGATTTCACTAGAAATAATTTATCTTAATCCGATTTAAATGGTTAAATTCGGACTAGATTATGCAACATTAGTGGGTTTGTAAAAATTCTAGGTTTAGGGAATCATGTAAGTACTACATTGTCTAATCCAAGTTCTAATTGCATAAGAATTTAACAAAAATTGATAATCCCCAATTCAATTTTATGCATAAGAACAAACCCTAGACTCAAATTGAAAAGAAATTAAAGATAATTGACTTACAATTTGTGTTGTAGTGATTAAGATTTGTTGATTGCAATGCCTCGAACTTGATTAGCAAGAGTGTAATTGGATTTTGGTGTTGGGTTCGGTTTATGACAGCAAGAGTGAGTGGTTTTGTTTTGAAATGGATATGCAGAGGGAAAATAGAAGAAAAGGGCATTTTCTCAGACATACGGTACCACGGTACCACTAATGTTTAGTGGTGCCGTGCCACTTTAGTGGAGCCGTGTGTCTCTGAGACCCAGTTTTGTTCTGTTTCGACTCTTAACTGATTAATCTTACTTATTTAGTAAGACTTTTTGACGCGAGGGAAAAGTTTATACCTAATAAACTCTTTGACGAAAGCGATTAGATGAAATGACAAGGAATGACCTTAGTATGCCTAAGTTGTCATTGAAGGAGAATGATGATAGACTTTTAATATTTCCCGTGAAATAAGTAGAAGTCATGAGTCGAGATTTGGAGAATGACTACAATATTTCCAATGACATATTTAATTAGTCATGAGCGGAATGAGACGAATAACTCATAGAGTTATGGAGCAAGACAAGAAACATGACTTAGTATTTCCAATGAAATACCTGAGAAGTCATGAGACGGATTTAGAGGGATGACTTGTAAAGTCATGAGGCGATACGTAAGAAATGACTTCGATATTTCCAGTGAAATATTTATCAAGTCGCGCGATAGGAGGCAAGGGATGACTTTAATATTTCCAGAGAAATATTGAAATAGTCATGAGTGGGATGAGAAGTGATGCGTGGGTTTTGCAACCTTACAACAGGTTTTACCTCTCAAGGGATCTCAAGAGGCTTACAACCCCACCAGGCAGTGTACCTGACCGATGTAGTATAGTGTAGTGGTAAGTACGGGGGATTGATCGTTCTCCACAGGGAATAGTGTTCGTTAGGTATGAAAAGCTACTCTAATTAGGTCTAAGGGTTGAGGAAGATTCTTTTTATGTTTTTATATTTTTATGAAAGCAAGTAAAATCTCGGTTTTGAAAGAGTGGGCGGAATTAGTTGCTAGTCAACTAACCCAAAATAACTACAAATGCAAATAAAATAAAATAACAAAAATTAAAATGTGGTGAGAAACTTATGTGTAGAGAAATGTGTTTACTTAGATTTCCTTACTCCCTAACTATCTTTTACCGGTTAATTAGTGTGTATTAGTCGCGTGGATGACGGGTGTATTCCTTAATACCATTCGTGGGGTGGCGTACTTACTTCCCCAACTCTACAAGCTCCTACTTCACTCCTATGTCGAGCCGGCTAGGAAGCTCCTAACATGGGATCACTAGAATTCGCTTGTGCATTAAATACAACCATAAAAACCTTTAGTACGCATTTGGTTCATGTTTCTTAAGACGTTCAAGCAAGTTACCGAATAGGAAGTTAGCCAGTTTTCTTAAGCCTAACATAGATAAACAATCATCCAATACAACTAACAACACACTAATAACCAATAATCAATAGCTAGGTTTCATTAGATCTAAGCAAACACAAGATAAATTTAGCCTAACATGTTAATCAAAAGACAAGAATAAGATAAAATCAAACAACACATAGACATATTGAATGATTAATTGATAACTTATCTTCAATGTAACATGGAAGATCTCAAGGCAAAAAGCCTTAAAAAAGTAGCTAAAATCGTCTTAGGGTTTTCTCCCAAAATTCCACACACTAAGCTCTCTCTAATGACAAAAAATTAGAAAACTATATATAGATTTTTGGATCTGACGGCGTCACCTTATGGATTGTGACGCCGTCACCTCGCCGCTTCTAGGGTTCCCGGATGACCTTCTTGACGCCGTCCCTCTTTAGCTCTTCAAAAATCCATTCTGGCTTATCAAGGCTTGACGCCGTCAGCTCGTGAACGTGACGCCGTCCCCTTATGATTTAAGCCGTGACGCCCTTGATCAAGTTAAAGCGTGACGCCGTCAGAATTCACATGCTATTTTCACTGGCCTATCATGAGTAAATTTCACGTCCACTTTTTCTTGCCAAAGCATGACGCCGTCCAGAGTTAATTGTGACGCCGTCAAAGGTAACATTCAGCCGATTTTTGAGACTTTGTCGTTTTCTTCACTTTTATGCTCCAAAAACGTCCAAAATGCCTCCTTTTCCAGATTTCTCCTCAAAAGTACCTAAAATGACAAAAGGAACGATTTAGGGCGATATTTGATCAAATAAATACGATTTAGGGCTTAAATGACCCCTTAAAAGCGGTACACTTTTCGCCTCATCAAATACCCTTACACTTGAGATTTGCTTGTCCTCAAGCAAATGCGCTTTTATTCTAATCAAAATACAAGTTAGGGGTCATTTAATGCAAACATAAAAGTAATTACAACAAATAATCGTTCCACTTCAATCATAATAAGCACGGAGATTACATACTAGCACCTCACAAGTAGTGTTTAGATACTCACATCTCTCAAGTGTCATCAAAATAAATCTCATAAATGAAAACGAATAATATCTCTCACTACCTGTCATAGCAAATAGATTACCATAGGCTTGGGAAAGGATCGAAAACCTCCTCCACTAGGCGTAAGCACCAAAGATAAACTATCAAAGAGGGCTTTTAAATGGGTTATAACGTTAGGTGTAGGGAAAAGGAAAACACGGTTTTGTTGGATAAAGGATGGTTTACTGGTGGCGAGTTAAAGATCTTGATCAATTACATGTACTATACAATGTTGCTAAGCCAAGACTAGACTCGATCTTAAGCTAATGAAAGAAAATAACAAACATAAACATAAAATAAACATAAAGTGAAACGGGATGGTAGTCCGTATGTTTTTTCTACTTTTCTTTTTCTCATTTTTTTGTATTTTTCTTGATTTTTTCGATTTTTTTTTTTTTTTTTTTTTTTTTTTTTTTTTTTTTTTTTTTTTTTTGCATACACTCTTGCCCTACCATCCAAAATAATACATCATAGGGGCATTGCATTCCCCTTACACTTGAATCTTTACATAACTTTACAAATACTAATCTAATGACTCGAATTAAGATAATTGAAAAACTTGGAGTACTTTTAAAACATTTAGCACATATGGGGGTAATAAATGATGTTCTTCCCCATTACTCCATTACACTAGTACTTTACCCATGAGTCCCAATCGTCCCAAAACAATATGTACAAGGATATGACTCGACTTAGCAACCATGTAATCAACTAGATAATTAACTTGGGTTTAAACAAATGTTGTAACAATAATGCACTAAAAATGAGTGCATACAAGGTAGGCTAAGGCGATTTGGGTGTACATTTAAGTGGGGTGTAACAAATTCTTCCTTTAAGTAAAATGCTTAAAGGTCGAAACGAAAAGATAGGCTCTGAGGGGTGTACTAGGGGTATCGTGTACTAAAAATAAGTACAACGCAAAGGGTGTGGGAGAATTACTTGACCAATGTAGCCAAAGTAATTATAACAAAAACACAGGTGTAAAACAACGGGTTAATCCTAATGCCTCTTATCATGTAGTAAATCTAACTGCACGAATGTAGTCTCACTTGTGGTCTTGGAATGGTCCTAATGCAAGTTCTAGAATCTAAGTGCTACCGGTACACACATCATAGCATAAATGCTTTTCCTACCAATTCTAGGGGCGAACCTCACATATTTGGGGTGGAAAATTTTTTTAGTGGTACGGTTTTTGTGCTAGTCATATAACTCCTATCCATGAGACGCTCATTAAGATCAAAGTTTCACTCCTATATGTTGTAAAAAATTTTAAATTTGGCACTAAAATTACCCTAACAAGTATTTCTCTCAGTTTTATTACACGTCTACTATTAAACAAACAAAAATCAAGCGCAATGGCATTCTCTAAAATCGTACTTTTACCCCCCCTTACACTTAAGATGAACATTGTCCCCAATGTTCAAATAACAAGATGTAAAAGCATAAAGTAAAAGAATGAAATCGAATACTCCCCTGATTCGCTCGGTGGATAGTGAAATTACACGGTTAGATCTTCCTCCAAAGAGAATGTTGAAGCTCCATGACTAATGCATCGCCAAAAGCTTGATTCAATAAACATCTCCTTGTCCAAAATAACCTGTTAAACCTGAGAAAACAAACACGAAAACCTGCATAACATCGGCGGGATAAAATCTATATATAAGGATATAATGCTTGTGGAATGATAACTTTGCAGATTCCTGGAGATTATAAGTTGGAGATTTTAATAAAAACTTTTTATGAAAACAAAACTTTCAAAAATTTCTGAAAATTAAATCTGACGCCGTCAGGTTATAAACCTTGACGCCGTCAGAAATGACCTGACAAAAATTTTCATTTTAAGTTTCCGGAAAATTTCTGGAAAAACCTTTACCTTACTTTCTGGAAATCCTGCAAAACATCATTATGACTCGATACAAGCATTTGACTCAAACAAACACTAATATGTATGCTATTTTATTATTATTACGATTCATGTTAATTTGTGTTCTAATAAACCGATTTAGATTTCCCTTACACTTAACTTTTGCAAAATACCTTTATATGTAGTTAAGACGAAGTTAAAAACAAAATAAAGCATTTTCACAAATTAGTTTTGAACATGAATCAATAATGATAAAAATTAAACACACATACGGAAAATAAAATCAAACAAACAAATAAATAAACACACAAAGCAAATAAAACAAATAAAGCTTGGGTTGCCTCCCAAGAAGCGCTTTTCTTTATTAACGAGTCTTGTAGCTAGACTCTAAGTCACGTACATTACGTGACTCCATCATCGGTCACGGTTCCTAGGCCATTCTCCTTCCCGGTTTTATATTCCGGTCCTAATTTCAAACAATCCTTGTAGAAACCGAATATCCTTTCCATAACATAGTCTACTCCTTTACTTCTATCCTCATCATTCCTATAGTAGACCGCTTGCTTGAGCTCCTTCTCAACATTTGACAAGTGTTGGAATTGTTCTATCTTATATGGCATTTGGTAGCTTACTTCATCGGTCTCATCCTTAAATCTAACTATCCCTAAGGAAGGTTCATAAGTCATTCTAGAGACCTCAACAAATGGTTTTCCAAAAACCACTTGAGTCAAGGATGCATCGACTATTGGGCGGATATCTTCTACAATTACAAAGTCGGTGACATAGGTGAAGTTTCCTACATAAACCGGTAATCCCTTAACTCTTCCCGTGAAGTTACTCATCCAACCCTTGTCAGGGAACATCCTATACCCAAGTTGATTCTTCATTATCAAGTTGTAGTGGGCTCTAGTCATGATGTTTATGGGCGATCTAAGGTCGATGTAAGCTTTCCACACATGTAGATGTCCAATGTTGCATGGTATGTTGAGATTAGAAGGGTCGCCTATTTCTATGATGGGTCTACCTAGGAAGTATGGTGTCTCGGGGTCATCGAATAAGTTTGTATGATATGCGCGCTCTTCCTTAGTGGGTAGCCTATTGAAGTAGTCCTCATCATCATCTACTTCTTCAATCACACTTGTCCTAACTTCCTTATCAACCTCGACTTTCCTATCCTCATCCTTAGGTTCACTATTATCCTCATTCCTATCATTTGGTTTAATAGTGACAATGTTGACAAAGTGGACGTGTTTGGATGAAGAGGGGTCTTTTACTTGGGGTCCGCTATTTGTGTTCCTAGCGTCCTTATGTGGAGGTGATAACACTTGGTTATGGAGAGCTTTCAACAAGTTGTCAATTTTATTGGTCATCTCCGTTTGTTGTTGATTGAATTCGGTCTCGAATCTAGCTATCCGAGCTTCTTGAGATGCCATAAATTGGGAAATCAATCCTTCAAGGTTATTGGTACTACCATTGCCGGAACGATTGTTGTTGAAAGTACGGTTCGAGTTGGAACCGCTTGATTGGAAACGATTAGGTGGGTTGGAAGAATTGGTTTGTTGTGCGTTTTGGTTTTGTTTCCACCTAAGGTTCGGGTGATTTTTCCATGAGGGGTTGTATGTATCACCGTAATGGTTTGGCTCGGGTTTGAAAGTGTACCACTTGTCTCCCGCTCCGTCGGTACGCGAGGATGCGTAGTCCACAAAAGCTTGTTCGGGGAGTTCCATGCAATCACGAGTGTCGTGGGGACCACTACATAATTCACATGAAGAAGTGATTTTGTTCACTTGGCTTGAAGGTTTAGGAGCCTCGTAGGATTTCATGAGAAACTTGACTTTGTCTTCAAGTTCTATGATCCTACGGTCAGAAGTGCTTGAATTGTTCGAAGGCAAAGATATTGCCTTGACCGTTTTATTCAAATCACGGGGATCACTCCAACTTTCGTTGTCATAAAGAGCAAGATCCTCTAGGAGAGCCCATGATTGTTCCGCACTTAGATCACGTAGCTTGCCACCGGCCGCTTGGTCAATGGTTTGCCTTGTGTAGAGATTTATATGGTCATAGAAGATTTGGACTTGGAGCCAAAGTTCTATGCCATGGTGAGGGACTTTTTGGAGTAAGTCCTTGAATCGAGTCCATGCCTCGTAGAGAGTTTCGCCTTGACGTTGTTGGAACATCAAGATATCATTCCTTAGCTTGGTAGTTCTTCCCGGTGGGAAAAACTGAGCAAGGAAACGAGTGGTGAGATCATCCCAAGAGGTAATGGATCCTGTGGGTTGACGTTCTAGCCACTGACTAGCTTGGTCCCGCAGAGAGAATTGAAAGAGACGCAATCGGGTCGTCTCTCGAGTGGCAACATCAAGGTCTATAGAATCAACGATTTTGAGAAAGTCCTTGAGATGTTGATTAGGATCTTCAGAACGAAGTCCATGGAATGCGCATCCGCTTTGCACCAACCGGATGGTGTCGGATCGCAAGGGTGTGATATTGGCTCCTTGAGTGAGCTCAATGGTGTTTCGATAGCCATGGTGGCTAGGACGGGAATACTCTCCTAAAGTACGGGCTCTAGGAGGTGGTGGTGGTTGTTGTGGTGGTGGGTTGTGGGGGTTAAGGATATTACCATCTTCCATGATGTCGGATGGTATGGTTACGAACAAAGACACGAAGAAAATAGATAGACTAAAGAAAACCTAGAAAAATAAAATAAAAATCTCACTAGAAAGGAATCTAGTGAGTAGACCTAATAGAAATAAAAATTCAACCTAAACAATAACTATTCCCCGGCAACGGCGCCAAAAACTTGATGCGTGGGTTTTGCAACCTTACAACAGGTTTTACCTCTCAAGGGATCTCAAGAGGCTTACAACCCCACCAGGCAGTGTACCTGACCGATGTAGTATAGTGTAGTGGTAAGTACGGGGGATTGATCGTTCTCCACAGGGAATAGTGTTCGTTAGGTATGAAAAGCTACTCTAATTAGGTCTAAGGGTTGAGGAAGATTCTTTTTATGTTTTTATATTTTTATGAAAGCAAGTAAAATCTCGGTTTTGAAAGAGTGGGCGGAATTAGTTGCTAGTCAACTAACCCAAAATAACTACGAATGCAAATAAAATAAAATAACAAAAATTAAAATGTGGTGAGAAACTTATGTGTAGAGAAATGTGTTTACTTAGATTTCCTTACTCCCTAACTATCTTTTACCGGTTAATTAGTGTGTATTAGTCGCGTGGATGACGGGTGCATTCCTTAATACCATTCGTGGGGTGGCGTACTTACTTCCCCAACTCTACAAGCTCCTACTTCACTCCTATGTCGAGCCGGCTAGGAAGCTCCTAACATGGGATCACTAGAATTCGCTTGTGCATTAAATACAACCATAAAAACCTTTAGTACGCATTTGGTTCATGTTTCTTAAGACGTTCAAGCAAGTTACCGAATAGGAAGTTAGCCAGTTTTCTTAAGCCTAACATAGATAAACAATCATCCAATACAACTAACAACACACTAATAACCAATAATCAATAGCTAGGTTTCATTAGATCTAAGCAAACACAAGATAAATTTAGCCTAACATGTTAATCAAAAGACAAGAATAAGATAAAATCAAACAACACATAGACATATTGAATGATTAATTGATAACTTATCTTCAATGTAACATGGAAGATCTCAAGGCAAAAAGCCTTGAAAAAGTAGCTAAAATCGTCTTAGGGTTTTCTCCCAAAATTCCACACACTAAGCTCTCTCTAATGACAAAAAATTAGAAAACTATATATAGATTTTTGGATCTGACGGCGTCACCTTATGGATTGTGACGCCGTCACCTCGCCGCTTCTAGGGTTCCCGGATGACCTTCTTGACGCCGTCCCTCTTTAGCTCTTCAAAAATCCATTCTGGCTTATCAAGGCTTGACGCCGTCAGCTCGTGAACGTGACGCCGTCCCCTTATGATTTAAGCCGTGACGCCCTTGATCAAGTTAAAGCGTGACGCCGTCAGAATTCACATGCTATTTTCACTGGCCTATCATGAGTAAATTTCACGTCCACTTTTTCTTGCCAAAGCATGACGCCGTCCAGAGTTAATTGTGACGCCGTCAAAGGTAACATTCAGCCGATTTTTGAGACTTTGTCGTTTTCTTCACTTTTATGCTCCAAAAACGTCCAAAATGCCTCCTTTTCCAGATTTCTCCTCAAAAGTACCTAAAATGACAAAAGGAACGATTTAGGGCGATATTTGATCAAATAAATACGATTTAGGGCTTAAATGACCCCTTAAAAGCGGTACACTTTTCGCCTCATCAAGAAGGATGACTTAAGAAGTCATAAGGCGAGACGCAAGAAATGACTACATTAATTCCAGTGAAATAATTAGAAAGTCATGAGACGTGATATGAGAGATGACTTAACTATTTCCAAAGAAATATTCAAATAGTCATGACAGGGGTGTGAAGGACGTATTGGTTATGATATCGACGATGTTGTCTTTTGTGAGAGACTTTTCCAAGAAAAGGGTTTCCCTTTGAACATTATCGTGACAGAGGAGGTGACGTACTTCGACGGGCTTCGTACATGAGCAAATTACGGGGTTCTCGGTCAAGTCTATTTGCACTTTGGCTGCCGTATTTCATGGGTAAATGTCTCATTCGTAGTGCTTGTTGTCATGCCATTCCAGCGCTTATGTATTCGGCTTCGGTAGTGGAGATAGTAAGAGTGGTTTGTTTCTTGGAGAACCAAGAAGTTTGACAACAGCCTATGAGGGTACAAACATCACTCTCTCTTTATCTATCCACATTATCTCCCGCATTATCAGGGTTGGTGTAGAAAACAGTTTTGACACCAATTCCCTTGAGATATCATGATCTCAAGTGTATAGTGCCTTTTATGCATCGGAAGATACATCAAACACTGTAAGGTAAGAAGTTTTGGGATCCTTCTTACAAGTGGGCACAAAACCAGACATGATAATGGGCCTTCATTCCGTTAGGTAAATTAAATTACCTATCATGCCCCTAACCTAGTACTATCCGCGCACTCACCTTCATCGTCTCTTGTGAGATTCATTTTTGCGGATATGGGCGTTGAAATGAATTAAGATTTTTCTAAGCTAAATATCTTATACAAATATAGTATACTTAGGTTTATGAGGATACTTTCTTTTAGAAGTATTATATACGGGCTAGGGAAGAAACTTGATTCACTCATCATTGCTCATCTCAAACTTGTCACGCATGATCTTTTAAGCGATCATTGTACATTTCTGGACAAGTTGAGTTTGTCATAATAGTCTTTGACAAATACTTGAGTCATGATGAAAATGAATTTTGTTTTTTTGTTATAGTGCCTACTATGTTAGATTCTAACGACACTACATGCTTAGCATTTCTACCAACAAAGGGTGTTTTAAGAAAGCGTACCTGAGCCTGAGGTGTTGCCTGATGAAGCGAAAAGTGTACCGCTTTTAGGGGGTCATTTAAGCCCTAAATCGTATTTATTTGATCAAATATTGCCCTAAATCTTTCCTTTTGTCATTTTAGGTACTTTGGAGAAGAAATCTGGAAAAGGAAGCATTTTGGACGTTTTTGGAGCATAAAAGTGAAGAAAACGACAAAGTCTCCAAAGCTGCTGGAAAAGTACACGTGACGGCGTCAAGGATTGCTCCTGACGGCGTCACGGCTTGGCAAAAGAGGTGGATATGACAAATACACGTGACGCGCCAGAAAGTTTTACAATGGAAGTCTGACGGCGTCACCCTTTAAGGTGATCAAGGCCATCACGGTTTAAGTTAAAGAGAGACGGCGTCAAGCACAATTGTGACGGCGTCAACCCTTGACGTGCCAGAGTGGATTTTGGAGGATTAAAGAGGGACGGCGTCAGGAAGACCATCCGGGAACCCTAGCCGCGGCGAGGTGACGGCGTCACCTCCTACAACGTGACGCCGTCAGCCCCTAAATTCTATATATAGTTTTGCAATTTTTAGTCATTAGTGTGCAACTTTGTGAGGAGAAACCCTAAGACGAATTCTCTGCCATTTTTAAGGGTTTTATACCCTTGGATCTCCCATGTTTAATTGAAGATAAGTAATCAATTAATCATTCAATATGTCTATGTGTTGTTTGATTATATCTTGTTCTTGTCTTTTAATTAACATGCTAGGCTAGATTTATCTTGTGTTTGCTTAGATCTAATGAAACCTAACTATTGATTATTGGTTGTTGGTGTGTTATCAATTGTATTGGATGATTGTTTATCGATGTTAGGCTTAAGAAAACTGGCTAACCTCCTATACGGTAACTTGCTTGAACGTCTTAAGAAACATGAACCAATGCGTACTAAGGTTTTTATGGTTGTATTTAATGCATGAGCGAATTCTAGTGATCCCATGTTAGGAGCTTCTTAGCCGGCTCGACATAGGAGTGAAGTAGGAGCTTATAGAGTTGGGGAAGTATGTACGCCACCCCACGATTGGTATTAAGGAATACACCCGTCATCCACGCAATTAATACACACTAATCAGTCGGTAAAAGATAGTTAGGGAGTAAGGAAATCTAAGTAAACACATTTCTCTCCATATAAGTTCCACACCCTTTTCATTTTCAGTTATTTTATTTTATTTGCAATTGTAGTTATTTGGGTTAGTTGACTAGCAACTAATTCCGCCCACTCCTTCAAACCCGAGATTTTACTTGCTTTTATAAAAATATAAAAATACAAAAAGAATCTTCCCTCACCCTTAGACCTATTAGAGTAGTTTTTCAATCCTAACGACAGTATTCCCCTAGAGAACAATCAATCCCCCGGTACTTGCCACTACACTATACTACATCGGTCAGGTACACTGCCTGGTGGGGATTGCAAGCCTCTTGAGATCCCTCGAGAGGTAAAACCTATTGTAAGGTCGCAAAATGATGCGTGCGATGTGTCGTTGCGGTTTAGCAGTATTAATGCCTACTCAAGTTTTAAATTTATATTTAGCCGACTTATCAATAACACACACACTTAACGAGCAGTGTACCCGGTCAGTATGAATATAATGGTAAGTAGAGTGTCGATCACTAAGAGTGGAACGTATTATCTAGTTATTCTAATCAGTATTTTAATATATTAAGTTAGCTACACAACCTATTCTAACGCAAGGGGTTCAGCCTGAGAGACTGGCACGATTTGGTTGCAATTAAATAATAAACTAAACCAATAGGCACGAATCAGCAAGTAGCACACACGTACACAGATAAATACTCGAGACAATAAGAGGGTTGTCCTTATGATAAGTAGTTTGTCACTTGTTTTATTGCTAGTGTTATATGAAGTGTATAGTTCGATGCAACGCACCGAGATTAAGTCCTTTCTCGTTGGTTCTAATCTTATCGGCGAGTAAACCCTTAATGATTACTTATGACTATCCCGTTTATCTTTCTTCCTACTTTTCTACAGACCATAGAATGCATAGGCGATCTAATAAACAGGCGAGGGCAGAGGCATGGCGACCCGATCAACGCTCAGCTAGACACAGAGGTTATCAATGCACTAATAAAAGTCACCAATGACATCAACATATAAACTTTAATTAATGAGAAAGCAGTTTTAAGGGAGTGCAATCTTTCCGTTGTCACATTACACAAGCCACCAATCTTGATGAATTAAAGTTTACTAACACAATAAAACAAAACTACTTAATGAATTAAACACATGCAGCACCTTCTTACAGCTCTTGTATCTTTGATTTGGGTGTGTCTTGTGCTGCTGCCTTGACTGAATTCGTCCTTGGTTTCTATACTTCGGTCTTCGTATATATTATATGTCACCGAAATTCGTCTGGTCTTGGGGTATTTATAGTTTCTGTCTGAGGGTAGGATGCGGCGCATCTAGTAGGTAGATGCGGCGCATTGACTTAACTTCGCGTGGGGTCCAAGATTATAATATTCAGGAATATTCGTACACCGCCAGAAGATGCGGCGTAACTCCATTTATAGATGCGGCGCATGTCCTCTTGTATCTTGGATCGTATCTGGTGAAATATTGATAGTGATGCGGCGTATGTGATAAGCAAGATGCGGCGCATCTGGAGCAGATTAGTCTTGATCTTGTACATTTCAGTAGACTCTTAACTTCTTGCATGTTTTGCTCCATAATTAGTCCAAAATCGCCAAGTTTCACCAAATGCTTGTTTTTACCTGAGAATTACAAAAGTAAACGATTAAGTATCAATCCTCATACATAATATAATAAAACAAGTCAAATAATTAGGATAAATGATAGTAATAAAATGTACTTATTTGAGTTCATCAAATATCCCCCCACTTGAACTTTACTTGTCCCAAAGTAAACCTTAGAATTAATCTTATGAAAATGTATCCTAAAAGATATTAGGATTTATTTTTATATTTAAGCATGTATTCGTTTTTTGCCATGATCACACAACCAAACACTTAACGAATTAGAAGTAGAATAAAATATTTTGATAAAAGCAAATCTAATCGTTTAACTGTCTAGTCGCGACGAATATTCTATCATAAGCTTGGCAAGTATACACATCTCCTCCACTAAAGCCAAGGAATAACAAGTCTAAAGCGGTAAAAAGGGTTTTGAGGTTTAAGGGTTAATTATTCTTAATCACTATCGATCTCAAATTCCAGAAAAGGCGACAAAATCACAAATACATGATCGAATCCACGAACACGATACTTGCAATTGCTCAAATCCTTAACTCGAATAGGCTAAAGATAGGTCCAAACTTCACCAATAATAATATATCAAAAAGGGCGACAAAATCATAAATACATAGCTGAATCCACGACTACGATACTTAAGATTGCTCAAATCCCTAATCTCAATAAATCAAAGGTTTGGTTGGATAAAGAATAATAAAGGGTATGGATAATTTTTGGGATATAAATTGGTGTAAAACGAAAAAATAAACAAAACAAATAAATTAAAATCCTAAGTGTGGTTAATCACTATCCCAACCATCCCATGAATAAGACTCATATCATAGAATAACTCACGCTTTAACACTTGAAACACTCGCTTTAGGTAGACACGAATTATACTCAACAAGATCTTAATCAAAGAATAAACCTTAGTTGGCGTTCCCATAACTGCCAACTCCCATTCAATCCATAGATATAATATACAACAACTAGTGGTGATATCGACCACTTACATAACTTTACATCGTTGGTTAAAATAAACATCCAACTTTCTCCTTTTTTTTTTTTTTTTTTTTTTTTTTTTTTTTTTTTTTTTTTTTTTTTTTTTGACATCAACATATACATAGATGTGTAAAATTTCACCACATCACCAAAACAATAATTCTGGATAATTTTTCCATACTTTTCATGACTTCAGAAATAACGGTAATAGTGAAAGTAGTAAACACACGAAAAATAAACTCAAAGATATACAATATTTACTTTCACTCCAATTGCATTGTGCAATTTCCCGACCTAACCATAGATAATGAATTACGCACGCGAACACAGGTAATGTAAGGAAACACACTTTGCCTATAGCAATTAACCAACAACGGATTTTAATCTACAGGGTAGGCTAAGGTTTAAGGGTGTAACGAAACATTTTAACAAAGGTGTAAGAAACGAAAGGAATGGTTCTGAGGGTTTTTCTAGGGGTATCTTACTCTAAAAGTGAGAGCAACAAAAAGGTTTTATACGGGGGTTAACTAACCAGTGTAGTTAGCTAATAACACATAACATATATAGGCTATTTGGGTGTAATCCTAGAAATTTACCAATTTAGACAAGTCATTCCAATTATATAAATAATACTTATTATGGTGGTCTCGAATAGTATACAAGCCAAGTTCTAAAGTTTACAAGTCACCGGCACACTCATAGATTTGTGAGTTTTGAAAAATCACAATTTTTGAAAAATAACGTCATGTGTGCAGCTATGCAACTTAGACTTTAAACAAAAACATGCTAAAAATTTTAAATTTTGATATATTAAGCACATTTTAAGCATATTTTGAAAAGTTTAGGACAAGTAAGTGTTAAGTGTTCTAATTCTCCAATCCCCCCAATTAAGTTAAACAACGTCCTCGTTGTTTGTATGAAAGGTTAAAAACTGGAAAATAAAAGAATTAGAACAGAAAAACTCCCCTGAGATTTGCTCGGTATGATCCTCCATTAGTATTAGAGCAAAAATCATCTTTCTTGTGGATTAAAACGTCTAAGCTTCATATTCGATGTATCCACAGGAAATGCAGGAATCTATAATACCACCAAGGCTTTAAAACATACCTAAGGTAAGAAAGGTTCAACTTGCATAACACATTAGTAGTTAGGAAAAATAAATCATAAAAATTAAAAATGAAAATCATCAGGTCAGTCGATGCGCCGTATCTTATTGAAGAAGATACGCCGTATCGAGCCTGGAATAAGTACGGATCAGAATAGAAGATGCGCCGCATCCTTAACCAGGGATGCGCCGCATTAAAATAAACTGATAAAAAGTTTTAAAGTCGAAAATAAAAATAAATGCAGAAAAATAAAATAAGATATGACCATTGCAGGAGATGCGTCGCATCTCAGGATTGAGATGCGTCGTATCCTCTGCGGCCTGACTGACTCGACACATAAACAGAAAATTAAAAGATAAATCCGGGTTGTCTCCCGGTAAGCACTTGTCTTTATTCCAGAGTCTTCAAGTTAGACTCACGTTCAGCTCTTTAATATCGATACTTCAGTTGGTATACACATAAGTAGTGTGTGCATTAGGTAGTTGCTCCATAACTTCATCAGGTCAGTCGATGCGCCGTATTGGAAAATTTGATGCGCCGTATCTATTTAATTTCGTTGACTAGTCAATGAGTCCTAGTTGGTCAGAGATACGGCGCTTTGGATATTTAGATCCGCCGTATCGCTATGTTAGTGAACGAAATTTAAATAAGGAACGTACCTTGGCCTCCGCAACACGATTCTTTATATATCAAATTGGGGTTAAACGGTCATACCATATGATGTAATTTAATTCAAAATAAGAGCAATAGGCATAAATGTTTTATTAATGATTGTAATCTTATTGTTTAGTGGATAAGGATTTATTCCGAGGTTAGGAACAAATATCGTTATTAAGCATACAAAATTAAGATTACGATTTGAATAAGACGTATAATATGGATAATAAAATCGAGATTATATTGTAGAGAACTTCCCTTTGGGCTGGTTGAATAATCGAAGAGGTTACGTTTGATCACTCCAGCTAGCTTCTCTCGGTTTGGTTCAGAATGTAATCTTTTATGGTGATGCTTGAATCATCCTTTATCCTGAAAATAAACAACTTGCACACCAGAGTAGCGGACCGATCAAAGTAAATATCAAAAATCAACTATATTTATCAAATTATATTCGTCGTATTAACAAAAGTTAATGCGTCGTATTTTCGTTACGTTTCAAAATATAAGATTTTTGATTCAGAAGATACGCCGTATCGACAGAGATTGATGCGCCGTATCTGTTTAATAATTCGAAAACTGTTTTTAATTAAAATAATAGATACGCCGTATCTGCTAAAGCAGATGCGTCGTATGGCGTTAAAGTTTAGAAAAAAATTTCCTTAAAAACAGATACGCCGTATCTTGGGGAAAAGATGCATCGTATCGCTTTATCGCTTAGAAAAAAAATTTCTTATTAAAAACAGATACACCGTATCTTGGGGAAAGATGCGTCGTATCGAATTAATTAAACGCGTTGTATTTTATAAAAAATTGAACGCAATACGCCGTATCTGAGAAATCAGATGCGCCGTATCGTTCGATTTAGCTCAGTACGACGATAGCAGAAAACAAAAAATACGAAAAAATTAAAACAAATAAAACACACGAAAATAAAAACAAAATAAAAGCAAACAAATAACACACAAAAACAGAAAATATGCAAAATAATACAATGAATGCAAATTAAGCTAATACACAACAAAGTTAGCGGTTAGATAAAAAATAAAAAAAATTAAAAACCTAATTAAAATACTAATCAAATTAACAGATAATAACAATTCACTCCCCGGCATCGGCGCCAAAAACTTGATGCGTGCGATGTGTCGTTGCGGTTTAGCAGTATTAATGCCTACTCAAGTTTTAAATTTATATTTAGCCGACTTATCAATAACACACACACTTAACGAGCAGTGTACCCGGTCAGTATGAATATAATGGTAAGTAGAGTGTCGATCACTAAGAGTGGAACGTATTATCTAGTTATTCTAATCAGTATTTTAATATATTAAGTTAGCTACACAACCTATTCTAACGCAAAGGGGTTCAGCCTGAGAGACTGGCACGATTTGGTTGCAATTAAATAATAAACTAAACCAATAGGCACGAATCAGCAAGTAGCACACACGTACACAGATAAATACTCGAGACAATAAGAGGGCTGTCCTTATGATAAGTAGTTTGTCACTTGTTTTATTACTAGTGTTATATGAAGTGTATAGTTCGATGCAACGCACCGAGATTAAGTCCTTTCTCGTTGGTTCTAATCTTATCGGCGAGTAAACCCTTAATGATTACTTATGACTATCCCGTTTATCTTTCTTCCTACTTTTCTACAGACCATAGAATGCATAGGCGATCTAATAAACAGGCGAGGGCAGAGGCATGGCGACCCGATCAACGCTCAGCTTGACACAGAGGTTATCAATGCACTAATAAAAGTCACCAATGACATCAACATATAAACTTTAATTAATGAGAAAGCAGTTTTAAGGGAGTGCAATCTTTTCGTTGTCACATTACACAAGCCACCAATCTTGATGAATTAAAGTTTACTAACACAATAAAACAAAACTACTTAATGAATTAAACACATGCAGCACCTTCTTACAGCTCTTGTATCTTTGATTTGGGTGTGTCTTGTGCTGCTGCCTTGACTGAATTCGTCCTTGGTTTCTGTACTTCGGTCTTCTTATATATTATATGTCACCGAAATTCGTCTGGTCTTGGGGTATTTATAGTTTCTGTCTGAGGGTAGGATGCGGCGCATCTAGTAGGTAGATGCGGCTCATTGACTTAACTTTGCGTGGGGTCCAAGATTATAATATTCAGGAATATTCGTACACCGCCAGAAGATGCGGCGTAACTCCATTTATAGATGCGGCGCATGTCCTCTTGTATCTTGGATCGTATCTGGTGAAATATTGATAGTGATGCGGCGTATCTGATAAGCAAGATGCGGCGCATCTGGAGCAGATTAGTCTTGATCTTGTACATTTCAGTAGACTCTTAACTTCTTGCATGTTTTGCTCCATAATTAGTCCAAAATCGCCAAGTTTCACCAAATGCTTGTTTTTACCTGAGAATTACAAAAGTAAACGATTAAGTATCAATCCTCATACATAATATAATAAAACAAGTCAAATAATTAGGATAAATGATAGTAATAAAATGTACTTATTTGAGTTCATCAAATATCCCCCCACTTGAACTTTACTTGTCCCCAAGTAAACCTTAGAATTAATCTTATGAAAATGTATCCTAAAAGATATTAGGATTTATTTTTATATTTAAGCATGTATTCGTTTTTTGCCATGATCACACAACCAAACACTTAACAAATTAGAAGTAGAATAAAATATTTTGATAAAAGCAAATCTAATCGTTTAACTGTCCAGTCGCGACGAATATTCTATCATAAGCTTGGCAAGTATACACATCTCCTCCACTAAAGCCAAGGAATAACAAGTCTAAAGCGGTAAAAAGGGTTTTGAGGTTTAAGGGTTAATTATTCTTAATCACTATCGATCTCAAATTCCAGAAAAGGCGACAAAATCACAAATACATGATCGAATCCACGAACACGATACTTGCAATTGCTCAAATCCTTAACTCGAATAGGCTAAAGATAGGTCCAAACTTCACCAATAATAATATATCAAAAAGGGCGACAAAATCATAAATACATAGCCGAATCCACGACTACGATACTTAAGATTGCTCAAATCCCTAATCTCAATAAATCAAAGGTTTGGTTGGATAAAGAATAATAAAGGGTATGGATAATTTTTGGGATATAAATTGGTGTAAAACGAAAAAATAAACAAAACAAATAAATTAAAATCCTAAGTGTGGTTAATCACTATCCCAACCATCCCATGAATAAGACTCATATCATTGAATAACTCACGCTTTAACACTTGAAACACACGCTTTAGGTAGACACGAATTATACTCAACAAGATCTTAATCAAAGAATAAACCTTAGTTGGCGTTCCCATAACTGCCAACTCCCATTCAATCCATAGATATAATATACAACAACTAGTGGTGATATCGACCACTTACATAACTTTACATCGTTGGTTAAAACAAACATCCAACTTTCTCCTTTTTTTTTTTTTTTTTTTTTTGACACAACATATACATAGATGTGTAAAATTTCACCACATCACCAAAACAATAATTCTGGATAATTTTTCCATACTTTTCATGACTTCAGAAATAACGGTAATAGTGAAAGTAGTAAACACACGAAAAATAAACTCAAAGATATACAATATTTACTTTCACTCCAATTGCATTGTGCAATTTCCCGACCTAACCATAGATAATGAATTACGCACGCGAACACAGGTAATGTAAGGAAACACACTTTGCCTATAGCAATTAACCAACCACGGATTTTAATCTACAGGGTAGGCTAAGGTTTAAGGGTGTAACGAAACATTTTAACAAAGGTGTAAGAAACGAAAGGAATGGTTCTGAGGGTTTTTCTAGGGGTATCTTACTCTAAAAGTGAGAGCAACAAAAAGGTTTTATACGGGGGTTAACTAACCAGTGTAGTTAGCTAATAACACATAACATATATAGGCTATTTGGGTATAATCCTAGAAATTTACCAATTTAGACAAGTCATTCCAATTATATAAATAATACTTATTATGGTGGTCTCGAATAGTATACAAGCCAAGTTCTAAAGTTTACAAGTCACCGGCACACTCATAGATTTGTGAATTTTGAAAAATCACAATTTTTGAAAAATAACGTCATGTGTGCAGCTATGCAACTTAGACTTTAAATAAAAACATGCTAAAAATTTTAAATTTTGATATATTAAGCACACTTTAAGCATAATTTTTGAAAAGTTTAGGACAAGTAAATGTTAAGTGTTCTAATTCTCCAATCCCCCCACTTAAGTTAAACAACGTCCTCGTTGTTCGTATAAAAGGTTAAAAACTGGAAAATAAAAGAATTAGAACAGAAAAACTCCCATGAGATTTACTCGGTATGATCCTCCATTAGTATTAGAGCAAAAATCATCTTTCTTGTGGATTAGAACGTTTAAGCTTCATATTCGATGTGTCCACAGAAAATGCAGGAATCTATAATACCACCAAGGCTTTAAAACACACCTAAGATAAGAAAGGTTCAACTTGCATAATGCATTAGTAGTTAGGTAAAAAATAAAACATAAAAATTAAAAATGAAAATCATCAGGTCAGTCGATGCGCCGTATCTTATGGAAGAAGATACGCCGTATCGAGCCTGGAATAAATACGGATCAGAATAGAAGATGCGCCGCATCCTTAACCAGGGATGCTCCGCATTAAAATAAACTGATAAAAAGTTTTAAAGTCGAAAATAAAAAATGCAGAAAAATAAAATAAGATATGACCATTGCAGGAGATGCGTCGCATCTCAGAATTGAGATGCGCCGTATCCTCTGCGGCCTGAAACAAAAATAAAACGAAATAAAGGATAGGATGCATCGCATCTGTTTACCAGATGCGGCGCATGTGGTTACCAAACAGACTGATAACAGTCTGCTGTAAAATGACTCGTTCAACGGTTTGATCTCTCACGTCCTCTCGTACTCTCATGCTGAACTTAATGCCAGTCTTCATCAAATATAACAAGAAACATAAACTGAAACATTAAATATATACACGAGAATAGTGATCAGTACAATCCAAAAAATAATAATAATATGTGGAACAATGTCAGTAAAATCAATAGAGTAAGATCATGGGTGAGTGAGGTCGTCTGGATGGGTCCCGGAAGTGCTGGCTCCATCAGTCCTAGGGAGGACTCTGCGAACATATGCACGTGTCACTCCCGCAACATGAGTACCATCTGAACGGGTGTGGGTAATACCCTGCTGCTCTAAAAGTCTGCTCACACTCATAACCAGCCACTCTGAGTCCCTCCTCATGCCATCTACAATGCCTCTCAAGGCTCTCAACTCTCCCTCGATTGCGTCAACTCTCTGACCCATCGTGCGTACAGGGACTGGTGGGGGTACTGGTGCCTGCGGCTCCTCCTGATGGGCTGGAGCAGCAGCCGGAGGTCCCTGAGGGCCTCCCTGCTCCGCCTCTGGTCCTGCAGCTCTGGCGGGCCCTAATGCTACCCAAACGTACTCTCCCATAGCCAGCTGGCATATCCCAAGCCTAACCAAGTAATCCCTGTCAATAACCGGGAGATGGGTCACTACAACCTCCAGCCCCGCTGGGATCTCCGCTCCAATCACTCCAAAATGGCGGGCCAGCCGAGAAACAAAATGCCCGCCAGTCATATGGCTCCTCCGATCTCTCCCCGCAGCAGATCGGTGGAGGTAGTGTGCCAAAAAGTGGGGGATGTTCACCGACAACCCCTCATCCATGCTCCTAAGGAGGAAGAGGTCCAGTGTGGTCACCTTCTCAGGTGACTGACCCCTCCCAGCAATGGTAAGTGCAATCAGCCTGTGGCACAGCCTCCTCATCGGCTCCCTGATCAAAGTGTATGAGGGGGTGGAAGTAGTGATATCACCCCCCGAAGAAATCCTATCCCAGTAATCACTGAACAATCCTCTGTCAGGGACCGCTCGCAAACTATCATCCCAATATCTATCAAACCCATCTGACTCAAGCTCCTCCACCGTATGCAAACCCATGGCTAGAATGAACTGTCTCATCGACATCTGCCTCGACACCCCACCCAGTCTAAACACAAGGGTGTCGGCAATATCCAAACCCGTATCCGTCTCTCTGTAGTAAAATGTACTAAAGAACTCCAACATAAGCTCCCTGATAAGAGGCTCATCGATCCTGAACAATCTCTCCCAAGCACTAGATCTGAACACCACCTCCTCATCATCTCCAGCAACTACCATCTCCATCCTATGCTGTAAACTCTCAGCAGCATGTCCTGCCCCAATCAATCCTACGTCAGCAAAATCCAAAGCCTGTACCCTGAATATCCTCCCAAAGTAAATCGACTCAAGTCTCCGTAAGTAATCCTCCAAAGTGCCAGGGGTTAGACCCATATCCTCGAATCGTAACCACTGGTGTCTCTGTGCAACTTCTGGTAGTTCCATCTGAAATAAATTTTCAAAGTTAGTAAGTCTGTAAGTGAGGTAGATACGGCGCATCTGATTTAATCAGTGCGGCGTATCTGCATGAAATATAAGAGATGCGGAGTAAGAGATGAGATACGGCGTATGGAGATGCGTCGTATCTAGATTAATCAATACGGCGTATCTAAAATTTTATTAATTTGGAAATAGGTCGTTACGCCGCATCAATCAACCTAGATGCGCCGCATCTAAAAGCATATCAGTATAAACAAAGGGGACCAGGCAGGCTTTACAAGAATCCGTATCCGTGACGTAAACTACCACTAAATATCACAGTATCATATACTCCGTATATCAGTTCTAATAGCTCATTGCATTTTACTAATCCACCTTCCCGCTAAATATTCAAAATCGAATTCATTTTCTCAAATTTTCGTTCAAATCAAACTAGGCCAGAAATTCGATTATTTACGCAAGTTAAATATGGGGAAGATCATCAAACACTAGCTCTAATCATATCTCTATATCATTTAAGCACAAATCGAATTAATCACATAAACCCTAATTTTTGTATTAACCAAGATTAAATCGAAATGGAATAATTACCTTAATTTGATGATTAGGAGAAAGATTATAGATCGGATTAAAGGTGAATTTAAGAAAAATGATCGGGATTAGAGTATAATATCAGTGTGTGTAAGTGCTTAACTGTGTGTGTTTATGCGGTAAAGATTTTAGATCCGGCGCATTCCCGTTGTATTTATAGGGCAAAGAGATGCGCCGTATTGGAAAATTGGATGCGCCGTATCTATTTAATCTCGTTGACTAGTCAATGAGTCCTAGATGGTCGGAGATACGGCGCTTTGGATATTTAGATCCGCCATATCGCTATGTTAGTGAACGAAATTTAAATAAGGAACGTACCTTGGCCTCCGCAACACGATTCTTTATACATCAAACTTGGGTAAAACGGTCATACCATATGATGTAATTTTATTCAAAATAAGAGCAATAGGCATAAACGTTTTATTAATGATTGTAATCTTATTGTTTAGTGGATAAGGATTTATTCCAAGGTTAGGAACAAATATCGTTTTAAAGCGTACAAAATTAAGATTACAATTTGAATCAGATGTATAATATGGATAATAAAATCGAGATTATATTGTAGAGAACTTCCCTTTGGGCTGGTTGAATAATCGAAGAGGTTACGTTTTGATCACTCCAGCTGGCTTTTCTGGGTTTGGTTCAGAATGAAGTCCATCATGGTGATGCTTAAATCATCTTTTATCCTGAAAATAAACAGCTTGCACACGAGAGTAGCGGACCGATCAAAGTAAATATCAAAAATCAACTATATTTATCAAGTTATATTCGTCGTATTAACAAAAGTTAATGCGCCGTATTTTCGTTATGTTTCAAAATACGAGATTTTTGATTCAGAAGATACGCCGTATCGACAGAGATCGATGCGCCGTATCTGTTTAATAATTCGAAAACTGTTTTTAATTAAAATAATAGATACGCCGTATCTGCTAAAGCAGATGCGTCGTATGGCGTTAAAGTTTAGAAATTTTTTTTTATCAAAAACAGATACGCCGTATCTTGGGGAAAAGATGCGTCGTATCGCTTAGAAAAATTTCTTATTAAAAACAGATACGCCGTATCTTGGGAAAGATGCGTCGTATCGAATTAATTAAACGCGTTGTATTTTATAAAAAATTGAACGCAATACGCCGTATCTGAGAAATCAGATGCGCCGTATCGTTCGATTTAGCTCAGTACAACGATAGCAGAAAACAAAAAATAATACAAAAAAAAAAACAAATAAAAACACACGAAAAATAAAAACAAAATAAAACAAACAAATAACAACAAAAAAAAGAAAATATGCAACAATATACAAGAATGCAAAATATACTAATACACAAAGAATTAGCGGTTAGATTAAAAATTAAAATCCTAATTAAAATACTAATCAAATTAACAGATAATAACAATTCACTCCCCGGCAGCGGCGCCAAAAACTTGATGCGTGTGGTGTGTCGTTGCGGTTTAGCAGTTTAATGCCTACTCAAGTTTTAAATTTATATTTAGCCGACTTATCAATAACACACACACTTAACGAGCAGTGTACCCGGTCAGTATGAATATAATGGTAAGTAAAGTGTCGATCACTAAGAGTGGAACGTATTATCTAGTTATTCTAATCAGTATTTTAATATATTAAGTTAACTATACAACCTATTCTAACGCAAGGGGGGTTCAGCCTGAGAGACTGGCACGATTTGGATGCAATTAAATAATAAACTAAACCAATAGGCACGAATCAGCAAGTAGCACACACGTACACAGATAAATACTTGAGACAATAAGAGGGCTGTCCTTATGATAAGCAGTTTGTCACTTGTTTTATTGCTAGTGTTATATGAAGTGTATAGTTCGATGCAACGCACCGAGATTAAGTCCTTTCTCGTTGGTTCTAATCTTATCGGCGAGTAAACCCTTAATGATTACTTATGACTATCCCGTTTATCTTTCTCCTACTTTTCTACAGACCATAGAATACATAGGCGATCTACTAAACAGGCGAGGGCAGAGGCATGGCGACCCGATCAACGCTCAGCTAGACACAGAGGTTATCAATGCACTAATAAAAGTCACCAATGACATCAACATATAAACTTTAATTAATGAGAAAGCAGTTTTAAGGGAGTGCAATCTTTCCGTTGTCACATTACACAAGCCACCAATATTGATGAATTAAAGTTTACTAACACAATAAAACAAAACTACTTAATGAATTAAACACATGCAGCACCTTCTTACAGCTCTTGTATCTTTGATTTGGGTGTGTCTTGTGCTGCTGCCTTGACTGAATTCGTCCTAGGTTTCTGGTCTTCGGTCTTCTATTAAAACTTCGGAACTCTTAATTCGTCTGGTCTTTGGGGTATTTATAGTTTCTGTCTGAGGATGAGATGCGGCGCATCTAGTAAGTAGATGCGGCGCATTGACTTAACTTCGCGTGGGGTCCAAGATTATAATATTCAGGAATATTCGCACACCGCCAGAAGATGCGGCGTATCTTCATCTTTGGATGCGGCGCATGTCCTCTTGTATCTTGGATCGTATCTGGTGAGATCTTGATAGCGATGCGGCACATGTCATAAGTGAGATGCGGCGCATCTGGAGCAGAATAGTCTTGATCTTGTACATTTCGGTAGACTCTTAACTTCTTGCATGTTTTGCTCCATAATTAGTCCAAAATCGCCAAGTTTCACCAAATGCTTGTTTTCAACTGAGAATTACAAAAGTAAACGATTAAGTATCAATCCTCATACATAATATAGTAAAACAAGTCAAATTATTAGGATAAATGATAGTAATAATATGTACTTATTTGAGTTCATCAGGTCCAAAGTTGTTAGTGGCAAACATCCTACGTATTTGTTGCATTAGTTTAGGATGTGAGAATGGAGGACACATTTCCCATGGTAAGTAACTTTGTGATTGACGGTTATTCCGTGTTTCGGGGAAGTTACTTAGATAACTTTGTCTTCTAAAGTTACCTCTCGGTAGAGGAATTCTTGACCGAGGTTTGGGAGAATTTATTTTTCTAGGTGGAGGAGTTTTTGACCTAGTGTCGGGTTTTACAAATCCAAGTTTGGGAGTTGACAAGGGTTTGTAAAATCTTTTGACTTCCTCTATGCTAGCAGTAGGTACTTTAGTACCATTTACAACTGTGTAACTTGGTTTAGGAATTAAATTATTTTTCAAAATTGACCCAGATCTGACCTCAGCACCAGACGGTACCACAGTACCATTAAATTTAATGGTTCCGTGTGTGCCTTTAGTGGTGTCGTCTCCTTCAGACTCAGACATTTCAGACTTTACAAATTTTACTTGTTTAGTACTACTTGTAGAAGCCTGATTTGGGTCAAATCCTAAACCCGCACGGTCATGTTCATTATACCTAGTGTTTTCAAGCATATCATTAAGCACTTTTGTTCCTTCTTCGAACTTAATGATTCTCAAAGCATTTTCTTTGAGTTTTTCATTTTCTACTTGAAGACTTATGCATGACCCGCATCCTAAGTCTACTTCTTTATTTTTCTCAAGTCTTTTGACTTGATCCTTTAGTTCTAAAATTAGCAATTCAAGTTCTTGCAATTTCAATTTTAGTTTTATGTTTCTACCTAAAATTTTAGAACTAACCTCGCATAATTTATTATACTCGTCATGCAATCTATTGTCATCTATTGACGAGTTATCATCACTATAATAAGAAGAGTCGGAATGTACCTCATTAGACGCTTGAGCCATTAGGCACGTTTCATCGTTGGGCTTCTTCTCTTCTTCTTCACCGCTATCACTCCAAGAGCCTCCTATGAAAGCTCGTTGGTTGTTGGTTTTTGGTGGTTTGGGACATTCTCCTATGAGGTGATTAGGATCTCCGCATCTAAAGCAATTCCTATTGGAATGACCTCTTTTCATCGCGAGATTGTCTAGGAAATCTACCTTTCCTCCTAAAGAACTTTCTAAAGTTTCTAACAGCTAGTGCATACTCTTCATCTTCACTATCGGAACTCGAACATTCCTCATCACTAGACTCCTTCTTGGCTCTCAATGCTAGAGATCTAACTCTCTCGCTTTTGCCTTTGACTATATCGGAGTCCTTCTTGATTATCATCTCATGAACTTTCAAGTTTCCTATTAGTTCATCGAGTGATAATGTCGCCAAGTCCTTTGACTCTTCAATGGCGGTGACCTTTGCTCTCCATTTAGGATGTAGAGCCCTAAGAAACTTCCTAACATAATTCTTGCTAGAATAACCTTCATCAAGAGCTTTAAGACTAGTAATAATGGTATTAAATCTAGCAAAAGCATTATCTATTGACTCATCTTCCGAAATGGAAAATTGTTCATATTGTTGAACAAGAAGATCTATCTTGTTCTCTTTGACTAGGTTATTACCTTGGTGAGTGACTAACAAAGTTTTCCAATACATGAAAATTCTTTCAAATTCCTTTTTAGGCAAAGCATTGTAAATCATCATCTTAGCCTCATTATTTTTGGCTAGTTTTCTTTTAAGTTCATCACTTTGTTTATCATAAGAAACTATTTCATCCTTTTTAGTTTCCGGATTCATTTGAATCGGTTGAAAGTCACCCTCGGTAATAACATGCCAAAGATCAATGTCTTTTGATTTCACATACGTTTCGAATCTTGTTTTCCAATAGATAAAGCAATCGGTTTCAAAAAGTGGTGGTCTTTGCATAGATTGCCCTTCTAGATATTTGTCGGAATCCATTGATCGATTCAAGTTTTAAAATACAATCTACTTTAAAATCTTGACTGACGTGGCTTCTGATACCAATTGTGGAAAACTAGAAGGGGGGTTGAATAGTTTTCCCGGTTTTAAGTTCTTTTAGTTCTTTTAAAACTTCTTAAAAACTTTGCTATTGGAAACCTTTGATTCGATTCTTATGTGCAATCAAACAACACCAATATGAACTACACTCTAAACTAACTAATAATAAGTAATGAAAGTAAAGAGTAGAGATGGAAAGATCAAACCGGGACAAAAGGATTTATAGTGGTTCGGCTACGAAGCTCTTCTTCGCCCTACTTCACTCCCCGAGTACCACACTCGAGAGTTTCAAGCACTATGTCAACAACCTCCCTTAAGGCGGAGAAAACCGTACACGTCGCTTAACTTATTTTCCGACACTAAGCTAGATGTCGAGTGCTAATCTTAGCTAGCACCAATCTACCACGATCCACACGATCAATCACTCAAGCCCAATGGCTTCAAGAGATCTCCAAGATCTCGACACGATCACAATGATCAACACTCACTTGACTAACACTATCCTATTGACCCTTGATCTTTTTGATCAATCACACAAGCCCAATGGCTTCAAGAGATATTCACTATCTCTATAAGATCACAATGATCTTCACTCACACTCTCACAAAATAAAAATGATCATGATGTATGCTATGATACAACAAGGATGTAACAAATGTTACAAGAAACCTAACAACTACTACAACTCTTGTATCTTTTAGGATACCTTGAGTTCTTCTCTTGCACTTGAAGAGGAATGACAACACCTTGTATCAACTTGGATACTTTGTGTTCTTCTCTTGCTATTGAAGAGGAATGAAGAGGATCTCTAAGTTGGATGATTGGATCACTCTTGAACAAAAGAAAAACTAAACTAAATGATCAAGAAAAGAAAATGGTGTGAGGGATTTAAACTCAAAAGTTTCTATGTGAAAAAGGGTGAAGAAAATCTGTGAAGTGGGCTGGTATTTATAGGCAGAAAAAATCTGGCCGTTACAGAGGGACGACTCCACTAAATCACCGACGGCTCCACTAAATTTAGTGGAACCGTGGAGCCGTGTCAGACAAAGACGCTCCAGTTTTTGTCTTTTCTGGTGAAAACTTATTTGGGGAAGTTTGGAGCTGATTTTTTTTGGGGGGGGGGGGGAATAGTTGTTATGTATTTTAAACTTATTTTTTCATTAAAACATTTCTTAATTATTCAAAAATAATTTGTAAAGTATATTTTTGAAGAAAATGTTTTGTCACATAAAAATGTGAAGTCTTAAATCCAAATTTACTTCTTTGATCATTAGTGAAGTTGTAAATTTGTTCTAGAGTGATTTGTGTAGAAACGGGATCTTTCGATTAAAAACTTGTTTACATTAATATTAACGTAACGTGATTTCACATTTTGTCATCCTCAAAACGTGAAGTTATCGAAAGATAGAAATAACATTTTTAGAACATTATTTGCATCAACAGAGGACGCTCAGACTATATCCACACCACCTATACCATCACAACCCAATGCACCTGTCCCTCTAGTTCCAGCACCACCAGTTTCACCACCATTGCGCCGTGTTAGGCGTGTCCCTGTTGTGCGACCTGACCCGATCCCTATTGGTCGTCGCTATCGGCTATATGAGACTGGCCCTGTCATGCTTCGTACCACTAGGAAAAGGGTACGATCTCGACCTAGCCGAGTACCAGCACCCACTATTCCATCTCATATCCCATCACCACCATCATCTCCACCACCACCACCATCATTTACTTACCACCATACTACCACAGTTCCATTACCACCATCACCCAGAGATGTTTCTGACACTTTGCTACCGCCTCGTAAGAGGGCTTTTACCATAGCACCTTCACCTTCAGATCCCTATGTTATAGCTGCTGCTGAGGCCCCTACTAGACACGAGGTTCGCAGACGGGTTGATGCCCGTAGATGGTCATTCATTCCGCCTACTCTCAGTAGATGGAGATACGATGAACGTACTCCACGTGCCTGGGAGTTAGGAGAGATTTCGGAGATGGCTGCTGCTCGAGTTCTATCGGTTACAGGTGAGCCTGTCCATCATACTATTCCACTTCTGATCGCTAGGATGGTCCATCATGAGGACCGTATTGGACGAGTATTTGATTGCCTCGATGAGGTTCCCTTGGAGCGCATTGAGACTTTAGGGACTTAGTTAGAGCACCAGATCGTTGCACACTCCCGGATTGCCACACTTGAGCATTTCGTGGAGGATTAGCAGGCGCGACTACGTGACCAGGATGCGTTGATTGCTAGTCTCCATGATCAGATCAGAGATCTCCAGCGCCGTCTCGATGGTGCATCAGGCAGTGCCTAGACTAGACTTGTATCATAGGTATCTTATGTATTTATATCCTAGCCACGGGGTGTGTGGCATTAGTAATGACGCTTGTGATCTTTTGTTTGTTGTACAACAATGTAGCAAGTTATCTTGGGATGTATTGTATGGCTACTCTATGGTATGATATTGGTCGATGTGAACCGAGACTTTTCATGTTGTATTCATGTATGTTGTGATTATATCTACTCATGTTGTGATTATATTATGGTTGTCGCGGTTTATTCTTATTATGGTTGATCATTATTATGCCATATTCTTATCATGATTTATCCTTGTCGTGATGTATTTTTATCTTGTTGTGGTTGTATCTACTCACGGTGAAAATATGTTATGATTGTTGTGATTTATTATGGATTATTCTTATCACGTCATATTTCTATCATGATTTATTTAGTCATGATTTACTTCTATATTGTTGTGGTTGATCTTGTTGTGATTTTCACATGTCATGGTTGTATACGTATATACTTATGATGACCTTTGTTACTTATGAATTCTAATTATTGTTGTTTCTTGTGATTAGAAGAACAATGCCACCTAAGAAACAAAGCATGAGTACAGCTGAGATCGATCGACTCGTTGCACAACGGGTCACGACACAAGTTGCTGCTGCTATGGCTGAATACGAGACAAATCGCAACAGTGGTAACGGCGGAGAAGCCAATGGGACTGCAACCAGGGTTGAAACCATGATTCGTGGATGTACTTACAAGGAATTTTCGGGTTGCAAGCTGCAGACTTTCAGTGGCACGGAAGGAGCTGTCGGTTTGGTATGATGGTTCGAGAAGTTGGAATCAACTTTCCGTATGTGCAACTGCGCGGAAAACTGTAAGGTGAATTATGCTACAGGTACCTTGTTGGATGGTGCCTCATCATGGTGGAATGCCTATGCCCAATCAGTGGGAATTGATGTTGCTTTTGAATTACCATGGGCTGAGTTTAAGGAAATGGTAACAGCTGAGTATTGTCCGAGGAATGAAATTCAAAAGTTGGAAGTTGAATTTTGGAACTTAACAGTGAAAGGGTATGATATTGCAGCTTATACTCAACGATATCATGAATTGGCTACTCTCTGTCCTGAGATGGTTTCGACTACCCAGAAAAAGATTGAAAGGTACATTTGGGGACTTCCATCTTATATTCAAGGAAATGTCACCTCTTCTAAGTTGGGTACTCTGGATGAGACAATCCGAATGTCTCACAATCTAATGGATCAAGTTGTTCGAGCCAAGGCTGCTCGAGATGGCAATAACCGTAACCGCAACAATAACAACAACAACCGCTACCACAACAGTAACAACAACAAGAGAAAGTGGGATACTACTCAGGGAGGAAATGCTACTCAACAACCCAACAAAAGACAAGAAGTTGTTAACGCTTATATCGCGGGCCCGACTGAAAGGAAAGGTTATGAAGGAAATCTTCCTAAGTGTGACAAGTGCCAACGTCACCACAATCCTGGACGTTGCCCTACTCCATGCGGCAATTGTAAGAAGATCGGGCACTTAACCAAAGACTGCAGGTCTCCTACTGCTGCAACAAATCAAAGGGTTCCCGGAGCATGTTTCGGATGTGGCGAAACAGGACATTTCAAGAACCAATGCCCAAAGGAAAAGAATCAGGGTGCGGGAACTCAGAATAATGGAGCTCGGGGAAGAGTCTACAATCTCAGAAAAAGAGAAGCTACTGAGGACCCGAATGTTGTCACGGGTACGTTTCTTCTCAATGGTCGTTATGCTTTAGTTTTATTTGATTCGGGTGCCGATAAAAGTTTTGTGTCTACTACTTTTGCTCCTTTACTTAACATCTCACCAACCACCTTAGACACCGCCTACAACATTGAATTAGCGAATGGTAACTTAGTTGGCTCCGACACCATAATCCGCAATTGTACCTTTAACTTCCTAAACCATCCATTTAACACCTTATCCCTATCGAACTCGGTAGTTTTTACGTCATAATCGGTATGGATTGGTTATCTAAACACCAAGCTAGGATCATTTGCGACGAAAAGGTTGTTCATCTCCCTTTTAATGGCGAAACCTTGATTATCCGTGGTGAACGAAGCGGAACTCGATTAAACATCATATCGTGTGTCAAGACCGAAAATTATATAAAGAAGGGATGTCATGCTTTTCTAGCACACATAACCGAAAAGAAGTCGGATGAGAAATGATTGGAAGATGTACCGATTGTTCGAGATTTTCCGAAAGTCTTTCCCGAAGACTTTCCTGGACTACCGCCTACCCGTCAAGTAGAGTTCCAGATAGATTTAGTGCCAGGAGCAGCACCAGTAGCAAGAGCACCCTACCGACTAGCACCATCAGAGTTGCAAGAATTGTCTAATCAGTTGCAAGAACTATTAGACAAGGGATTCATTAGACCAAGTTCCTCGCCTTGGAGAGCGCCAGTCTTGTTTGTAAAGAAAAAGGATGGATCGTTCCGAATGTGCATAGATTATCGTGAATTGAACAAGTTAACGGTGAAGAACCGTTACCCACTTCCAAGAATCGACGATTTATTCGATCAGTTGCAAGGTTTCAGTTTTTATTCGAAGATTGATTTGAGATCGGGTTATCATCAACTAAGGGTTCGGGAAGAAGATATCCCAAAAATGGCTTTTAGGACTCGTTATGGTCATTACGAGTTTCAAGGGATGCCGTTTGGATTAACTAATGCACCGGCGGTATTTATGGATCTCATGAATCGTGTGTGCAAACCGTACCTGGACAAATTTGTAATTGTGTTCATTGATGATATTCTAATCTACTCTAAAAGCAAAGAAGAGCACGAAGAACATCCCAAGACGATCCTAGAATTACTCAAGAACGAGAAGTTGTACGCTAAATTTTCTAAGTGTGATTTCTGGATTCGAAAGGTACAATTTCTTGGGCACGTAATTGACAGCCAGGGATTACATGTTGACCCAGCTAAGATCAAGGCTATCAAAGATTGGGAAACACCTAAGACTCCTACAGAGATTTGTCAATTTCTAGGTCTTGCCGGGTATTACCGAAGATTCATTGAGGGTTTCTCTAAGATAGCGAAGCCTTTAACCAAGTTAACGCAGAAGAATCAGAAGTACGAATGGGGAGAGAAACAAGAATCCGCCTTTCAGTTGTTGAAGCAAAAACTTTGCAGTGCGCCGATTTTGGCATTACCCGAAGGAATGGAAAATTTTGTAGTTTATTGTGATGCTTCGCACAAAGGACTTGGTGTTGTGTTAATGCAGAATGAAAAGGTTATAGCTTAAGCTTCTCGACAACTCAGGGTTCATGAGAAGAATTACACCACTCATGACTTGTAGTTAGGAGCAGTTGTCTTTGCGCTAAAGATTTGGAGACATTACCTCTACAGTACTAAGTATACAGTGTACACATACCACAAAAGTCTTCAACATATCTTAGACCAGAAAGAGCTTAATATGAGACAGCGCCGTTGGCTAGAACTACTCAGTGACTATGATTGCGAGATCCGATATCATCCTGGCAAAGCGAACGTAGTAGTGGATGCCCTTAGCAGGAAAGAGCGACTTAAACCCTTAAGAGTAAGATCATTGGGCATGACCATTAGTTCGCCCCTTCCATCCAAAATTCATAAGGCTCAGGCCGAAGCGCTTAAAACAGAAAACCGACCTAAGGAGAATCATCATGGTATACCAGAAAGTAAGAATGGTTTTGTAAAAAGATCCGATGGAATGTTATGCTTTAAGGATAGGAGTTGGATACCACATTTTGGTGGCCTACGAGAGTTGATCATGCACGAATCACACAAGTCCAAATATTCCATACGCCCAGGTTCCGATAAAATGTACCAAGACCTCAAAAAGCTGTATTGGTGGCCGAATATGAAGGCCGACATTGCTACTTATGTCAGGAAATTTCTTACTTGCTCCAAAGTTAAGGCCGAATAACAGAAGCCGTCTGGTTTACTACAGCAACCAGAGATTCCTAAATAGAAATGGGAACGTATCTCTATGGACTTTATCACTAAACTTCCTAAAACTCCGAGCGGTCATGACGTGATTTGGGTAATCGTTGATCGTCTCACCAAATCAGCTCATTTCTTGCCCATTAAGGAAACCTACAAGATGGATAAGTTAACCAGAATCTATATCCAGGAGATTGTCTCGAAACATGGTGTACCAGTTTCAATCATTTCAGATCGAGACAGTCGATTCACTTCAAGATTTTGAGAATCGCTTAATGATGCCTTTGGAACCCGTCTTGATATGAGTACAGCCTATCATCCACAGACCGATGGTCAGAGTGAGAGGACCATCCAAACACTAGAGGACATGCTTTGTGCCTGTGTGATTGATTTTTGTAATAGCTGGGATGCTCACTTGCCGTTGATTGAGTTTTCCTACAACAATAGTTATCACACAAGTATAAAGGCTGCACCATTTGAAGCACTCTGCGGTAGGAAATGCCGATCACCAGTCTGTTGGGCCGCAGTCAGAGATGCTCAACTTACCGGTCCAGAAATAGTTAATGAGACAACCGAGAAGATTGTTCAGATTCAAAACAGATTAAAAGCCGCCAGAGACCGCCAGAAAATTTACGCCGATGTGAGACGTAAGCCCTTAGAATTTAAAGTTGGAGACATGGTAATGTTGAAGGTATCGCCTTGGAAAGGTGTGATACGATTTGGGAAATGCGGGAAATTGAACCCTAGGTATATTGGACCATCTAAGATTCTAGCAATAATCGGTCCAGTGGCATACAGACTTGAATTCCCGCCAGAGCTTAGCAGTGTGCACAATACCTTTCATGTTTCTAATCACAAGAAGTGTTTATCCGACAAATCCCTCATCATCCCGTAAGAAGAGATTCAGCTCGATGACAAGCTTAATTTCTTCGAAGAGCCAGTAGAAATTATGGATCGTGATGTCAAGCAATTAAAGCATAGTAGAATTCCTATCGTCAAAGTCCACTGGAATTCTCAACGAAGTCCTGAGTTCACTTGGGAACGAGAAGACCAGATCCGTCGGAAATATCCGCATCTCTTCACCAACGATACTCCAATGACCAACACTAGCTGAATCTCGAGGACGAGATTCTTTTTTATTGGTGGTAGACTATGAAAACCCGCTAAGTTACAGGTCAATACTATTCACCAAACTCGAATTTATTTTCTTGACTCTCATTTAAGAACAATTTACGTGTGACTTTTTACTCGAACCAATGTGAAACCTAGAATATATTTCAAGTACACTAGGAATTAAGCCATATTTAGTCCACAACGCTCCAGTATTTTGCTCCTACTCCAGTTCACAATTTAAAACCCTAAAACAAATTCCTATTCTTAAATTAATTACGGTTGTCAATTCAACAAACACTATTCGTGATTAAAAATTTAACATCCAATATGCCCAATTCTCCCAACGATTATTTCTAACGTATTTTTATACTTCCTAAATTATTACCAAAGTTCCAAAAATATTTCCTTACGCCTAAGGTAAATTCTTTACTTCTTACATTTAATTACGTATAACTTTTGTTAATCACCAAACCAACAACCAATACCTATTTTTAATACCCAATACATTCAATATATACATTCTTGTACCAAAGTAACATTTCTACTCCCTTTGTGCCGCCCTTTCCCCCTCTTGTCCTATAATTACTAGGCAAAATATAATTACCACCAATTTACCAACATGGAAGCATGAAATATGGAACTTACCTTTTTTACTTTGGAGGCTTAGCCACCAAATTGTCCCCTTGTTTCCCCCCCTAATCGGCCACCTCCCTAAACATTAGCCAAAGATATTTTTTTTATTCACTAATAAAGCTTTGAAATCTTTTAGTATATATAAGTTCAAGTATTATCATTTACCCTAACTAGTTCAAGAGAAAAATAAACATATCACCTCCCATTTCATAAGTAAATTCGACCCACATTAAGGAACAAGGAAGAAAGGAAAGCTTGTTGGGCTAATTCTAGTGTCATTAGAATACTTTATCAAGGGTTTGGAGCATAAGTCTTGGGGTTAAGCTAGTATTTTACAACTCTCATCTCACTAATCACTTTTGTAAGTAATCTTACACTACTAAACTTCATGTTTTCTTTATGTCATAATGCTAGTCAAGTGTATATACTTAGTTATCACTCGGTACATGTTGATAATTTTACATTTACAATGATCCTTTAACAAAAGATTATGTTTTGAACAAGCTTTGATTACAAGAAAACTAGCTAGCAAAAATCTTCACAAGAAAGTGATGAAAACATTATATATACTTGTATGTTAGTAAACTTGTAGATTTAAACATTCTTGATGATTATTGCATGGACCTTAGAATATTGTTAAGCTTATGGTTAGATCATTATTATTATATTGAGAAGTTGATGGAGGAACTAGGACTAGAATTGAAGTTGTGGTTAAGTGGTTAAAATGACTAGAAGATTTGTAAAAATAATTTGGCATTCTTAAAAATAGATTCTGTCCCGTTTTGATAAATACAGAAAACTCAGTAACTTGGTAACCATTTTAGGCTAGAAACATAGAAAATAGACTCAATAACGAAAACGTAGCCGCTTGAATGAGTTAAAACGGGATTGTAATGAAAAAGATACGCTATTTTCAATTTTTACGACGAAAACATTATTTTCAGAAAATAGTTGAATCTGTCCATAATTTTGAGAGATGAAAATTGAGGTTAAATGGTAACTAGACTAGCCGAGACCTTAAAAAATTCGATAGTACACTTAAATACCTTCGCGGGGATAGGTAAAACTTAAGAAACGGAGCTACGATAAAAGTTATGGCCTAACGAATGTTTACGTCAACATATACGTTGACAGCCTATTATTTTCTCTATTAGAAAACTGATAAAATGTGTAAAATGGATTTTTGGACCTTTTTTAGTACATTTTGGCTAAAAGGACGTAAACAGAAATGGTAGAACATTATATATGCTTATTAGGCGCGTTAGAGGTTTTTGGAATAGCCATTAACATGACAACAAAAATTTGGTCGCAAGATAAACAAGTTACATTTTCTAAAAAGTGGTAATTTTCTAAATAAAAGATCAAATTGACGCAACTATATTTTGCCGACAAATATTACAACAATATGTACAAGTGATAAAGTAAAGTATGAACATGCGTGCATGTCCTTGTTTTCGAACCTAAGACACATGTAATATTTAGGTCGCGATTAGAGTTATCGGACTTAATTTGCCGTTTACAAATTTACCAATCGGGAATTGCTTTTGCTAAGGTGAGTTTCATAGCCCCGATTTTACATTGTTTATACATGATTTCTAAACCCTAGGGGTGGGAATACATTGCTTGTTTTTACATACGGACACAAGTACTAAAACTGTTACTTTGCCTAAGTTACCGCATTTTCATTAAAGTCCCCTTTGAATCATGAACCGTTAAATACTTGTAAGCGCAGATGTTATGAATAGATCTATTTGGGTTGACACCCCGTCCGAGTTGGTCGCGCCAACCTGGTTAACGAACGCATATCATTCGGATTATTTTCGAGTGTCTGGCAAACACTTATTTGGGGCATTTATTATTATGCTTGATTGCATACCATTACGTCGAGCTTCGGGGTCATGAGCTTAGGCACTGTATATATTATTTTTGGCTGTGACATTATATTTGTTGTAATTGTCTGCTATTGAAATCTTGTGGTCCGTATTACTGTTTACTTAAACCTATGATTCTCACCAACATTATTGTTGACCCTTTTAGCGTGTATTCTCAGGTAATTAGGTGATGATGATACACCTCTTTGTATGGAGCACTTTTGAGTCACATTTTGGAAGCACATCATGATGAAGATTTTCTTGCATTATTAGCGTTTGGTTATGTATTTAAATCTTACATTTTGATGGTAAACTCTGATAACTATGTTTTGTAAAACGTTATGTTAAATCAAACGCTTGTTTTAAAACGAATCACTTAGAGGTCGTTCTTTATTCCTTGTACTTTGTTGACCATGAACATCATGCCCCCGGAATTCCATTCCGCTGCAAACACAGATTTTGGGGGTATGACATGGTGTATGCTTGTTCGACTTGTAGCCACAAGGTATGTGCTTAGTTCGAATGGTTTAAAAAAAACACATGGAAAGCTTGAGATAGTTGACCACATTGTTGGAGATCAAGAAGAAAAGGTGTAAGAGGCTTAGATGTGGCTTAGTTTGTGATCACACATGCTAAAGATAGAGTTTAGTTAGTTAGTAACTAGGTTAGGGTTTGATTTGGTTTAGTTTTGTTTCTAGTCGATCCAAATAAATATAAGAAAGATGTTTTAGCTTTGACTACTTGTACATAGGGCTAAGTAATGTTGTACTTGTATTGTAGGACTAGTAGGAACTTAGTTTGAGTCTTTAGTTTGGTTTTTATAATTATTAGTTAAGTTTAGATTAAAGAAAGTACATTTTTAATCTTTATGCTTTAATCACTTATACCACTAGCTTTAGGGACTTGTATGTTAAGTTTGTAAATTATAAGAAAATCCAATTTAAGGCTTGTGCATAAAAGACTTGTAATATGTGCTTTATATTAGGTATACTAAGGTTTATAATACGATTTTTATTAATATTAAGTTTCTATGCATTAGGGACTTGTACATGTGCATGAAAGACTTGCACATTAATATTTTATAAAAATCATGTATATATTAATTAAGGTTTGTGATTTTATTTACATAAAATCATAGATTTGTAAATTAGGGTTTTGTAACGGGAAACAAAGTAGAATTAGGTTTTTGTGCTTTAAAAGCTTGTACCTTAGCTTTAGAGTGTTGTACTTTAGAGTTAATGATTTAGTTACATAAAATCATAGTTATAATAATTTAGGGTTTCGTGAAAACTCTAATAGATGGCAAACGTTTAGTTTGAATGTTTAATAATCGTACGTTAACGAAATAACGTAAAGTGGTAAATAAAAGTTGAAAACTTTTATACTTGACATATAAAGAATGTTTATTTGAAACGAACTTAAGACACGTTGGTGTTGGTGAGCACGTTTATTAAGATTGTGAGTTACGTCGCATTAGTTGGTTGTTGTGATCAGATAAACTGATTACGTTTTAAAAAAAAATAGACGTAAAAAATGGATAAGTATTAATTTAATATAAGTGGAAATTTACCGGTGGTTACATATACTACATTACTAATATTGTTTTTTGTTGGCAAAAGCCACGGATGCAAGATACAACATACATTCTTGTTTTTCCTGAACTAACGCGGCAATGTTTTTAGACTCCTAGTTGCCTAAGCTTCTTGCTTGAGTTTCTTGGTGCTGGGATGACCCACGCCTCCTGTCTGGTGCCTCAAAAGGTAATTCTTGTTGCTAGGTGGTGTTGTGTTCTTTTTGGCATGATGATTATCTTCTTTGCCCAGCAGAGTCAATATTTGAACTGGCTTGGAGGACATACCGGCTACTTTCTCATATGGCTCAGTAGCTATGCCTGGCATTATTGCAAGTCGTTCAACATCAATCGCAGTTAGGAGCATTAGTTTTTAGGTAAAACATTGTCCAAGATGAAATCATTCTATCTTGATTTAGACCGAGGACTGAAATGGACCCAATTGTAATATGTTGGGTCTAAAATCGACCCAATTGTCTCTGACAAGTATTTAAATATAAAGTAGCCTAATACGCCCTCTGAAGGTCAGTGAGCATAAAAGTCTCTGATAAAGATCAGAGAGAATGTCACTTCATAACTATCATATGAACCTGATAGTTATCAGAAGTGAAGTACTCACTAATAGTTATAAGGGAACATGTCTCCCCGATTATTATTCAGAAGGTGTTACTCACTAATAAAAGAAATCGGTAAGTGTTGTATAAAGCCCAACCAAATGTCAAGCTTCAAGGACGTCAAAGACCATCTGAAGAAAACACTTCACAAACTGATGCGGTGTCAGAGAGTGATGTACAAGGAACTACAAACAACATCAGGGTTACTGAGATCTGACAAGTGTTTCTCTGACTCTAAAGACTTAATTCAGTTTAAACAACATCAACCTCTTAAAGCATGGGCGGGAAACTTCTTGAGAAAGATAAGTTATCAAGTATTTATCGATATATGAGAAGGAAAGCATTGGGACTATAAGTTGTCAAATCGGGCAAGCCTAAAGTTCGCTCAAGCTAGCTGATGCGTGGTTTTGCGACCTTACAACAGGTTTTACCTCTCAAGGGATCTTGAGAAGTTTGCAATCCCCACCAGGCAGTGTACCTGACCGTTGTAGTATAGTGAAGTGGCAAGTACCGGGGATTGATCGTTCAACTCAAAGAATAGTGTTCGTTAGGATTGAAATTAATCTAACTAGGTCTAAAGATGAGGGATGATTCTTTTTGTATTTTTATATTTTATGGAAAGCAAGTAAAAATCTCAGGTTTTGGAAGAAGGGGCGGAATTAGTTGCTAATCAACTAACCCAAAAGCTACTAATTAAACTAATATGCAAGAAAAGTAAACTAGGGTTCTACAAGGGAAATGAAGCATGTCTACTTATGATATGTTACTCCTTGCTAGCTATCCAATTCTACCTATTGAATTGTCACACCTTGTTTTAATTGACGGGTTGTATTCCTTAATACCAATCGTGGGGTGGCGTACGTACTTCCCCAACTCTATAAGCTCCTACTTCACTCCTATGTCGAGCCGGCTAAGAAGCTCCTAACATGGGATCACTAGAATTCGCTCATGCATTAAATACAACCAAATAAACCTAGTACGCATTGGTTCATGTTTCTTAAGACGTTCAATCAAGTTACCGTATAGGAGGTTAGCCAGTTTTCTTAAGCCTAACATCGATATCACCCAATCAAACAAGAGACAATAGGAAACAAGAATTATAAACTAAACCAACTAGATCTATTGAAGTTGTCACGCCCTAATTGATGGAGATGGACACATACATCAACAAGAAATCAATAAGATCTAATTAGTTATACACAAGTTTCACACAATCATAAGTAGACACAAGGTGATTTAGCCAAGCATAATTAATGAAGAGCAATCAACAATAATCATAATTGAAGACATAACATAAGATTGAATCGATAAACAAACCATTACAAGATGTTTATGGCATGATTAGGACCCTCTAAGTTGCTGGAAAAACACCTACCTAAACCCTAGAATCGGACTTAGGGTTTAGGGCTTACAAATAATGAAGTTGTGAAGTTATATTTATAGGCATTTTCCTGTCGGCCCGATCTGACGGCGTCAGACTTACACGTGACGCCGTCACGTCCAATTTTTCACCAAATTGTAGATCTTTTCGTCCCGATCGCGTGGCCTTTTGAATCACCTAAATCCGAGTTCGTATGAGGATTTTATGGCCAAAACAGTAACAGCTACCGCGCGCGCAAGTTGTGACTAGTTAACACGTGATGGCCTTCTTGACGCCGTCTCCCTTTAAACCTCCAAAATCCATTCTGGCCTATCAGAAGCTGACGCCGTCAAGGTTTAAGGGTGACGCCGTCATTCTTCAGCTTAAACCGTGACGACCTTGATCACTCCAAAGGGTGACGCCGTCAGAATTCCAATGCAAATCTCACTGGCTTATCATGTGTATTTTTCATATCCACCACTTTTGCCAAGCCGTGACGCCGTCAAGAGCAAGTCTTGACGCCGTCACATGTACTTTCCAGCATATTTTTGAGACTTTGTCGTTTTCTTCACTTTTATGCTCCAAAAACGTCCAAAATGCTTCCTTTTCCAGATTTCTTCTCCAAAGTACCTAAAATGACAAAAGGAATGATTTATGGCAATATTTGATCAAATAAATACGATTTAGGGCTTAAATGACCCCCTAAAAGCGGTACACTTTTCGCTTCATCACTAGCATACTAGGCACGTGCCTATCTATAGCAAGTTGACAAGTCACTATGCACCCATGTGCATCCACTGTTTCCCCTTCTATTTAAACCAAAAGTTGTAACCGAGCTAAGTAGAGATTCAAACGTAAAAAATAATACAAAGTATTATAGTTAGGATCCTCTTCTCCTAGGAACAACAAAGCAAAGCTAGCTGCCTCTTGTTGTTTGATTTTGGAGAGTTAATCTGTCATCAACCGGGATAGTTTTCCGCAGGCTATCCCTTGTAAATCTTTGATTCATTTCTAATAAGATTTATAAAGTTGAAAAGTACAAATGTTGTTATTAGCGTGTATGATTCGTTCTCAAGCAAACCCAACCTCACTGTTGATGTTCATCTGTTTTCGTCATTTTCTTAAACTATTATTCATATCATTCATGGTTTGCATGATCGTGTGCTTAAAGACCCAACAAGTGGTATCAGAGCGGGTCGGTTTTTCCTAATCCAGATCCGTTCTTGATTGACCGCTAATAATACAAAACAGGTTTGAATGTCTTTAAATAACATTCAAACCCGATCCTCAACAAAACCCCACCAAACTTGTTCTCCCCATACCTTCATTTCACTTCTTATCTATACGATTGAGTACCTCCACACTCTTTCGTATAGCAAAAAGCTCCATATGCTTCTTTTCCAGCTCATTCAATCACACCTCAAAGTATAACTTCCTTGCAAGTACCACTGTTCAAGAACAAAGTTCACTAGGACAACTCGTCCTGAGTAAATGTTTTCATTTTGAAAACTTCTGAACTAATGGTGCTTTTGAAAATATGTGTACTAAGACACACAATCTATAACTATGGTTATGGTTACTCTCAGGAGCTACCAAGGGAGAGAAAGAAGCATGAAGCATTATTGCAAATTGGAGCAACAAAAGTAAATTGAAGAAGGGAGCATCCGGGGAAGAGGAGATGTCTTCAGGGAATGTGCCTCAAGTATATCAGGGAGTGTCAATAAAACAAGACAACCCCTGATCTTTCAAAAACTTCACCTGAAAACACCAACAACAAAGAATCAAGCCATATTGTTTTTATTCTTATTCTTTGTTCTAATTTACTTGTAAGTTGAAGCAATCATGCTCACTTACAACTTATCAATTTAGGCTATTTCCATATTTCAAACGGTAGGAGACTGTTGGCTAAGAAAATATGACCAAACAGTCTCTGATTTACTTAGAATAGCTTATTACTATAAAGCTGAACCACAAGTGACTCAGGATCTCTGACAAAAGAAGTTCAATATCTAAGAGTCAATGGCATGTTGGGCAAAAACAAGGATTCAGAAGATAACTGATTGTTAGTTCACCTTGTTATAAACTCAGTATGTAAGAAGAAGCCATTATGCTCACTTACTACTGATGAAAAAAATAGTCTATTTGTATATTTAAATAGGGGGAGATTGTCGGGTCTAAAATCGACCTAATTGTCTCTGACAAGTATTTAAATATAAAGTAGCCGAATACCCCTTCTGAAGGTCAGTGAGTATAAAAGTATCTGATAAAGATCAGAGAGAATATCACTCCATAACTATCATATGAACCTGATAGTTATCAGAAGTGAAGTACTCTCTAATAGTTATAAGAGAACATGTCTCCCCGATTATCATTCAGAAGGTGTTACTCACTGATAATAAAAATTGGTGAGTGTTGTATAAAGCTCAACCAACTGTCTAGCTTTAGGGACGTCAAAGACCATTTGAAGAAAACTCTTTACAAACTGATGCGGTGTCAGGGAGTGATGTACAAGGAGCTACAAACAATACCAGGGTCACTGAGATCAGAAAAATGTTTCTCTGACTCTGAAGACTTAATTCAGTTTAAACCACCTCGACCTCTGAAAGCATGGGTGTAGGAAATAACCATATTGATTGTGTGTATGATTCAGGTGGTCTTGGCTCATGGAAGATTAGATCCATGATTGAGTTTAGAGAGAAGTTAGAGAGAGAGGTGGAAACCCTTGAGAGAAACCTGAATATTAGATTAACTATGTGAAATGTGACAAGAGTTCCACCCTTCCCTTGTGTGGGAAGGGTTATATATATAGTCCTAATATTTGTGCCCCTAGTGGGCTGTGGAGTGAGCTGACAGTGGGGAAAGCCCCGACCCACTCCACAACTATAGATACGACTAATCTAATAAAACTAATAATACTAATAATACTAAGCTTATATAAATAAGCCTACGAGCTATATAAATGCTAATTAGATACTCGGGGTGACCGAACCTTCATATGAATATTTATATTCCTAACAATCTCCCCCTAAGGGAGGTCACCCCGGAAATAATAATTTGAATTCTAGCATTCTTTCTTCTGAACTTGTCTTTATAGCTCGTAGTCTTTGATTCTTCAACGTCATGAAACTTTGTGCTTTCAGCAGTGAACTTTTGATGGCCTTTCCTTTGTCTTGGATGATTTTGAGTATTCTTCGAAAATATCATCCAGCATGTGTCTTCAAGCCATCTTTCAGTAGTATGTTTCCATGTGATGTGTTATTCTTTGAGCCGACATGCTCACACTATTCTGATGTCATGATCTTTAGCATCAGAGTTTGCAGAAGCCGTGTTAAAGGTCTTTTAGGTTGATCATGACTTTGTTGTGTTACAATGATGATGTAGTGTGAACATGTGGTAGAGGATTGGCATCTTTTCTGCAACCAGCTACAACAGCAACCAGCTACAGCATTCCTCAGCTACAATCGCCAGAAGTTCCTGCATACGACAGTTAGCAACAAATCGACCGGTACTTACAGGTTCGAACTTCGAGATTGTTAACAGCATAGTGTGAAAACTCTCTCTAATCCTTACCAAGACCGTTCCTAATCGAAAACCCACAGAGGGCTTTTTAAGATCGAACTGTAGCACATCAACGATTAGGTGAGTCGCTGGAGATCACTCCACGACTGTAGACCGTTAGAAACCGCCGTGATCACTAAGCGTAATCCACAGGGAATTACCGAAGTGACCTGCTTTCAGGGCTGTTTGATGTTGACCCTGGCAGGAATTTCCATTCAATCATTGAGAACTACATTCGTAAATTCTCTCATAAATGTTCTGGCAGATTGCTAAGATCTGCGTAGGACTCTTAAGTTTACAACTGGTGTCCTTATTGTTGAACACCCAGTGTAGAAATAATTCGTGTCCCTATGAGATCTTATTATGCATCTCGTGGCTCTAGACTCAATTGTGCGTTTTGATTTGGTGATCGGAGGCTGGAGAGGACTGCCACCTTTTCAATATCATCTAACTCGGAGTGAGAGAGACGATAGAAATGTATTAATCTCCGTGACAAGTGAAACAAGAGTCCTTTGAGGGACCTTGAGTGGCTAGGGAGGGTTGTGCATCGTATCACTGGGTCCATGATACTTTGTCTTCAATGCCAGCAATCAACTAAGTGATTCTGACAGCATATGTATTGACCCGGTTTCTGCCTAAGTTGTAAGGAGGGCTATTTCTTTTCACCCTTTATCTTTACAATTCTTTTTCATTCTTCAACCCCTTCAGTGCTTACCGAGACTTCCTTACTAGTACCTTGTTGGGTTTGTTCCAGTACTAGCTCCATCTCAGTCGGCACTTTTCCCTCATTCACTTTTCTCCTTTTTAATCATACCTAAGGACTTCTACACTAACTAGTGGATTGTCCCTGGGTAGATCCCTCCGGCTCTGGCGGGATCGTGGGAGCTTGAGCCTAACCTAACCATCCTTATAACTCCATACATTAATTAAAATGGTCGGTCTTTGGTATTCATCCACGATTGCCAAACCAAATCTTTGAAAAATCTCTCAAAGTGTTCATGATTCTGAAACACATTTTTGCAAACACTTGAGAGTTTTATATTATTCAAATGCTCCCCCTCAACATGTGCTCGGTTGATTGTTTTATAAATTTGCACATGTTAGGTAGAGCTCGCACTTTTTGAATTGATCCACTTTCAGTGAACATGACCGATTCGAGACACGCTTACATCACTGGTTAGACCAGCTTGAAATTATTACCCGTCCTGGTCAAGTCCATAGAAAGTTTCTCGAAACGGTACACTCTACTCAGACACATCCTTTTCGAGACACGCTTACATCACTAGTTAGACTAGCTTGAAATTATTACCCGGCCAGGATATGTCCTTTCGATTCATGACAGTATATGTTTCGTCAATTCATTTGTTAAGTCTGAGTCACGCTCAACTGAGATGCCAAATCCTTTTTGTTACCACAAAACATTTGCTCCCCCTCAATGTGTGCATCGATATATAAAGTAGTTTAGCACACATGGGAGAGCTTACTTTTATGTCCAAAACATTTTGCTCCCCCTCAATATGTGCCTTGGTATACAAAAGAGTTTAGCACATATGGGAGAGCTTACACTTAAATCCAAAACATCACATTTTCATCAGGTTTCATATTTAAATCACATTCTCTCCCCCGATCAAAAATTTCAAACCTTTTGAGATTTGTGATCCCAATTGATTTAAATAATTTAGAAAACATGGGAGAAAATGTGGTCAGGTTTAACATGTTCTGATGATGAAACATACTTTGCTCCCCCTTAATCTAAGAGGGAGATTCAGTGCTCTTTTTGCACAAAGTGATTATTATGACACAGATGATATTGACCTTTTTTGCGGAGATGATGTAATCACCCACTTTTCTGAGTTAGTAGTCAACATCAATTATCCATCCACCAACAAGTCTTTCGCAAATGTCGTTGATCCCCACTTGGCGAGACCAAAATAGATGAATGGTGGTGGCGGTGATGACAGTGTTGTTGTTGTTGTTGCTGCCGATGTTGTTGTCGTGGTGAATTTCGAGCCAATCAATAGAGTTTGATCGTCTGATCAGATGGTTAGAATGGGAACTGGTACATTCATTTTGGCTATGGAATCTGCATAAGAATATCAACACAGATATACATGCATACAAATACACTATTCCTTAATAGCTACCCTTCAGCAGCTTGCCACATTATAATACCAAGTTCATCTTATAATCAAACCCCAATCAGGAACTACGTCAAACCACTATCTAGCATGAAGAGCAATTAGCAATCATGAACATGGCAATTCACACAGATTTCAATATTTAATTCAGGATCTTAGGAACATGATTCTAACATAATAGCAATCTACCTAAGTGAATCCTGAGAACATATGCACAATATCAACAACAATTAAGCAGCAGAGACAAACAACATTTGAAACTCATTCACTTAGTTCATACAAATGTCAGTGGAGTATTCAAAAACATCAAACACAACTGGTTTTCTAACTTCTTTTAGGTTTTGAGTCTTAAAGTATTTTGGGGATTATACGAGGATTCCAAAGTAACACAAATGAACCTTCTAGATACATAAAGCTAGGAAACTATAAGCAAATTGCACATAATGTCCTAAACTTTCTAGCAACTAACACACTTGGTCATTTGATATATTTAAGCAAGATCCTCTTCAACTAATTCCCCATTAACTACAAAACCATTTCTAACAAGTATGATTTAACCAATAAATCCGTTTGATGATATAAAATTTGAATTCACTCTCCCCCTCAATCAATGACCCGTATTCTAGTTGAACCTCAACTAAAATCACGCTTAACCCCACAACTCATCAAACAAGAACTGTCGTGAGGTTTTGTAGTCGTTGATTGAGTGACAAATTTTATGCATAATCCAAGTTTAAACAAATTTCATACAACACATATTCACCAAGTGTCTCACAAATAATTTTCAGAAGAATCATAGAATGAAAACTATTTGTATGCAAAGAAGACTTCTCTTCTTTTTCAAGAAATGATGCACTGAGACGTACATCAAATCAGGAAACATGGATATGAAGTAATCCATGCCCAGGTGAACATCACCCAGTTGGAGGAACAGCCGTCTTTTTGGCGACGTGCTTTCCCCAATATGAAGCGCGGGTTGCTATCTAAAGTAATAGCAAGCCATTTAGACATGTTTTAACCATCCATTTTAACTTCTGCTCGAGCTTCATTTAAAGACCCGTGCCATTATTGAATGACATTTCTAAGTCCGTAAATGTTATCGATAAACAGAAGACATGCCTAGGTGAAACTATTTTTGGTATTTTCTAATTTTTCAATTTTTATGGGTTTTTTCTGATTTTAAGTTTCTCTATTTACAATTAGCAAGATTTCTATAAATCTATTTACAAGATGGTATAAAATATGAACAAGTATATATATACAAGGATACGAACCAGAAACCATTACTCCTCAGCATTCTGAATCTTCTCCGCATTCATCACTTGACTTGCTGAAGAGCAATGTGAGCACTTTCAATCAGGGAATGATTCTGGCTCAACACTCTCCCCTAATTAGTGCTCTCCCCCAATCTGACAACCTTTCTGATGAACACCCATAATAGGAAGAAGACTTTGGATGAACGCCCGAAATATGAAGAAGTCTTTTGATAACCAAATGCATGCCGTCTTTAATCTTCTAACACTCCCGTCCTTGAGTGACGCCGTCAAAGACCTTAGGCATCTTTTCGGTAGTTTAAGTTGAGCCTCAACTGAAATCTAGCTTAACCTCACAACTCATCAAACAAGAACTGTTATGAGATTAGGTTAACATCAAGTTGGACTTAACCTTCAACTACGGAACAACTTGAACCTAACTTAACTCCACAACTCATCAAACAAGAACTGTCATGGGATTAAGTTAAATATCAAGTTGTAAGAAAAGAGCTCAACATTCTTGAATGTAGAGAAGACTGAAGACTCGACCTTCTTCAAGATTGCCCAATGTGGAGGAATAGAATACCAATCATCTTCATCTCACCAAATGTCTTCCAGTAACCTTACATATTACCCATCAGCCCGCAGCATACACATGAGAAGATAACTCCCAACAGAGAATGAAGAGTAGACTGACGACTCGACCTTCTTCAGTCTTAAGTATAACACCAAAGTAACAAGTTGAACCACTGATCATCTATAGAATGTATCCATATTTGGATATTAAGCCCTGATCACGTGAACCTGTTGTGCGTCCTTGATGTACACATTCTCTCTCCCCTGATGGTTACGATTAATCAGCACATAACGTAGCAGTGAAACGATAATACCAAGGTAACAAGTTGAACCACTGATCATCTACAGTATTTATCCATTCTGGATATTAAGCCCTGATCACGTGAACCTGTTGTGCGTCCTTGGTGTACACATTTCTCTCCCCCATGATGTTTACGATTAATCGGAATCATCATCATGATGTGTACATGTAGCCTGATGACGTGTACTTGAAGCATTGACTAGAAACCCATTGTTGCTGATTATACCAACCCGTGAGACTTGATTAGCATTCCATGACCATGTTCTTCAACACCTTGATAGAGGAAGAAGATGTGTTGGAGAACCATGGTTTGCACGACTCCTGAACTGACGTATTCAGGAGTCGTATGACCATTTCTCAATCATCAATCAACATGAAGAATCATATTCACCCTTTCCCCCCCTCAAAAATTGCATATGCCTGCCAACTGCAATTTTTGATGATTGAACTAGTGAATATGAATACCATCAACGGTAAGTAGCTCCACTTGACGGTTCTTGAAAACTAACATGTTGTTTATTCACTCTTTCCCCCCCTCAAAAATTGCATATTCTTGTCAACTGCAATTTTTGGTAGAACAAGTGAATAAAAATATACTCCAATATGCGCCGATCCACTTGATGACTGAATAAGCACGAAAAGAGCGTAAAACTTGTTGATGAGAATGGCCATAAGTAAGAAGATTCCTCTTCTTTTGAAGATAAAGTGCACTCAAGCGTACACTTTTCTTTTCTTTGATGAACGAGGCCTGAACTGAGGTATTCAGACGTCATTATGTTTAAGAACGAGGCCTGTACTGAAGTGTACAGACGTCATTATGTTTAAGAGCGAGGCCTGCACTGACTTGTACAGACGTCATTATGTTGAAGAGCGAGGCCTGCACTGACTTGTACAGACGTCATTATCTCTCTCTTTACTACTTCTCTCATCTAACTCTTTACCAACCCCATTATCATTTTGTTGGCTTGATGTCGTGACCACTGATGGAGAAAACCCAATATGATGAACTTGAAACTGAAGTAACATAACCCGAACTTGTGACTTAAACTTGTGCTAATGCGAGACAAAGAGCGGTGCAGAGACTTCGTGCAACATCGAATCCCTAAGTACTCTATACTCTTCAACCAACCAACCATCAAGTATAAGACATACATCACCTCTTGGATATCCACAACTTCGTGTGACACTGAGCACTACAACGTGACCCCTTAAAGTGATAGTTATTTTGTAATAGGGAGAAAGAAAAAATAACTAGATATCCAAGTCCTTGTCATTGTATTGAACGCTCGAACAAGGATCTCGAAGAATCTTCATCCAACCTCCCCGATATCTTCAGATGCTAAGTACACGCACCCATGAAATTTCACTTCAGCCTCAAGTAAATAATACTGAACTAACCCCGTAGTCACATCTTGTCAATAAAAGCCTCGATTCAGCCATTTGTGATGTTATAACTGAGCTTCGATAATGGTTTTAACCCGATCCTGGTCAAGAGCGCATAGTCCATCATCACGGAATTTTACAAATCTATGGTTTAAACCGAGAAATAAGTTCTTTCGCGGGATTTTACAAAACCAAGAAGAAACCGTGAGACAGTAACCGATTGAATGTGGCGTGACTGATTTGGTTTTGGTGAACATCAGTTTGGGTTAAGAATATTTCGTGAGAATTACAGATCACATCACAACTTTTAACACCTTTGGCCAACTAACCAACCTTGTACAAAGATTAGTGACCACTCAATGAAGAAAACCCGATACACCAATACTGAAAACTGAAGTAGAGGACCCCAAATTTGTTACTTAAGCTTGCACTAATGTTGGAAGAACGGTGTAGAGAATTAATGCTCAAAGCAAATCTCTAAGAGCTCCATACCCAACCAAAGTATGAGACATTAACACCTCTTGCGATTATCGACATCGTCATTGACGTGTGACACTGAGTACTCCCATGACTCTTAAGTGATAGTTACCCCGACTGCTGGTAACTAGATAACCCAAGTCTTCAACTTAAAATTTTAAGCACGAGCAAGTTATCATTGAAGATCATGCATCCAACCAACCCCGACTTCAAGATAAAATAAGTAGACGCCTTCGTGAAATTCAACTTCAATCACAAATAAAGGATACCAGATTAACTTCGTGATCATCTTGTGCTGTTGACTAGCCAAAGAGAGAAGAAACATGCGCAAATTTTTTAGAAGTGCCCATGACTCATAGTCAGTCCTATCAAACAAAGCTGTTTGACCCAGCTACTTGGATGTGGAATAGTTGTCGTACTGTGTACAGGATTTTACAGTTCTTGAGATTTATCTGAGAAATAAATTCAAGAACTAACTGCACAACAGTAAGCATCAAACTGCTGTAGACTGAACCACTGAATCCTGAACTGCTGTAGACTGAACCACTGAATCCTGAATCGCTACGATCTGACCTGCTGTAACCGACACTGCTAAGATTCAAACCGCTGGAGACTGAACCGATACGATCTGACCCGCTGTAACCGGAACCGCTAAAATTCACATCGCTGGAGACAGAACTTCTAGGAAACTTGCGATAATTCTCCCCCTCAAAAAGGACATGAAATGACCTTTTTTCCAAAGCTGAGAGTCCGTGATGTTTGTGAATTTGTCAGGCACAAAACGTGGAAAGAGACAAATGAAACTACTGCAACGAAGATGGTGATTAAGACTCTCTTGTAGTAACCCCTTGCTTTCTTCATCATCAATGGTTTAGTAGATTAACAATTCATTGAAGCTCGTAATATGCCAAAACCGCTTGATGAAATGCATATGACTTTAAAGTGAGTAAAAGGTTAAAACATGTCTCCAAACGAATCACCTCTTGTCTTTAAGCCTGACTACCTCTTGAGAAGATCTTGAACAACAATCCCATTAGAAGCTTGAGAAACAACAATCACTTGATGAAGCTTGATAAAGAACAAGTCCGTGACTTAAACTTGCACTAAATAATGAATTAGAACCTATATTGAGCACAACAACGTAACTCCTTTAAATATAGGTAGTGATATATACCCAACCTTCCATCCTTAATAGTATATATCCACTTCATGAACATCCAAGTCTAATCACCTTAAATTGCAAATTGTGATTTAGAACCTATATTGAGCACAACAACGTAACTCCTTTAAATATAGGTAGTGATATATACCCAACCTTCCATCCTTTATTGTATATATCCACTTCTTGAACATCCAGGTCTAATCACCTTAAATACGCTTGAGCAAGGGTCAACAAACATCATGCATCCATCCACCCCGAGATGCTTGTGACACTAAGTACACCAACCCGTGAATTAACAAACCAACCAAGTTACCATAATTTCCCAATTCCTGCTGATCTTGAAGCATAAACTTATCCCGAAAGAGCAGTCAAACCCCGTAAGTTTCATTATGTCTACATCCAAGTCTAGCCTACTTGTCCAATATTAATTTCACGGGATTTTACAGCTCTTGAGATTTAAACCGAGAAATCGAATCTTTCGCGGGATTTTCTAAAAACTACAAGAGAAACCGTGAGATCAACCAGAATACCCAAGAGTGAGGTGCAATGCCAATCTTCGAAATTCAAGTCACAGTAGTCAAATCACAACATGATCAAATTGCAACAGGCCAAGTCACAGATTGTCAAATTGCACCAAGTCAGATTGCAATCAACCAAATCACAATAAGTCGAATCGCAAGCGTTAACTCGCAACGTCATATCGTAATTGGTCAAATAGCAATCCGACAAGTCGCAATAAGACAAACACGCAACTTGACAAATCACAATTAATCACATTGCAATTTGTCAACTGTAACTCAAATCGTAAACATCAAATTGCCGACTCACTTAAATCGTAGGCATCAATAGGACTATGCTTCTAAATCCACAACTCTATAATCCCATTTGACATTCATAAACCCAAATACTAGCCGTGATATGTGTATACTCGTGAGCTCAATTACACTCTTTTATCAATTGAATAGACAAAACTATCCATTGTAGTTCATTTTTAGCAATGCAACTCAACTTTGCATTCAAATTAGTGTAATCGAATAGGACATTATCATTGCAACTCAACTTTGCTCACAACCCACTAATAAATAGCCTAAAACCATTGCATCAGTCCGCTTAAAATACAAGTAAGCGGCCCATTCAAATCTCTGGTCCAATAAACATATCAACATTCTTGGCCCATGTCCATTTCTCACTTAACCCTAATACTCCGGTATATAACTCCCACATAACACACTAGTCAAACCCTAATCCCTTAATTACTATAATCCGCCCCCTCTCCTCTTAACAACCTCACACCCAAACCCTAATAACAACACATCCGCCCCTTCATCACTTCTAACCGACTCTCATCCACAAACCCTAATCTTAATCATAATCAAATCCGCCCCCTTTACCTTCATTATGCTCCAAATGCATCTTACCTCCCATCAAATTTAAACAAAAACTCGTCTCATCTCATCATCAACATTCAACATCAAAACTCATCAATGTCATCAATCCGAATCCACAAGCCCCTTAACCTTTGTTTCTTTCAGTTGTTGCTCGTATTCAAATCGAGAAGGCGTTTAAGAGGCTTCACCGTCCTAAGTGGGGTCACGGTAGGTTCGACTGTTGATTTACATTTATGTTCATTGTTTTCAACGAGCCGAAGATAAGGAAATAACATACTTGTTAGCTTTCTTATCTTTAGATTCGGATAGTTTATTGAAGTGATTAGCTTCAAAAATTTGATCTATGATGATAATGTTCAATCTTACGAGTTTATTGAAAGATCTTTGAGAGGGAATTTGAACAAACTGAGATCATTGTTATTAATCGTTAATGTTTCGAGTCTTAGTATCGTTCGATTGGAGATGAAGGTTTGGATTTGTGAGTCGTTTTAGTTTATTTGAGCCAATAGAAGGAGTAGTGATGACGCATTAGTTGTTGTTTGTAAATGTAAGGATTTGTTGATGTTGACTGTGAAATCGTTGTTGTTGTGTCTTTAGAATATGTATCGAATCGTGGATTGTTTGAGGAATGTAGTTCTTTTCAGTTGGGTTATATGTAAGTGTTGTTTGTTTGGTTTGTGTTTGCTTAACTGCTTCTTTCATTTTGATATTTCATTGACCACATTTGACCTAGTAGCAGACAAACCGAGTTCGTGAAAAATAGACAAACAGCCTCTACAAACACCCACAAACCGCATGCTTGCAAGAAACACAAACCGAGTTCATGACAAACAGACAAACCGAGTACGTGACTGAATGGACAAACCGAGTCCAGGGTTAAACAGACAAACCGAGTCTGTGAGCCAATAGACAAACCGCGTCTTTGACCAGTCAAACCCGTCACTTTCGTACTTTCCTTAAAATCCGGATCTGTGTTTTTTTTCTCTTTCATGACAAACCGCCTTCAGGAACCTCCCTTTAACACTAGCAGTAACCAAGAACAACCACAATCTTCAACAAAGAATCACCTCTTAAAACTTAACCACGAACAACCAACAACAAAAGTGACAACCACAATCTTCAACAAAAACAACCAAAGAACCAAGGTCCAAGCAATTCCAGTTGGTGTTTCGACCCACAAGTGAATATTACTCATAACACAGATTTGGGTCACCAAGAATAACCAATGAATATTACTCATAACACAGATTTGGGTCACCAAGAATAACCAACACAGATATGGGTCACTATTAATTTATGTAACATGATATGAACCAATCAAAGAAAATGAAACCAACTACACAGTATGTGAAGCCCAAATACCACATAAAGATTTAAACAAATATGGATCACTAACCATGGATATGAACGGACCAGTTAATAGCCCACACAACAACTATGCCTAGATTTTCATGTGGTACTGTACATGATTCGAACAACACAAACAAAAACAAAAATAGATTCAAACAGTTTGATAATAAAAATCCAGACCACAAGAAAAATCTAAAAATGGACACACAATCAAACCGGATCTATCCATGGACCACAGATCTGACCAAGATGAAACCATGGCTCTTGATACCAATTGTAGGAAATAACCATATTGATTGTGTGTATGATTCAGGTGGTCTTGGCTCATGGAAGATTAGATCCATGATTGAGTTTAGAGAGAAGTTAGAGAGAGAGGTGGAAACCCTTGAGAGAAACCTGAATATTAGATTAACTATGTGAAATGTGACAAGAGTTCCACCCTTCCCTTGTGTGGGAAGGGTTATATATATAGTCCTAATATTTGTGCCCCTAGTGGGCTGTGGAGTGAGCTGACAGTGGGGAAAGCCCCGACCCACTCCACAACTATAGATACGACTAATCTAATAAAACTAATAATACTAATAATACTAAGCTTATATAAATAAGCCTACGAGCTATATAAATGCTAATTAGATACTCGGGGTGACCGAACCTTCATATGAATATTTATATTCCTAACAATGGGCGGGAAACTTCTTGGGAAAGATAAGTTATCAAGTACTTATCGATATATGAGAAAGAAAGCATTGAGACTATAAGTTGTCAAGTCGTGTAAGCCTAAAGTACGCTCAAGCTAGCATACTAGGCACGTGCCTATCTATAGCAAGTTGACAAGTTACTATGCACCCATGTGCAGCCACGTTTCCACCTCTATTTAAACCAAATGTTGTAACCGAGCTAAGTAGAGATTCAAACGTAGAAAATAATACAAAGTATTATAGTTAGGATCCTCCTCTCCTATGAACAACAAAGCAAAGCTAGCTGCCTCTTATTGTTTGATTTTGGAGAGTTAATCTGTCATCAACCGGGATAGTTTTCCGTATGCTATCCCTTGTAAATCTTTGATTCATTTCTAATAAGATTTATAAAGTTGAAAATTACAAATGGTTTTATTAGCGTGTATGAGTCATTCTCAAGCAAACCAAACCTCATTGTTGATGTTCATTAGTTTTCATCATTTGCTCAAACTGTTGTTCATATCATTCATGGTTTGCAAGAGCGTGTGCTTAGAGACCAAACATAATAAATCTGGAAACTTGTAGGGATCCTTCTCCTCAAACTTTTCTAACACCTTGCCTTAGTCGCTGGGCATGAGTCCATCAGCTTCTGGACTGAAGCGAGTTAGTGACACTCTTGCAGTCCCATCATCAATGAATGTTTTAAAATAGTAGTTGTAAGTAAAACAAAATACTTTTATAAATAAAAATTTAAAATGAAATATGCATAAACTGAAACAAACCAAAAAGGCTCAATAAGATAAGAAAACTCAAACAAATTGCTACTCATCACGTTCATTGAATCTTTCAACCAAACTAAATTACATGGAATTTAAGACAGTTTATTTTAGAATCGATAGAGAACATTTTTTGGTGTATGATTACCTGTAATTAGGGACATGTTTGTGGACCATGATTAGGACATTGTGGCACCAGGAACTCCTCCTTAACTTTTTTGTTACAATATGTGCAAGACTTATAATACAAAGCCTTTTCTGTGTTTGATTTGGCAAGGTTTGTTGCCAAGGATTAGCTTCCCTGCAAGTGAACCGTGAAACCCTGTACACAACATTGAGCTCTAGCAAATCGTCAAAATATTGCGTATCCCGAACATCCATGTTTTCTTGAATGGCATCTCCCTGAACTGACAAAGTTTTATTAAAAAAGAAATTTTTTTAACTTTACACAATCAGAAACAACTGCTAATGTAGATTTATCAATCATACCTGCTTATCAATCAATATGCAACAAAAAGCTATTGGTTCAGGTTTCGGAACATTTCTGGTTAACCATTTTCGGTATATCTTGGCATCTATAATTCTATTTCTATCAGTGTAATTCAAGTCGCAAATCCCGACAGATTCTGTCTGTGCTACAATGGCCTTTCCAGTATCTCGTGGCATCACATTGTCCCCGCAACTTGTTGACATTGCCCTACAAAACAAATAGTTTATTAGACAAATAACTGCAACAATAAAAACAAATATAAAACAGGCATTCTAATTAAAGGCATTAAATACAGGACATGGAAGCTATGAATACCAACAACAATCCACTTTTACGTTAAATCAAATTTGAAATCAACCTATGCTTTATAATTTTTCGCACAAAAGAATTTATAGCCTACGGTTTTTTATTCCGCCCCGCAGTCAATTGCTTATTGTTTGATAAGTATTTTCGGCATCATCCTCATGCAATTACAAAACTGCCAACCAAATTGACAGTTATGAAAAACATAATTTGTGTCCCTATTTCGAGCAGGCGCATATTAGGCTACAATATTGTGAACCTAAGAGTATTCATCTTGGTGCCCCTATTTCAAACTTAAACCTGAGCGTTCAAGTATGCACAGGCATACATGAACTGTAACACCCCAACCCGACAAGGGTAAAGATGTCACAACGATGGTTCCATATCAGAACAAACACAAGCATTTGACATTAATAATACAATAGAATTCAATGGTTACAAAGGAAGTATGAAACTACAAGGTTACAATACAAAAGTTTCTAAGTCTAACTATAAGTTCTTCTAATACTCTTCCATAGCTAGTCGGGCCTTCTATATCCATGGTACTCTCCGCTCATACCCAGCTTCCAAACTAAAACCTGGCGCGGGAAAAAGAAACGCGGCTGAGCTACGAAAGCTCAGCGAACAGATATAACGATACAAAGCAGTAATAAGGGATGGTGAAATAATGAAATGGCACAAAGTGTAACAAGAGTAGAAAGGACAATGGAAAAGGTTATCAAGAAATGGTTACAATGGCTCAGTGTAAAGGAAACCATAACCCACCACCAACCCAAGTCGAAACAGTTCAAGTCCAGTATCAAGTCATAGGGTAACATAAACAGTAATCCACCACGAGCCCAGAAACAGTACATATCATATCAAATCACATATCAGGGTGTATGGAGGGGTGACCTCAGCATACCAGGTACAGGGTGAGGGGATACCTCCAGGGGTTGGAGTCGCGGGCTCCTAGGATTGTGAAAGATGTGTATCGCACACACTCGTCAGTCACCAGATAATACAAGTAATACAAACAAATCAGGTCAGGTCTAGGATGCATCCATACGCCCCCAGTTGGCCACAGGGTCTTCCTCTACGTAACAAGTATAAATCAGTAACAGGTCAGGGACGGGACAGGTCATCAGTCTCCTGCCCTAGAGTCATGCCACCGGTGCATCAATGACATGGACATGAAACCCTCATGCCTAGTGGGTGGCTCGTAGTCTCAAACTGTGGGTCAAGGTCAAGTATCAAGTCTCAGGTGTCAAATATCAGGTATCAAGTGTCAGGTTTTATATCAAGTTTCATATCAGGGTTCATATCAGGATTCAAGACAGGAGATCAATGCGGGGGTTCACTATCAGGAGGTCAATATCAGAAAAGTCAAATACTAGAAGGTTCATGTCAATTTATTAAAAAGTAATCCTTTTAAAATGGTTTTAAAATAAAGTGGTCTTTAAATCAGTTTTCATAATGAAAGTCTTTAAAAGCAATTTTCAAAACCTCTTCATATGTAATTTAGAAAAATAATTATAAAATCCTATGAACCTTTAAGTATCCCAGGGTCCTAAATATTCAGGTTACCAGGTTATGAACAGGTCATGTCAAGTATCAAGGAAACATAACAGGGTCCAAGGCAGGGTTCGAAACAAATGATCAAGACAAGAGTTCAAAGCAAAGGTTCAAGTCAAGGTTCACAATACAAGGGAACATAGCAATGGCTTAGGGAATCTTAAACGAATCAAAATCAGAGTTCAAGAGAACGAAGGCTCCTTACAAGAAGGGCAGAATATCTGTACCTTATTACGAATGCAAGAACACAAGAGTAGCAAAACTGACAGGGATCAAATCACTCCCTCTTCGAACCTAAAGGAGTAGAAGACAGAATTACTATTTTTAGTTATCCTTCCATTTTAAGTAGCTTTCCAGATTTAGCAAGTTTCCACTTTAAGTAAGTTTACTCATTTTAAGTGATTCTCCATATTTAGTAACTCTTGTCATTAACATTCCCGTTTAATCAACTTAAAGTATTTAATGATGACCATTTTAGTAGTTTAAGGTTCATAAGGTTATTTTCATACAATTAAGGTCATTATAGTAGTTTTACAAATTTGAGGGTTTGTTAAGTAATTATGATAAGTTTAAGGATCATTATGCAATTATCATCAATTTAGGGTATAAAGTGTAAAGTTATAGGTTCTTACAAGTTAAGTCCTTTAGTATTAGCAAAATAACAATTTAGACCCTTTAGTATTAGAACATAAACAATTAACACCTTTTTAAATGTCATATTACACTTTATCAGGTTTTAGGTATGATCTCGACCTGTTTCAAATAATTCATAAATCATAGTAGAACTTCGAAATAAAAACTAAAAAAATTCACAGAGATACCTAAATGTCCCTAGTATTTTACCTAATTTTTACAGATTTTATTAACTAGTATAGGTACGAATGAAAATTCCATTTCCCTAACCTGTCCCAGAATCGTATCTGATGAAACACCCGAAAAGAAATTAATTATTTACCCCATCAATAAAATTTATAAAATTGTAAAAAAATTCCCGTAACTAGTAGACATCTCAAATATTACTCAATTCATAGGACACCTTCTAATTCGACACGGTTTGTAAATTAAAATTAAAAAACCCAGACTGATTTTCCAGACATACGAATTCGATTTGACACTTAATTTTCTAAAAATCAAAAAGTAACCTTCCAGGCATCTAAAAATTACAAGATAAATTTTTCCAGGTAGCTATTTCATTGAATTTAGTTCTAGACTCCAGAAACACCAAAATACACGTTCAAATCATTTAGTTACATTCGATTTAATTTGGACCTTTTTCCAGATCAGTTGCAGTTTTTATCATATCATGTGGTTCTTAGGGTTTTTGTCATTCCAATCATTAATTCATGACACACAACGATTATAGGTTAGTTCATAACATATTTAGGTCGATCTATATCAAGTCTTAACATAATCAAAATAATTAACATCATCATTCACCTGGATCGATTATAACATTAGGGTTTTTTAGGGTTTTATAGTTGTTATTTTATGTGACACATTCTTATGATTTTATGTGCATTAATCGACAAAACCAACGAAGAAACGAAACAAGAATCTAGCAAAAACACCACACGAACCTAGAACAACACGACGATAAGACCACTAAATAGAGCACACAAGAACCTCTTTGTTTCCTTGCTTCTGATCGAATAGGAGGGAGAGAAAAGGAGGCCGAACTTTTTTTTTTTTTTTTTTTTTTTTTTTGTTTTTTTTGTTTGTAGTATTTTAGGGTTTGTAAAAAAATATAATCGGTATATAAAAAATATGGGAAAACCGACTTTTAGGATGGATGGAAGGTGGGCCAAGTTGTAATGTTATCTTCAAGTATTTAGGCCCAAAGGTTTAGTGCTAGTGTGACAAATGAATTCGGCCCAATGGGATTTCATAAAAAGAACTTGTGAAAAGATAATAATTTCAAAGGTATTACCTTAATTACATATACTATGTATTAATTATTTAATTGGTGTAGTGTAAGTCGGGTACAAAATAAAGAAATGGGACCGAAACCAAAAAAACATGAAGGCGTGTAATTATCTTTAAATGTGTAACACTCGTTTTAATCATAAGTCTTTTATTAACGCATTGTTTTTATTCGATCAATTATTAACCGTTTGATACTTAGGTTATATCCGAGATGAAATGTCTTTTGCAAATTTGAGATCAAAGGGTATTATGGGTATTTTACGCGTTCAAAATTTTTGAGTTTTACAACTCTTCCCCTCTTAAAAAGGAATTTTCGTCCTCGAAAATTGAAGTAGCAAGGTTAGACGGAGTCGTAGCAAATCGCAAAAGATCGTTACAACATTCTCACGCCAGGGAAGGTTCTTCCAAAAAAAATCTTCAGGCCAAAAGTTTCTCATGACTCAATCAAAACAAGGTGGGTTTCAACTTCCTCAGAAGAAGACAAATTAGGTTGATTCCGATCAAAAGACCATGCAACAAAATGGAGGGTAGGTGAATCTTCCGGAAAGCTCTTATGGAATACGAACAAGATTTCAAATCAAATTGACTGTATCAACAGTGGAGAGCTCTACAAAGAGTTCAAGATTTATAACTGAGGTCAACAGAATGCAAAACGAGAGTCCAAACTCATCGAGATATCTAATGAACAAAGGCAGAGTATACGCATAGGTAGAATGAACCTAAAATCTCACTAATCACGGATAATCCAACGGAGATCAAATTCTAAACTTCTTAGGTACTCTCCAAGATATCCTATGGCCACAATGAGTGCACGTATATGGTGTAAGTATTATCACGTTGATCAGGCGTCATAATACTAGCACCACATAACTATTCCTTCATGATGATCATACTTTATCTCGAGTTGAGTAAAACAACCTATCTTAATCCACCTAGTACGTCTACAGTCTCAGGGTCAACAAAACCAAATGTCATAGTCAAGAGGGAAACAATTCTTATACTCGTGGTTAAACACCACAAGACTTCTCATAGGGACAGAGATGGGTAAAACGAAATCAAATAGCGTCAGAAGATTCATAGATACTTATCAAAAGTAAGAGATGAATAACAAATATATCAAATACGTCATCGCCATGGTGATTCTTAGAATGTCCGAAGAGGCATCAAGATGATTAACAAAAGGATCAGATGTCAGAGTCGGCATTTGAAGGTAAGGATCAAATGGTGTCAGGCAATTTCTATGAAATTCTTAATGCTTCCAAGATTTATTTAGGTTTCAAAACTTAGGTGGTGCTAGGCATAAGCTTTCAATTTCCAAGAGGGATCTCAAGAGGCTTTAACCAAAAGCAAGGCACGAATCAGAGTGATGCGGAAGCAATGATACTTAAACAAAAGGCTTATAATCTACCCATTCCTCACTGGTCAGAACTTAAGTTCCTATAGGGAAATCCTAAGGCAAATTCTTACAGGTTATCTTATGAGCGCCTACAGTGGAAACCTAATGGTCCAAACTTCACAGGTCAAAAGTAAATGTATTACAAGTCGCAACCTGTCACTCTGATACCATAATTTTAACACCCCAACCCGACAAGGGTAAAGATGTCACAACGATGGTTCCATATCAGAACAAACACAAGCATTTGACATTAATAATACAATAGAATTTAATGGTTACAAAGGAAGTATGAAACTACAAGGTTACAATACAAAAGTTTCTAAGTCTAACTATAAGTTCTTCTAATACTCTTCCATAGCTATTCGGGCCTTCTATATCCATGGTACTCTCCGCTCATACCCAGCTTCCAAACTAAAACCTGCCGCGGGAAAAAGAAACGCGGCTGAGCTACGAAAGCTCAGTGAACAGATATAACGATACAAAGCAGTAATAAGGGATGGTGAAATAATGAAATGGCACAAAGTGTAACAAGAGTAGAAAGGACAATGGAAAAGGTTATCAAGAAATGGTTACAATGGCTCAGTGTAAAGGAAACCATAACCCACCACCAACCCAAGTCGAAACAGGTCAAGTCCAGTATCAAGTCATAGGGTAACATAAACAGTAATCCACCACGAGCCCAGAAACAGTACATATCATATCGAATCACATATCAGGGTGTATGGAGGGGTGACCTCAGCATACCAGGTACAGGGTGAGGGGATACCTCCAGGGGTTGGAGTCGCGGGCTCCTAGGATTCTGAAAGACGTGTATCGCACACACTCGTCAGTCACCAGATAATACAAGTAATACAAACAAATCAGGTCAGGTCTAGGATGCATCCATACGCCCCCAGTAGGCCACAGGGTCTTCCTCTACGTAACAAGTATAAATCAGTAACAGGTCAGGGACGGGACAGGTCATCAGTCTCCTGCCCTAGAGTCATGCCACCGGTGCATCAATGACATGGACATGAAACCCTCATGCCTAGTGGGTGGCTCGTAGTCTCAAACTGTGGGTCAAGGTCAAGTATCAAGTCTCAGGTGTCAAGTATCAGGTATCAAGTGTCAGGTTTTATATCAAGTTTCATATCAGATTTCATATCAGGGTTCATATCAGGATTCAAGACAGGAGATCAATGCGGGGGTTCACTATCAGGAGGTCAATATCAGAAAAGTCAAATACTAGAAGGTTCATGTCAATTTATTAAAAAGTAATCCTTTTAAAATGGTTATAAAATAAAGTGGTCTTTAAATCAGTTTTCATAATGAAAGTCTTTAAAAGCAATTTTCAAAACCTCTTCATATGTAATTTATAAAAATAATTATAAAATCCTATGAACCTTTAAGTATCCCAGGGTCCTAAATATTCAGGTTACCAGGTTATGAACAGGTCATGTCAAGTATCAAGGAAACATAACAGGGTCCAAGGCAGGGTTCGAAACAAATGATCAAGACAAGAGTTCAAAGCAAAGGTTCAAGTCAAGGTTCACAATACAAGGGAACATAGCAATGGCTTAGGGAATCTTAAACGAATCAAAATCAGAGTTCAAGAGAAAGAAGGCTCCTTACAAGAAGGGAAGAATATCTGTACCTTATTACGAATGCAAGAACACGAGAGTAACAAAACTGACAGGGATCAAATCACTCCCTCTTTGAACCTAAAGGAGTAGAAGACAGAATTACTATTTTTAGTTATCCTTCCATTTTAAGTAGCTTTCCAGATTTAGCAAGTTTCCACTTTAAGTAAGTTTACTCATTTTAAGTGATTCTCCATATTTAGTAACTCTTGTAATTAACATTCCCGTTTAATCAACTTAAAGTATTTAATGATGACCATTTTAGTAGTTTAAGGTTCATAAGGTTATTTTCATACAATTAAGGTCATTATAGTAGTTTTACAAATTTGAGGGTTTATTAAGTAATTATGATAAGTTTAAGGATCATTATGCAATTATCATCAATTTAGGGTATAAAGTGTAAAGTTACAGGTTCTTACAAGTTAAGTCCTTTTGTATTAGCAAAATAACAATTTAGACCCTTTAGTATTAGAACATAAACAATTAACACCTTTTTAAATGTCATATTACACTTTATCAGGTTTTAGGTATGATCTGGACCTGTTTCAAATAATTCATAAATCATAGTAGAACTTCGAAATAAAAACTAAAAAAATTCACAGAGATACCTAAATGTCCCTAGTATTTTATCTAATTTTTCCAGAATTTATTAACTAGTATAGGTACGAATGAAAATTCCATTTCCCTAACCTGTCCCAGAATCGTATCTGATGAAACACCCGAAAAGAAATTAATTATTTACCCCATCAATAAAATTTATAAAATTGTAAAAAAATTCCAGTAACTAATAGACATCTCAAATATTACTCAATTCATAGGACACCTTATAATTCGACACGGTTTGTAAATTAAAATTAAAAAACCCAGACTGATTTTCCAGACATACGAATTCGATTTGACACTTAATTTTCTAAAAATCAAAAAGTAACCTTCCAGGCCTCTAAAAATTACAAGATAAATTTTCCCAGGTAGCTATTTCATTGAATTTAGTTCTAGACTCCAGAAATACCAAAATACACGTTCACATCATTTAGTTACATTCGATTTAAGTTGGACCTTTTTTCAGATCAGTAGCAGTTTTTATCATATCATGTGGTTCTTAGGGTTTTTGTCATTCCACTCATTAATTCATGACACACAACGATTATAGGTTAGTTCATAACATATTTCGGTCGATCTATATCAAGTCTTAACATAATCAAAATAATTAACATCATCATTCACCTGGATCGATTATAACATTAGGGTTTTTTAGGGTTTTATAGTTGTTATTTTATGTGACACATTCTTATGATTTTATGTGCATTAATCGACAAAAACAACAAAGAAACGAAACAAGAATCAAGCAAAAACACCACACGAACCTGGAACAACACGACGATAAGACCACTAAATAGAGCACACAAGAACCTCTTTGTTGCCTTGCTTCTGATCGAATAGGAGGGAGAGAAAAGGAGGCCGAACTTTTTTTTTTTTTTTTTTTTTTTTTTTTTTGTTTTTTTTGTTTGTAGTATTTTAGGGTTTGTAAAAAAATATAATCGGTATATAAAAAATATGGGAAAACCGACTTTTAGGATGGATGGAAGGTGGGCCAAGTTGTAATGTTATCTTCAAGTATTTAGGCCCAAAGGTTTAGTGCTAGTGTGACAAATGAATTCGGCCCAATGGGATTTCATAAAAAGAACTTGTGAAAAGATAATAATTTCAAAGGTATTACCTTAATTACATATACTATGTATTAATTATTTAATTGGTGTAGTGTAAGTCGGGTACAAAATAAAGAAATGGGACCGAAACCAAAAAAAACATGAAGGCGTGTAATTATCTTTAAATGTGTAACACTCGTTTTAATCATAAGTCTTTTATTAACGCATTGTTTTTATTCGATCAATTATTAACCGTTTGATACTTAGGTTATATCCGAGATGAAATGTCTTTTGCAAATTTGAGATCAAAGGGTATTATGGGTATTTTACGGGTTCAAAATTTTCGGGTTTTACATGAACCCTGAATCTACTCTATTGTTACCAAAATTTGTTGCCTCGTCTGAGGTAACATAACCTAGCCTTTTTCGTGGCCCTGCAACGAATAAGACCTCTACAAACTCATTTCAATATTAATAAGAGTGGCAAAACATTTACGCACATTCTCATCTCCGAATGACCTGAATACATAACATTAAGTCACCTAAGAAACACCCCCCCCCCCCCAGTTTCCTGTAACATTCGACACTGCAACATTCTGCAAATTGTGAAATTACCTAATCTTAACACTATTCGTGCCAAACGCATGAATAACACCACTGTTTACATTCCGTTTCTTAGACACAATGGTAGGACATAATACATAAGCAAATACCTTAGCTTATTTTCGTTTGGATTTTATATTTTTATGCAGACATAAACTGGAAATTGTGAAATGAACCCTAACTATTTAGAGCGATGAATTACAAATACACATACGCGACCTATATTAAATCACACAATCTAGTCACGTCGTTGACATGAGCATAAAGAATATAAATAATAACACACGTACCTAGACCGATTACGCAAGCTTTGCAGGAACAATAGAATGCCACCTAGTTAAATCCCCTGCAAAAACCATATCACACATGCGAAAAATATAGCAAACCAAATTAATAATTGTGCCAGCTCTCATTTGACTTCTTAGCAGACAGTCGACCACATACTAAACATATACCCAGATCATTGATGCAAATCGATAACATGCAAACTTCTTAAACACTAAGACTCCCGCAATAGCCATATCCCACATGCAGAAAAAATATCAAAACAAATAGATGACCATCATTTCCATTATTAGCAAGCGTTTAAACTTTAGTGCAAAACAATAACATGCAAAACTAACACGGAAGCTTCTTAAACACAACAAACAACCCATACACTTAACTAAACTGGAACAAAGCAAGACATATTCATAAAAATATAAAGAACAACATTAATACGGCAACATTTACAGACATCCATAGACATGCAACAAAACACCAAACCCTACTACCATAAGCCTAATATTAACATCAACATTTAACAATCTTCAAACTCGGACAGTATAGCAAACAAAATCAACGATAACAAAAACAAACTAACCAACCATCATTCCAGAATTTTGTAACAAAAAAATGTTCGTCGCACACCAATCTGCCAGAGAAATAGAAAACACTCAATTCTAGATACCCGATCAAAAAACACACACTTATAATAAGCTCTGGGTGTTTTGTGCATGAAGGTTAGTGAAAACTCACTATATATATCTGGTTTACTTGAATAAAAATAATAATAATGAAACGACGTCGTTTTGAAGGCAAGTTAACTTCAAACATGAAACAGCGTCGTATGGTGGGAAGCAAAGACTAAAAAAAAGACCCTAAAATGACGTTGTTTTGGAGGCCATGAAACGGCGCCGTTTTCCACGGTAACTGTATAATAGAGTACTTCAGTTTAAATGACAAGTTTCTAAAAAATCCTTGATTTGAAATGGTAACAACATCCACCACTAAAGTTATAGTTTAAATATTGTTTGATCTTCAAACTTTTTTCATTTTTCGTTTATAACCCATGAACTTCTTTTCTCGCATTGACTACAAATTAAACTCGTGAATGTTGCATCATGGGTCACACCAAACACACAAGTTCGCAAGTATAATTATTTGACGCTATACACCGTCGCTTTGCGCGGGTATTCGTATAGTATAGCTTTAATACATATTGTTATAACTAAGAATCACAAGCTAATTGTTGTTGCAAATCTTTGCTATATTATTATTTAAAAAAAAACTTAAAAACAAAAGTTATCGGTAGAGTCTCAATCTTTTTCATCGGCTCAATCGAATGTAGGAATAAAGTCGGATAAATCATGAGATCATGCAACACTACATATTAAAAACAGAATATATTCTTATCCTTCTCATTTTAATTATTCTTCCTATTTGATCCTAACTCTATATAAGGAAGGGATCCGGTGAGAAGAAAAACTAAAATAAGAAGAATAAGAAGAATTTCTAGACACAAATTTCAAATGGGAGTGAGATTTTTAAGGGCAGATGCATCAATATTTGTAGGTGAATTTGAAATGTGTGGTTGTGTTTACTTCTTATCATTCTCATTTTAATTATTCTTCCTATTTTATCCTAACTCTCTCTCTCTCTCTCTCTCTCTATATATATATATATATATATATATATATATTTGTAGGCAATAATTCGGTTGTTAATAAAATTCGGATTTAAAAAATTTGGTCATTTGTAGGATTCGAACCAAGGTCTTTACATCCACAAGCAAATGCTTAAACCATTGGACCACGCAGGATTTTGTGATAGATATTTGAAAAACATTAATGACATGCTTAAATTGATATCTTATAATAACATCTCAATGCCCTTATCAAACATATAAACCTACGTAAAAAAAATAATGTCAAACCTTTTTCTCAAAACCCTAACCCTAATCCCGTATTCCGCCATCTCACCAAACATCTTTTTTTCTAATGCTCATCTAATTAGAATACTCCATCACGATTTCAAAGTTTTAATGATTTTTAATGTGTTTTTGTGCAGGTTACATAGTCATGCAATGGCCAGAGAGTGGTGAGAGCATTTAGGTTTTCGTGTTTCAGTTATATAACTTTTTGTGCTAATATGTTTAGTGCCTTTTTTGTGTGTGTGTGCAGGGATATGTAGCCTGCTTTTACCATGGTAATATGTTTGGTGCTAATATGTTTAATGTGTTTTTGTGCAGGTTGCAAAGTCATGCAATGGCCAGAGAGTGGTGAGAGCATTTAGGTTTTCGTGTTTCAGTTATATAACTTTTTGTGCTAATATGTTTAGTGCCTTTTGTGTGTGTGTGTGCAGGGATATGTAGCCTGCTTTTACCATGGTAAGTTTTACTTTGATTTACAGTAACAATTGTTTCAAAAACAAATTATTCATTTGACAGCTACATATGATAGCCTATTTACACTACGCTGCATATAAATGAATGTAAGTTATTCTTCTGTGATGCCTGCAGACTTCACTGTATAATTGTTTTTATAATTGCTATAATACTAAATGAATAAACATTTTATAGGGAGCTGCAAATGATGTATGCTATATATGATTAGTCGAAACTGATTTTAGGAGTATCAGATTTGTTAATCGCAATACTAGCGTTTTTTTAGCTGATTTGAGAGTGAAATCACTTATTAATAAATAATTCTTAGTCAGCAGATTCATATGTTTGGGTTTCTTTTTCAGGTGGTAATTGCCAGGTTATGAATCAAACCTATATCCAAAAATATAGGGTGTTTGCAGCAGCTGTTAGAACTTATGAGACAAGCCAACGCAACAAATAAAGCAACAACGTAGATATTAAAGGGAGTGATGGCAATTACTAGAGAAAGTTGCAGAACTGCTTGCAGACTTAAATGCTAGGAAGAAAGAACTGGTATGAACAACATACTACATAATTAGAAAATTGTAAGCTTATCTCTTCTGAAATTATTTGAACATACTATAGGTTACAACAACAGTGAACGGTCTACGGGAAAGTGTTGCAAGTAGAACCAACATATTCTCTTTTCATACGCTCCCTTTTCACCCCCGACCTGTCAGGCCTGTAACTCCTAACAAGGGTACTATATTTGCTATTTTCCTGAGTTAAAAGCTAGTTTTTAAACTGGAATGAAAACCAGGATATTAACAGTTCTTACAAGCTGTCTGTTATTGCATTTTTCTTTATTTTGAGGTTCACCTGTTACGTATAAGGAATTTTCTCTTCATTATTGGTTTTAGTCCCAGCGTTATGAACGCCATGCAGGTATTTTCCTAGCATTGTGCAAATGGAACTCTATTGAATTGCACTGATTATATATCAATGGTGGCAAGAGGGTGCGAGTCGGGCAACAAGTCATAGTTTATTCGAGCACGGGATGGATTTATCCACAAACACTTCCATTGTGAAATATAAGGAACTACTAATAAAGGATTATAAAATTGGTTTTGTACAGATAATTCCAGATGCATAATAATCCGAAGAACATTGATGGGGAAGATGATACGACTGAGATTGAAAAAACTGATAAGGTAATTGCTAAAAAAACTCAATGGATCAATACGAGAATGAGTCGACTGATAAGTTAGGTTAGACTGTTTATGTACGTGGACTCAAGTAAATTTGAAACATTAACCAACATTTTTTAAGCTAACTATGTTTAGTAATAGAAGCATTAACAACCAAATTTATGTTACAAAAAATCCAGGTTTAGAGAACCATGCTTCTTTAAATGATACTCCTAACCTAAACTTAATACCATATGAGTTACCCGTAGTCCTCAAGTCTCCAACTTAAAGTGTTTTCAGAATGACCTTGCAAGTATTAGTACTTTTGCAGCAACTAATCATTTGGCCGCCAGTTTACATCATGGTCTTGAGGTGATCGATAAGCATAAAAAAAGTTCTGTTCTGGGATGTTCAGCCTATCAAAGAAAAGAGAAATGGTTACCTATTACAGGCGCTTGCACCAGCAGTACATCCTCAGCTCCATTGAGTGTTTCTGAATGCCAGTGGTATTGCATAAGGGGAGCAAGTATTCTGAATTCTCAATCACCTTTCAGCGATTCTACACCAATATCAAATTACCAATCTGAATCTTCATTTCTACATGCGGTATAACTCTCTCTAGACTTATCAATTTGTTATTTTACAATGCTGAAGAAACTGACAAGTCTCTGTGCATCAATCTTTTTCTATAGTTACAGACTGAAGGGTGCAAAGATAAGGAATGGAAGCCAGATTTGCAGCTTAGGCTAATCCAACATAAAGGTCCAGACGAGGAAAATTATAAAAGAAGTGCTCCTGAAATTAATACAGTGCTCTCTCTTTCTTTAAATGAGACATGAACATCCTAGAGTAAGTTATTAGCTCCTACGCCTACGTCAATCCTCCAGCTTGACGTAAAGGTGGTTGATTTTTTTTTTGTTAGTGTTATTTGTAGGCCTGTTTTCAGGATTCAGCCGCAGTGGATTTACGTGACTACGCAGCGTATTCATATTCCAGGTTATTTCGATACTCATTTTTTTGGTTCAGAGTGTCCAGCAAACTTTTAAAGGGCTATGCTTTGATGGTGGCTATAGTAATCATCATCAAACTTTTAGCAATAATGTCTTTTGGCTTTTATAAGCCGAGCTGAGACTCGTGCTTGATGCCCTGAGTTGAGTATTAATTTTTCAAGTGTAATCCTGAGCCTCAACCTATCTATTAACGGGCTAGCGTCTTGATTCAGCTAATGAACTGTGTGTAGTTTAAATAGGTTAGCTCTAGGTCTGCAAGCAGCCTGAGCTTGTATGGGCCTGAGTATGCATACTAGAGTACTAGAAACAAGGGCTAGAAGTATGCATTAGAAACACGGTTACTTCATAGATTATTATATGTACTAGAGTACTAGAAATTTGTTCAATAAAAGAAGGTTGTTTTGAATTCATTTTGCTCATTTACAGAATCGATTACTGTGGAACGTGAAATTTCGTACTCAAGTTCTTGCCCTACAATTGGAGCAGAACTATAGTATCAGATTGTTTTGGCTCACATTCAAAAACATCACTGTGCTCCAGTTCAGTCTTCAGTATTCGCTAACTCAGACTATTTATAATCAAAAATTTATATATAACGATTGTGTAGTACTGCTGTTAATCTGCTGAAGGAATGAACCACATCCCCATCTAATAACTACACTTGTGCATCTTCTACATGTGTCTTTGAAAAGCCGATAACAGTTTCAGTGCCTTCAAGTGCTGGATTTTCACTTTGAAAATGACTATAATTTTTTGATCCACCAGAAACTTTAATTTATGTGCTCATGTACTTTGAGTATTATCAGGCAAAAAGCAAAGAACAAAAAGAAGCTGTGTATGTAGAGGGGTTGAAGTTACCACCTTAGAGCATCAAAAATTGGCTATAAGGCATGAAAAAATGAATATACAATATACTTTGTGGGGAGTGTAGGCAACTGAAAAACTTCAATGGCACATTGCACTACCGGTGTGATCCAAGACCTTTTTTACTTTATGTCTCGATTATACTCTCTTTAATCTCTGGCACAGTTTAACCTAGGATCAAATGGGGTAGACCCTCAAGGTAAAAAAACTGTTTTTGCTTGAAAACGTCGTCTTACAATTTATTCTTATACTTACGCGTCGTTTTTGTTTTCAAAAATTATGACGCAAGCGTATGTACCGTCTAAAGTCTAAGAGGAACAAAATAGAGGGACACAGATTTTTCATAGCGATCTGGAACAAGGACGTTCTTATGCAGACCCGTGGTGCGGAAACTGAACGTGCTGGGAGCCAACAACAGGGGTTGCAAAGTAAGTGTTCTGCAACCAATGTTATAGGCTGATCATTGAGTCGTTTGTGCCCAAATTTTGCTTTGCGTGACTGTTTTAAATTACATAGAGGGCTAATGAGGAAACAGCCCGAGTGAAACTATCTCCATTACCTGGCAGTTGGAGACTAAAAGAATGTTGGTTTGTTTTGGATGAACTGATTTGAATGTGTTTGTGTTTGGATGTAGATAAATAACCTGGACTAAAAATATGAGTGGTTCCTTGCCATCTGGACTAAAGAATGTTACTTTCTTATTTCTTGCTTTTTGTTGATTTAAACTTTATTTACTTATATTTATGTTGCAGGGCATTAGGCACAAATAATATGAGTGGTTCCTTGCCATCTGAACTAGGATATTGTGAAGTTTACAACAACCGTAAGATTGTAAGAACATGCATGATTTTGATCCTTTTATCTATTTTCTGATTAATTAGCATAGCATTTAAAAATCCCATTCAGAAATGCTTATGAATGACCATTCATGACCTATTCAGTTTGGTTCGAGAGTTTTTGTTTCCCAAACTATGTCCGATAGCTGGATATGCACATCCTGGAAAGACTCATTCCAGTATTGGTGATGAACTCAAATAAGTACATTTTATTACTATCATTTATCCTATTAAATTGACTTGTTTTATTATATTATGTATGAGGATTGATACTTAATCGTTTACTTTTGTAATTCTCAGTTGAAAACAAGCATTTGGTGAAACTTGGCGATTTTGGACTAATTATGGAGCAAAACGTGCATAAAGTGAAGAGTCTACTGAAATGGACAAGATCAAGTCAAATCTGCTCAAGATGCGCCGCATCTCACTCATGACATGCGCCGCATCACTATCAAGATCTCACCAGATACGATCCAAGATTCAAGAGGACATGCGCCGCATCTATAAATGAGTTACGCCGCATCTTCTGGCGGTGTACGAATATTCCTGAGTATTATAATCTTGGACCCCACGCGAAGTTAAGTACATGCGCCGCATCTACTCCTTAGATGCGCCGCATCTTCCCTCAGACAGAAACTATAAATACCCCAAGACCAGACGAATTCTGGAGCTTTTGTCAGACATATATCAGAACCGAAGAGCAGAACCCTAGGACGAATTCAGTCAAGGAGGCAGCACAAGACACACCAAACGAAGATACAAGAGCTGTAAGAAGGTGCTGCATGTGTTTAATTCATTAAGTAGTTTTGTTTTATTGTGTTAGCAAACTTTATTTCATCAGGATTGGTGGCTTGTGTAATGTGACAACGAAAGATTGCACTCCCTTTAATACTTGCTTTCCCATCAATTAAAGTTTATATGTTGATGTCTTTGGTTACTACTTATTAGTGCATTGATAACCTCTGTGTTTATTAGTGGCTTGCGGGCATTTGACTGCGGAAAATAATGTGGCTCCCACGGTTATTACTAAATTGATCACTTAGGAATAACTTTTAGACATAAGTAATCATTAAGGGTTTACTCGCCGATAAGATTAGGACCAACGAGAAAGGGTTAACTACATACACTTCATATAAAGCTATCAATAAAACAAGTGACAATCTACTTAATTATAAGGACAGCCCTCTTATTGTCTCGAGTATTTATCTGTGTACGTGTGTGCTACTTGCTGATTCGTGCCTATTGGTTTATTTTATTATTTAATTGCAAACAAATCGTGCCAGTCTCTCAGGCTGAAACCCCATTGCGTTAGGATATTAAAATACTGATTAGAATAACGAGATAATACGTTCCACTCTTAGTGATCGACACTCTACTTACCATTATATTCATACTGACCGGGTACACTGCTCATTAAGTGTGTGTGTTATTGATAAGTCGGCTAAATATAAATTTAAAACTTGAGAGTTTTAAAATACTGATTAAGTTTTAAACTTGATGCGCGTGATGTGTCGTTGCGGTTTAGCAGTTTTAATGCCTACTCAAGTTTTAAATTTATATTTAGCCGACTTATCAATAACACACACACTTAACGAGCAGTGTACCCGGTCAGTATGAATATAATGGTAAGTAGAGTGTCGATCACTAAGAGTGGAACGTATTATCTCGTTATTCTAATCAGTATTTTAATATCCTAACGCAAGGGGGTTTCAGCCTGAGAGACTGGCACGATTTGTTTGCAATTAAATAATAAAATAAACCAATAGGCACGAATCAGCAAGTAGCACACACGTACACAGATAAATACTCAAGACAATAAGAGGGCTGTCCTTATAATTAAGTAGATTGTCATTTGTTTTATTGATAGCTTTATATGAAGTGTATGTAGTTAACCCTTTCTCGTTGGTCCTAATCTTATCGGCGAGTAAACCCTTAATGATTACTTATGTCTAAAAGTTATTCCTAAGTGATCAATTTAGTAATAACCGTGGGAGCCACATTATTTTCCGCAGTCAAATGCCCGCAAGCCACTAATAAACACAGAGGTTATCAATGCACTAATAAGTAGTAACCAAAGACATCAACATATAAACTTTAATTGATGGGAAAACAAGTATTAAAGGGAGTGCAATCTTTCGTTGTCACATTACACAAGCCACCAATCCTGATGAATTAAAGTTTGCTAACACAATAAAACAAAACTACTTAATGAATTAAACACATGCAGCACCTTCTTACAGCTCTTGTATCTTCGTTTGGTGTGTCTAGTGCTGCCTCCTTGACTGAATTCGTCCTAGGGTTCTGCTCTTCGGTTCTGATATATGTCTGACAAAAAGCTCTCTAATTCGTCTGGTCTTTGGGGTATTTATAGTTACCGTCTGAGGGAAGATGCGGCGCATCTTATAAGTAGATGCGGCGCATGTACTTAACTTCGCGTGGGGTCCAAGATTATAATATTCAGTAATATTCGTACACCGCCAGAAGATGCGGCGTAACTCCATGATTAGATGCGGCGCATGTCCTCTTGTATCTTGGATCGTATCTGGTGGAATCTTAATAGAGATGCGCCGTATGTAATGAATGAGATGCGGCGCATCTGGAGCAGATTAGTCTTGATCTTCTTCATTTCAGTAGACTCTTAACTTCTTGCACGTTTTGCTCCATAATCAGTCCAAAATTGCTAAGTTTCACCAAATGCTTGTTTTTACCTGAGAATTACAAAAGTAAACGATTAAGCATCAATCCTCATACATAATATAGTAAAACAAGTCAAATTAATAGGATAAATGATAGTAATAAAATGTACTTATTTGAGTTCATCAAATATCCCCCCACTTGAACTTTACTTGTCCCCAAGTAAACCTTAGATTAAAACTTATGAAAATGTATCCTAAAAGATATTAGGATGTATTTTTATATTTAAGCATGTATTCGTTTATTTCATAATCACACAACTAAACACTTAACGAATTAGAAGTAAAATAAAATAAGTTGATAAAAGCAAATCTAATCGTTTAACTGTCCAGTCGTGACGAATATTCTATCATAAGCTTGGCAAGTATACACATCTCCTCCACTAAAGCTAAGGAATAACAAGTCTAAAGCGGTAAAAAAGGGTTTGTAGGCTTAAGGGTTAATTATTCTCTTTCACTATCGATCTCAAATTCCAGAAAAGGCGACAAAATCACAAATACATGATCGAATCCACGAACACGATACTTGCAATTGCTCAAATCCTTAACTCGAATAGGCTAAAGATAGGTCCAAACTTTACCAATAATAATATATCAAAAAGGGCGACAAAATCATAAATACATAGCCGAATCCACGACTACGATACTTAAGATTGCTCAAATCCCTAATCTCAATAAATCAAAGGTTTGGTTGGATAAAGAATAATAAAGGGTATGGATAACATTTGGGATATAAATTGGTGTAAAAATAAAAAATAAACAAAACAAATAAATTAAAATCCTAAGTGTGGTTAATCACTATCCCAACCATCCCATGAATAAGACTCATATCATCGAATAACTCACGCTTTAACACTTGAAACACACGCTTTAGGTAGACACGAATTATACTCAACAAGATCTTAATCAAAGAATAAACCTTAATTGGCGTTCCCATAACTGCCAATTCCCATTCAATCCATAAATATAATACAACAACTAGTGGTGATATCGACCACTTACATAACTTTACATCGTTGGTTTAAAACAAACATCCAACTTTCTTTTTCTTTCTTTTTCTTTTCTTATTTTTTCGATTTTTTTTTTTTTTTTTTTTTTTTTTTTTTTAAACATAAAGATAGATGTGTAAAATTTCACCACATCACTATAATGATAATTCTGGATAATTTTTCCATACTTCTCATACATCAGAAATAACGGTAATAGTGAAAGTAGTAAACACACGAAAAACAAACTCAAAGATATACAATATTTACTTTCACTCCAATTGCATTGTGCAATTTCCCGACCTAACCAAAGATAATGAATTACGCACGCGAACACAGGTAATGTAAGGAAACACACTTTGCCTATAGCAATTAACCAACCACGGATTCTAATCTACAGGGTAGGTTAAGGTGTAAGGGTGTAACGAAACATTTTAAACATAGGTGTAAGAAACGAAAGGAATGGCTCTGAGTGTTTTTCTAGGGTATCTTACTCTAAAAATGAGAGTAACAAAAGGGTTTATACGGGGGTTAACTAACCAGTGTAGTTAGCTAATAACACGTAACATATAATTGGCTATTTGGGTGTAATCCTAGAATTTTACCAATTTAGACAAGTCATTCCAATTATATAAATATAATACTTATTATGGTGGTCTCGAATAGTATACAAGCCAAGTTCTAAAGTTTACAAGTCACCGGCACACTCATAGATTTGTGAATTTTGAAAAATCACAATTTTTGAAAATAACGTCATGTGTGCAGCTATGCAACTTAGATCTTAAACAAAAACATGCTAAATTTTTTTTTTTAAGTTTGATATATTAAGCACATTTTAAGCATAATTTTTGAAAAAGTTTAGGACAAGTAATTGTTAAGTGTTCTAATTCTCCAATCCCCCCACTTAAGTTAAACAACGTCCTCGTTGTTTGTATAAAAGGTTAAAAACTGGAAAATAAAAGAATTAGAACAGAAAAACTCCCCTGAGATTTGCTCGGTATGATCCTCCATTTGATAAGAGCAAAAATCATCTTTCTTGTGGATTAGAACGTTAAAGCTTCATACTTGATGTATCCACAGAAAATCCAGGAAACTATAATACCACCAATACTTTAAAACACACCTAAGATAAGAAAGGTTCAAACTTGCATAATACATTAGTAGTTAGGAAAAATAAAACTTAAAAATTAAAACTGAAAATCATCAGGTCAGTCGATGCGCCGTATCTTATGGAAGAAGATACGCCGTATCGAGCCTGGAATTAATACGGATCAGAATAAAGATGCGCCGCATCCTTAACCAGGGATGCGCCGCATTAAAATAAACTGATAAACAGTTTTAAAGTCGAAAATAAAAATGCAGAAAAATTAAAATAAGATATGACCATTGCAGGAGATGCGTCGCATCTCAGAATTGAGATGCGCCGTATCCTCATGCGGGCCTGACTGACTCGATACAGAAAACAGAATAATAAAAATTCTCCGGGTTGTCTCCCGGCCAGCACTTGTCTTTATTCCAGAGTCTTCAAGTTAGACTCACGTTCAGCTCTTCATTTAGTTCTTGTCACGGTCCATCCTTCTTCCTTCATCCGAAAGATTTTCCCGTATATCTCTGCGATGTTTTCTTCCGTTCGACTTAATCTAATATAACTCTTTGTCTTCACCGCAGTATATTCTTCATCAGGACCCAAAGAATATTTGATGATTTTAAATTTCTCAGTAATCATTGCGGGTGGCTCATTGTAAGGGATCCCAAGTAGTTGACACTTTCTTTTGGTGAACTCTTCCTCGTCTTTATCAACAAACTTAAAATAAGGATCCTTAATCAAATAATCATCTAGTTCTTCAATTAATGACTTATTGTCTTGAATCGCCTCCCACTCTCTTTCCAAATCATATTTTAACCGTCGACTAAGCTTCGTGAAATCATCAAATTGTTTATGCACCCATTCCCAGAAAGTAGTATCCGATGTTCCCTTAAGTCCTTTCAAGCGTTCAATTCTGCCCTTTTCTTGTAAAGCCTCCGATTTTTGTGGGCAGTCTTCAACATTATCGTACCATTCATAATCTTCAAAGGTTACATCGTTTCCAACCCGTTTCATCCCAATTATACTTCCCCCATTACAGGTTCCGTCATTTTTATAATCACAGGTCGGCCAAACACTACTTCCGTCCTTGAAAACGAAGGGTGTACAGGTGTGATTAATGTGCTCAAATTCCCATGGTTTATCCCAAACCCATGGTACTTGGTCATTCCATTCATAGTACCAGGTGTTTTTGAAATCATCATAAGTCTTAAATCCTGGTAGATCTCCAGTAAGCACATCATCGTCGACTTGAAGAAGGTAGTTAAATTCCTTGAACTGCTTGCACAAGGGTGTGTCATAATCGAACACATCAATGTCAATTCTGAAAAGTTCTTCAATGCCCTCATTGATTGTTGAATCATGAAGTGACGACCCATAATCGCTTTCTACTTCTTCGTCTTCTCCTCTCATCCAATATACCCATAATGCATCCTTAGTAGCTCGATCCATACTCTTATGGTTATTAAACTTACTAGCCAACCATTCTGAAAAATCAACATCGTTAGGATCGTGGTTAACGTCAAAGCAAGCCTTTCCAATCATATTCTTTTTTATCTCCATGAACTCGTTAAATTGCTTCTTAAAACTCCGAGTCAACCATGAAGTCATAATCTGCTTGACTTCATTTGCAGGGGCAAATTCCGGACTACCATATTTGAGTTCAAGCCAATCATTGAGGGAGAGGTCTATCAATCTTACCAATCTGCCATGAAATAGTAATTCCGCCAAAGCATAATTTCTGTCATTATCCAGATAGTTCTCATTTAATCCCCAGTACTGCTCGGAATATGGCATGTAAGAGTTTTGGGTATTGCCTCCACCACAGCTTTCGTTGCTTGAATCCATGTATGCAAGATAGAATTTCCCATCATCTTCTTCGATAGTAGTCCAGTTCAATCCTTCGGCTTCAATGATAGGCCATAAGAGCGACAATTCTTCTCCAGTGTACCTCACAAATACATCATAAGAGAACACCTCTTTGTCAATGTTGCATAAACGCATGAATTCTTTAAAAGCAGCTTCAAGAGGAGTCTCCCAAGAGAATAAATCTGCATCGATCATGAGCACATTGAATGAATCTGAAAACAAGCATTCAGTCAAGGAGGCTGGCATTCAGTTAAGGATGCGGCGCATCTTTATTCTGATCCGTATTAATTCCAGGCTCGATACGGCGTATCTTCTTCCATAAGATACGGCGCATCGACTGACCTGATGATTTTCAGTTTTAATTTTTATATTTTATTTTTATCTAACTACTAATGTATTATGTAAGTTTGAACCTTTCTTATCTTAGGTGTATTTTAAAGTATTGGTGGTATTATAGTTTCCTGGATTTTCTGTGGATACATCAAGTATGAAGCTTTAACGTTCTAATCCACAAGAAAGATGATTTTTGCTCAAATACTAATGGAGGATCATACCGAGCAAATCTCAGGGGAGTTTTCCTGTTCTAATTCTTTTATTTTCCAGTTTTTAACCTTTTTATACAAACAACGAGGACGTTGTTTAACTTAAGTGGGGGGATTGGAGAATTAGAACACTTAACAATTACTTGTCCTAAACTTTTTCAAAAATTATGCTTAAAATGTGCTTAATATATCAAACTTAAAAATTTTTAGCATGTTTTTGTTTAAGATCTAAGTTGCATAGCTGCACACAAGACGTTATTTTCAAAAATTGTGATTTTTCAAAATTCACAAATCTATGAGTGTGCCGGTGACTTGTAAATTTTAGAACTTGGCTTGTATACTATTCGAGACCACCATAATGAGTATTATTTATATAATTGGAATGACTTGTCTAAATTGGTAAAATTCTAGGATTACACCCAAATAGCCTTTATATGTTATGTGTTATTAACTAACTACACTGGTTAGTTAACCCCCGTATAAACCCTTTTGTTACTCTCATTTTTAAAGTAAGATACCCCTAGAAAAACACTCAGAGTCATTCCTTTCGTTTCTTACACCTATGTTTAAAATGTTTCGTTACACCCTTACACCTTAGCCTACCCTGTAGATTAGAATCCGTGGTTGGTTAATTGCTATAGGCAAAGTGTGTTTCCTTACATTACCTGTGTTCGCGTGCGTAATTCATTATCTTTGGTTAGGTCGGGAAATTGCACAATGCAATTGGAGTGAAAGTAAATATTGTATATCTTTGAGTTTGTTTTTCGTGTGTTTACTACTTTCACTATTACCGTTATTTCTGAAGTATGAGAAGTATGGAAAAATTATCCAGAATTATCATTATAGTGATGTGGTGAAATTTTACACATCTATGTCTATGTTAAAAAAAAAAAAAAAAAAAAAAAAAAAAAAAAAAAAAAAAAAAAAAAAAAAAAGTTGGATGTTTGTTTTAAACCAACGATGTAAAGTTATGTAAGTGGTCGATATCACCACTAGTTGTTGTATTATATTTATGGATTGAATGGGAATTGGCAGTTATGGGAACGCCAATTAAGGTTTATTCTTTGATTAAGATCTTGTTGAGTATAATTCGTGTCTACCTAAAGCGTGTGTTTCAAGTGTTAAAGCGTGAGTTATTCGATGATATGAGTCTTATTCATGGGATGGTTGGGATAGTGATTAACCACACTTAGGATTTTAATTTATTTGTTTTGTTTATTTTTCATTTTACACCAATTTATATCCCAAATGTTATCCATGCCCTTTATTATTCTTTATCCAACCAAACCTTTGATTTATTGAGATTAGGGATTTGAGCAATCTTAAGTATCGTAGTCGTGGATTCGGCTATGTATTTATGATTTTGTCGCCCTTTTTGATATATTATTATTGGTAAAGTTTGGACCTATCTTTAGCCTATTCGAGTTAAGGATTTGAGCAATTGCAAGTATCGTGTTCGTGGATTCGATCATGTATTTGTGATTTTGTCGCCTTTTCTGGAATTTGAGATCGATAGTGATTAAGAATAATTAACCCTTAAGCCTACAAACCCTTTTTACCGCTTTAGACTTGTTATTCCTTAGCTTTAGTGGAGGAGATGTGTATACTTGCCAAGCTTATGATAGAATATTCGTCACGACTGGACAGTTAAACGATTAGATTTGCTTTTATCAACTTATTTTATTTTACTTCTAATTCGTTAAGTGTTTAGTTGTGTGATTATGAAATAAACGAATACATGCTTAAATATAAAAATACATCCTAATATCTTTTAGGATACATTTTCATAAGTTTTAATCTAAGGTTTACTTGGGGACAAGTAAAGTTCAAGTGGGGGGATATTTGATGAACTCAAATAAGTACATTTTATTACTATCATTTATCCTATTAAATTGACTTGTTTTATTATATTATGTATGAGGATTGATACTTAATCGTTTACTTTTTTAATTCTCAGTTGAAAACAAGCATTTGGTGAAACTTGGCGATTTTGGACTAATTATGGAACAAAACGTGCATAAAGTGAAGAGTCTACTGAAATGGACAAGATCAAGTCAAATCTGCTCAAGATGCGCCGCATCTCACTCATGACATGCGCCGCATCACTATCAAGATCTCACCAGATACGATCCAAGATTCAAGAGGACATGCGCCGCATCTATAAATGAGTTACGCCGCATCTTCTGGCGGTGTACGAATATTCCTGAATATTATAATCTTCGACCCCACGCGAAGTTAAGTACATGCGCCGCATCTACTCCTTAGATGCGCCGCATCTTCCCTCAGACAGAAACTATAAATACCCCAAGACCAGACGAATTCCGGAGCTTTTGTCAGACATATATCAGAACCGAAGAGCAGAACCCTAGGACGAATTCAGTCAAGGAGGCAGCACAAGACACACCAAACGAAGATACAAGAGCTGTAAGAAGGTGCTGCATGTGTTTAATTCATTAAGTAGTTTTGTTTTATTGTGTTAGCAAACTTTAATTCATCAGGATTGGTGGCTTGTGTAATGTGACAACGAAAGATTGCACTCCCTTTAATACTTGCTTTCCCATCAATTAAAGTTTATATGTTGATGTCTTTGGTTACTACTTATTAGTGCATTGATAACCTCTGTGTTTATTAGTGGCTTGCGGGCATTTGACTGCGGAAAATAATGTGGCTCCCACGGTTATTACTAAATTGATCACTTAGGAATAACTTTTAGACATAAGTAATCATTAAGGGTTTACTCGCCGATAAGATTAGGACCAACGAGAAAGGGTTAACTACATACACTTCATATAAAGATATCAATAAAACAAGTGACAATCTACTTAATTATAAGGACAGCCCTCTTATTGTCTCGAGTATTTATCTGTGTACGTGTGTGCTACTTGCTGATTCGTGCCTATTGGTTTATTTTATTATTTAATTGCAAACAAATCGTGCCAGTCTCTCAGGCTGAAACCCCCTTGCGTTAGGATATTAAAATACTGATTAGAATAACGAGATAATACGTTCCACTCTTAGTGATCGACACTCTACTTACCATTATATTCATACTGACCGGGTACACTGCTCGTTAAGTGTGTGTGTTATTGATAAGTCGGCTAAATATAAATTTAAAACTTGAGTAGGCATTAAAACTGCTAAACCGCAACGACACATCACGCGCATCAATTGGTTATACATATAGCTTATTTTTCGTTAACTTAAGTTTTTTAACGATATTTATAATGCTTTCTCATCTATCGAACGGGCTATGCTTTGATACTTCGTTCTTGCATACCACTTTGAAACATTTTTTCTTTCATATTTGATAACCGTTTATTTTTTTCCGTTCTTAATGCATTCAATAAAAAAATGGTAACAAACAAGCCCTACTTAACTAATACCTTACAAGGAACTTTATAAGTCATGTCTGTCACTTTATTAATACATAAGTTATAATTATAAAAGATCACTGATATCCGTACATGACTAAATTAAAATGTAAATTACAAGTCATGCCCGCCCAGCGGGTGGGCTTCGATACTAGTATGTATATATATATATATATATATATATATATATATATATATATATATATATATATATATATATATATATATATATATATATATATATATATATATATATATTTGAGATCAAATAAGATCAATGTTAAAATTGTAAAAATAAGATCAATGAAAAAACCAATGAGAGTAGGCCAAGTTTCCCATTTATTAATTAAGTAGTGTTATTTAAAAGGTAATTAGCAATTAAATAAAAAGGGCAACTTGGGAAATTCACAAAAATCCATTAAATGTGAAACCCTTTATTCACTAACTTCTTTCTTTCTCTCTCTCACCAAAACAACCAGTTTCTCTCACCAAAACACAATACCATCCTTCCTCTCTCTCTACCATCTCATTTTCCGGTGACTAAAATCCGTCGTTATATACTCGTCGTGCCTGAAAACCATGGATGTGTTTAGATCCGTTGATCATGGTTGTGTTTAGATCTGCTGTTTGCCACGCGGGAGTATACCACATCATCGGAAATCATGGACGCGTTTAGATCCGTTAACCATGGTTGTGATTAGATTCGCTACTATTGCTGTTGTGCTTCTATTGCCGCTGGAGTTTTACACGCCGCCGTTTTTTGTTATGCTGCTGTTGTCGCCGGTACACCGGATGGTATGTGACGCAAGGCAAAGCCGGTACGCCAGTACACCAGATACATCATGGTATCTTTCGCCGGTACACCGGATACATAATGGCATGTCACCGGTGCCGCTGTTGTGCCGATGTATCGAGTGTAAGTGAGAGTTGGTGGTTTTGGTTTCAGATCCGGCAAGCCTGATACATGATTATTAGGTGGGTTGCTGGGTTTGTGTAACATGTTTTGGCACCCAAGAAACTGATACAGGATTATCAATTTTGAGTTTGTGTATTACTAGTTGGGTTGTGTATATCAATTGGGTTGTATTAGTTTGTTGTATTTTTCAGAAGTGATGTAAAAGTTAGGACATTCGTGTATCAATATTTTGGTAGTAAGATGTGTCTATTTGCTGTTTGTTTGGATCTTTATAAGATCTGTACATTTTTATTTTTTTAAAGGGATGTATCTCAGTTGTTTGTATAACAAATAGATGAAAATTTGAAAAAAGATTGACCACATTTGGATTTGTTTTGTATCAGTTGGGTTGTATCACCTAATTTATCCAGTTGTGTACTCGCTATATCAGTAATTTATCCAGTTGTGTACTTGATGTATCATATAAAAACAGTGATAAAAAAATTTGTGTACTTAATGTATCAAATATAAAATGAGAACCAAATTTTTGTATAAAAAAATGGACGAAAATTTGAAAATTATTGACCACATTTGGATTTAAATTCTCCAAAATACCCTTGAAACCCTATTTAATTACTATAATGACTCTCATTTAATGTTAATCTAATCTAACACAAATAAAAAGATCAAACGGTCTAGATTGGGTCTTACTATTAGAACTTTAATCATGATCTCACAATAGCCCTCCCCTATATATATATATATATATATATATATATATATAGCCCCCCCCTATATATATATATATATATATATATATATATATATATATATATATATATATATATATATTTGCGTTCATGTGGTGTACAAACTTAAAATAGATAAAATAAGCACACTTGTGGACCGTTAGATCAACTTAATGGATCAAGATCAAAATAAATTAGATAAATTAATTATGTAGTGTCTTTAAGGGCATTCTTTCAAATAAAAGGGCATTTTAGTCATTTGTCACAACATTTATATCTCATAAAACCTACAATTATTAAATACACATTCTGTCACTTTCATCTTTCTCCCAAAACCTACGAGTATTAAATACACATTACGAGTATTAATTACCAGTATTAATTACACATCACGAGTATTAATTACAAAAACCTACTAGTATATCTCATAAAACCTACAAGTATTAAATACACATTACGAGTATTAATTACAAAAAGTTTATGTGCAAGTGTGTCAACATATTTAAAAAATTCGTGTGTGTGTCAATAATACGTCAATTGTGTGTCAATTAAAAAATTCGTGTGTGTGTCAATAATACGTTAATTGTGTGTCAATTACAAGAAGTCATATGCAAGTGTGTCAACGTATTTAAAAAATTCGTGTGTGTGTATCAATAATACGTCAATTGTGTTTCAATTAAAAATTTGTGTGTGTGTCACGAATACCTCAATTGTGTGTTAATTACAAGAAGTTATGTGTAAGTGTGTCAACACATTTAAAAATTCTTGTGTGTGTCACTAATACGTCAATTGTGTGCAAATTAAAAAATTTATGTGTGTCAATACTAATTAAATATTACTACAATTGGGTCTTGAATTGTGAAATAATAATTAGTTTATTAGATTATTTTAAATTAAAATATAAACAAAAGAAGTACATTAAAATGTGTATTGATAACTTGAATATAATAATTACATTGATGATCCATCAATGATCAATTAATGAATTTAATAAAAACACATTTGGGGCGGCTCATTAATTGACCACAAAAGGAATGCCCTTTTTTTTAATACAAATTACGTCAACTTGTGCCATTAGTTCTCATGTTAATTACAATAATGCCATCCATCTAATAACATTTAAATCTCATCTAATAACATTTAAATCTCATCTACAATCTTGATCCAACGGTGCACAAGTGTGCTTATTTTATCTATTTTAAGCTTGTACACCACAATAACGCTCCCATATATATATATATATATATATATATATATATATATATATATATATATATAACCGGTTCGACCCGGCGGTTCAACCAGTTGAAACGGTAAGTATACCAGTAAATAAAAAACAAGATTTTAAAACATTGAAGAAAACTCAAAGCATTTTTCTATTACTCTAATAATTTACAATCTTTATTTTACTTTCTATTTCATAAAAAACTATAATAATAAAAATGTTCGTAAACGCATTTTTTTATATTTCAAAAGATTTATATTACTTTCACGCTATATTTAAATTACGATGGTGCGCAAATTAAAACAACAAAAACGGGTTTTCCTAATATATAAACAATTAAAATTAAAAATTATGCGCGAAGCTAAACGAGTCGAAAATCGTGCCATGCATGATCCAAAATCCTGCGTCCGCCATTGCTTACCATAACATGAACTCATAACAACCATATATATAAATATCAATTGATTGTCAATATGAATGATGATGTTAAGGATATGAAGTTTTAGTGTTTCAATAACAGTTGTTACGCCAGATTTCTCATCCATATATATCTATATAGGTTCCGTGTCACACTATAAGTTAATTTACGCAATACTTATTCCTATAGAGATAGCTCGACGAATAAATATATCTTGATAATGACAAATACATGTTTATGAAGTTGTATGCCAATATTGACTAAACTTGCACATGCAGCAACATTTATACGAAACATATATATTTTGTTTGTGGTTTCAACAAAATCTTTGACCTGGAAACGAGATTAGAAAATACTTATGCACACGAGTGTTGTAGGTTTACGGATGTTGTGGGTCGAAATTATTTAATATTAATCGGACTTTTTTGATAGTATTTGGCTAACAGAGATGAATTACAGAAAGTTACCAATTCTTAGTTCTGAATATTCATTGCCACTAGTGACTTAAGTAGTAGTGGAGCTGCATGGCCTATCAAAATGCACATGTATAACTGACTAACTGTCTTGAAGGACCGAATAACCCTTGTAGTATAAAGTATAAACATATATAAGAAATAAGATTCCCATTTTAATGTTCTTAAAACATTATATACCATTTTATACAAAACCACTTACAATACAAATTCAGGGACGGAACCAGGAACAAATATGACCGGGTGCATCAATTTTTTGAAACCGTAATATAGAAACATATTTAAATAGACCGAGTGCATTTAGGAAAAATTGATGTTTTTTTTCAAAAATTAACATTATATCAAAAAAATTCATAGGAGTCCCGGTCACACGTGGAAACCCTATGGTTCCGTCCCTGAATACAATTATGTCACTTACTCCAAAGTGAATAAACGTCAACGACTTTAAAGTTTATCACGAATAAACCCTTGTTTAAAAATAAAAAAACATTAATCTTAATTTATATATTTTCAACACAGGAAAATAAAAGTGATGTTGGTTGTGTGAATATCAATATTTAGATGTGTATAAATCACGTCCCTTATTTACTTATATATACATAAGTGGTACGTACGGTGTTGTATTTGATATCAATGGAATTATGGAAATAGCTAGCTTTGTGGTCCAATAAGCATTACCCGCAATGTTTTACAAAATTAGAAGTAGCTATAATGAGTAGCAATGAGCACTACTTTTGAGTAATAGCCATGAGCAATATATACATTTTTTTCTTCTGAAAAAGTGTTCGATATTCGATAACATAGTTATTGCTATAATCATAATGTGTATAATGACATAAAGTATATTTTTGACTTATTTATAATCTATAGGTTTCAGGTTTTTTGTTTTAATTTCAACTTTTGAATTCACGAAATATAATTATAGGTTTATGAACAATACGAATTTCAGTCGACAAAAAACATTCTTGTTAGATACATTAACAGTGTATGACATGAACATAATACTTCAAATACTTTTCAAGTTCAAAGAGCTAAAAGATCACATAGCTCCAAATTCAAACATAAACAACAACACATAACAATTCAAGTACTTAAGGGTTTAAACATAAACATATTACTTCAACCAAACTAAAAGAATAATTGATTTCAAGTCTACTATGTTTTCAAATCTCAATAAAAAAGTAGAAGGCGTATCACCTTGTAATCGCCGATTACAAGGCCGCCTAGGCCGATTTTTGGAACATTGGTCTTGCATATTTCATCTGCCATTGTACCTGGTGACAAAGCAAAGTTGGTCACTACAAGCATTAATAACTTGTCACGAAAAATTGTTAAGACAAAGATTGTCAAAGACTCAAAGCTTTATTGTTGTTGTAAACGGTGAAGACGTTATCACGAAATCACACACTCCATGAAGGACGTACTAATTTTCTAGAAAATTCAGTAAATCAACTTTGCTTTTAAGCAACACTATATTTTTCTTATAAATAGTTAAAACATAATTTTTAAATTTATCAAAATGATATTTTCTTGTTATTTACTAGCTTGGACGTATTTACATACGTCTTTTATGATTTTTCAGTTGGTTTATACCATTGGATTTAGTTGACGGTTATTGTGGAAACTTAGTCGAAAATGACGCCTGAGTTGGGAATATCCACATACAATCTTTGTGTGGTCCATGTAACTTTTAATGTGTAGTTGAATAAGAATACAAAGTGACAAGTAACAACAGTATTTCAGCTTAGTCTTCGCCTCACCCAACACGTAAATGTTATCGTTTGATTCAGTCAAACCATGTGAGTCATATGACGCCAAATTGTTAATGTATATATGAATATTTATATAGTGTATCTCTATGAAATGATCACCAAATGATTGGCAAGACTCATTAAAACCTAGTTAATTACACGTCTAAGGTCGAAACTGTCACAAGGATGCTTTAATTAGCCAGCGTACATCTGAGTTAAAGGTTCACTCTCCTTAATTTAACCCGAACAGATTAAAACTCCATCCGTCTAGTATGTGTATGAATAATCATGTATCCAAAGCATCTAACATAAATGGACTGCATAACGACTACACCCTTAATTAAAAATAAATAAATAAAAAGGCTGTGGCAAGAACACTGTTTTCACAAAAACAATTTGTATATGCATTATGAAAATACATCCAGAGAAGTCATTTAATCATCATATATAAAAGAATGGTGTTGTTAGGGTTACAGAGCATCGGGTGTAATACATGCCACTTTCACATTTTTAGTACTACTTTAGCGCCATTTTAGCATTACCACTTTCAATACTCACACTACAAAACACCCATTCGAGACCACCCACTCATCATTTTATTTTCTTTTTAATTTTTACAAACAAACTAAAATTCATTAATCCAATAAAAATACAAATTCCATTTTTTTAGAAAGTTACAAACCTTAACCCATTCTTATATAAACCCATTTGCTAAACCTATTTACAAAAAATAAATAAATAATAAACTGTTACAATATCTGATCCATTTACACACACACTGTTATCATCAGGTTGGTGTAATTTTTAAAGGTTAACATTTTACGATTTTTGAGATATGTAATTTTTTAAAAAAATGGGTGAAATTGTGTTTTAATTATAAAAATAGGGGTGTAAAAGGTGGAAGTTATGTTTTTTAATATTTGATCTTGTCCATTAGATCAAATGATTTAAATGTTGAGAATTAGTCTTTCAATATACATCAAAATAAGAGTATGCAATTAAACTTTTCTTACGAACAATAACTTACAAAGTACATTTAAATATACTTCAAAAAGTCATTAGACGTTTGGTAAAGTGCTAAACATACATAACAAATATATGATTTAAAACTGATGGCATGTTTGTTTAAATTTTGAATTAAATCATGTTTAAATAACATATGACTTAATGACACTCTCAATTTTATCACTTTATTTATAACTTATAAACAAACAATTTTTATATGACTTTCTGAATTTAGTCATTTTTTTCATATTTAGTCAATTAAAGGGAAGTTTCTTTTTAAGTTAATGAGTTGGCTCAAACTCATGCTTCATCTTAATAAAGATGTCAACAAAAACCTCTATTTAATCTAGTGATATCTCCGAACTATTTAATTTAGTAAACAACTTGTCAAATTCAAACGGCCGCCAGAGTTTAATTAACAATAATAATGTTATAAATGGTATACACCTGTTATCTAAAACAAACATTTGGTATGTAAACAATACACGTGCACAATTAATGCATTCACATTTCAAGAACATCAAAAGATGATAGAAAGATTATTTTTTTTTTCATTTTTTATTATTTTTTTTTGAAATGCAAAAGATGATGAAAGATTAAGGCTTCTCAAACACACACGTATCTTTGTCCACCATAAACTGTGTGCCATTCTGGCTAAAATGCCGACCGTCATTCCAAAACCACCACTGGCACCTGACCATCTTCTCCAGCGAACAATGCCATGCATCTACTCAGGCGAAAAGCCTCGCGTTTATGCTTCATAAGAAAAGTTGTGCGTTTCGACCGTGTTTTTTGGAGTGTGTTAAAAACTGAGTAGCTTAGCATGTGTGTGTAAAATTTTAATTTATAATTATTATTTTTTCCCCTCATCCTCGCCACTTAAGTGGCTACTTTGATTAACACCAGTGGTGTGGGGGCTGAGAAGTGGCGCCGCCACTTTATGTTCCACGTTGGAAGTGGTGTGACATTTAGTCACCATACCCCATCTTCTTAGTGGTTAGTGATGCCCCCTAAGCCACTTTCACTCACTCTGTGGTAGGAAAAGACGATTTTTGACCATTTTTTGTTCCGTATTTTCTATCAGTTAATACTTTTGACTTATTAAATTTTATATTTATTATTTCGTACTTTCATGTTTTCAGTTTTATAATAAAATAAAAATTAATAAAAAATAAAAAGAAAAGAGGTGACAATATCCATTTAAAAAGAGGATAACACCAAAAAAAAAAAAAAAAGTACGGAGTAACTTATAAAGCATTAATAAACAAGTTCAAAGTTGGTTAAAAAGAGTTTCGTTCTATAAACTTTATAGTTGTAAAATGCTTTTTAAAGTAAATTGTTTGACAAAAATGGTATAAGCAGACGTAAGAAAGCTGACAAGCGGGAATTGAACGATAAGTCCAAATTGTAAAGTTGAAATAACATACGAGCACATGCAAATTTAAGTTTTAATTTACAACTCTAAATTTCAAAGTCTCATGATTTGCTGATAAGTCAACAATATAATCTTAGTGATCTCCAATAATTTAAAAGAAAATGGGACCTATTTTCTTTGACAACAAGCGTTCACATGATATTATAGTTAGATTAAATGTCATCCTCTGAGTTACTGATTTGGAAATTTTATTTGACATCTTGCTAACAACATGATTAAGTATATTATTGTATAGTTGTTTATGCTTTAGTTATATATGATACACAGCAAGAAGTTATTTTAATATTTTCTTAAACATCATCGGAAACGAATCATAATCTTATGTTATACTAAATTTGCCATAAAATTATTGTTCACGGACAAAAAACACAGTTTAAAAAAGTATGATCAGTACACTCTTCAACCAATTAAATATTATCCTCACTCACTAAACTCTCCTTTGATTGGTACAAAAAGAGAACTACTGTTTTGAGATATTTCAAACAAAAAATGAGGACTATAATTTTAAGACGAGGAAGTATTATTTTTGGTATATGTTGTTAAATATTGGTTTAGGCTGCCATTTTAACACGCACAAGGCATAAGCAAGACAAATCATGCATATTCACCTTCTTTTTTTTAAATCTATCTTGTGAACTAATATCATGCGTAGACCATTATTAGATATCTAGATTGATCATATTCATTGATTGTTGTTATATATTGTGTTTTGTTTAAAGTTTAATTTCATTACGTGGACATCAAGGTAATAGTATAATGAATTGTATTCTCAATCATAGAGACATTCGTAGAACCTGGTTTTGATGTAGACAATTAGTACTCTATATTTATTTCTCAATGAATAATTTTTTCCAGGATTTTATTGTTCTAGGGTGGAGGCCCATTGAGCTGGTGGGTCTAAGTCTATCAAACTTATGGCCAAGGCCCATAAGTCAAAACTAAAGATAGTTTCTTAATACATTAGTTTGGCCTATAGAAAATTGATTTCCACACTCTCAATATTTATTGGCACACTGCATCATGTAATTGTACATTATTTTCTATATGCTTTAACAGTATGTACAACAAAGTATGCAAAAATAAAAAACAAATATGTGCAAATCACCTCCCTTTCATATATGTAAAATGAAAGTATAGTTTCACTAACGACTATAAAAGTTTTGTTTATGTTTAACCATTAGGCAATATATACTTTTATATAATAAAACAAAACCCCTAGTGGGGACTTTTACATTTCAAAAAAATCAAATCATACCTTATTAAGTAATAATCAAATTATTATTATTATTATTTTCTTAAATATTAAATAAGAAAAGCCTAAATACTTCTAAATTTATCCATATTCTACAAAAAAAAGAATGTGATTTGTAATCATTCAATAAAAACTTACAAAAATATATGTGTCAAAATATAAAAAATTAAAACTTGAAAACAGTGGAGCAAGTTTTTCAAAGATTTAGGCTGAAACTTAAAATCCAGTATCATTCCCACTAAATATTTGAAGTCCCAACATTCCCAAATTCCTCCTCCATCAATCAAACTCGATCTCTTATCATTCATTCACGCACAATCATTGACACAAGAACATCTCCTCCAAATCTAATTAATATTAAAACACACTACATTCGTAAATAACCCTAATTCAATACCTCAATCAAAGTACAATGGTTTTGAAGGTCCTGTTATAATAATTAAAACCCGAAATTAAAAATAATAATTTATTTAAATGATTAGAAAAAACCCCGCGCGTGCGCGGGTATAAAAGTTTTGTTTATGTATATCTATTAGGCAATATATATTTTTTCATATAGGTGAGCTTGGTTATAAATCATGGCGTTGATATGGCCTCCACCCTTAACCGGTCTTCGGTAGTAAGAACTTTAGTCAGTCAATTTCCCACACGTTAACTAATCAGTGGCTTTAGCTTATGGATTATGTTTGGTCTCCGTAACCGAGTTCTGAGTGAGTTGGCTAAACAATCAACTGAACCAACATAAAATCTAGAGAACACCAACACATTTGATGCCTTGAGTTTAATCTTGGATTCTTACTAAAGCCATTCAATTCATAATTGTTTTGGCGGTAATAAAACAATGCTGGATGTAGCTTATTGTCTCTGTAACCAGCTTATATTACAATTTTGAAGCCAATTTATTGATGGTCACACACAACTACCGAGTAGAAATTCTCAGGGGTAGCCTTAAATTTCAATGTCCTAGATGATACTTTGACACAAATCATGGCACTAAACCTAGAACGGTTGAACTTGCAGCTATACATTCAGTGACTCCAAATATTGAAGATTATGACCAACTTAACTAGATATATTATCCATCTAACGCATCAAATATTGAACATTATTTAAACGGTATTTTTCACAAGTTTCAGATCAGTAAACACATTCGTGTCTTTGTTATTCTTGAAGAAACTTCCAAGTTGAAAGAGAATGCAACGGAATACCCTTCCACCCTAGTATTAAAGACTTGCCATTATTCTCAAGCATACAAGAACTCGCACATGAAAATTGTTGCAACACAAGGTTAGCTTGATACATACACGAATCACTTAACTCAATCTCCACCATTCCAAACCTCATGAAAAACGACCTCCATGTATTCATGTCTACACTCCTACTCACCCGTTTTTCCCCTTCAGCCGACACTATGTTTTGCATCCCATCAGCTAGATGAACAGCTTCCAACATGGCTCTATGAACATCATCTCGACTCATACATGCATCCAAACAATCAAAAAGTGCACCATAGAAAAACAATGTCTCTGTAAACCTATTCACAAAAGATGTTGAATTATGGTTGGCTTCGACCTCTGCCATAACAATGATTGAGGGGTTTATTGTTCTGATGGCTCTCATCAAATTATCCAGTTTTGGGGGATTTGAAACCATCGTTCTTAGTATCACGTGACAATAGACTGCGACCACTTCATCATCATTCACCTCAAATTGTTCATGTTCCACCTCAGAAATATCTGACAACACAAGTATTTTAAACAAAAAAGGTAAATTAAAAGACGCAGCAAAACTTTCTAATCTCTTTCCAGTTTCCCCTACTTTTTGAACATCTGTGGATGTTGCAAAGGCTGTTAGTTTTAGGAGTTCAATATGTGATTTCTGATCTGTCAATGCTTGCATCATAGCCGTCCATTGAATTCCACTCCTAATGTGGATGTCGATCAAGTGGACCTTGCTTGAAGTCCCCACTTGATCAAGAATCGCTTGTATGCCTGAAAAATGTAGCACTTGATTGAATGGAAGGGCTTGATAAGCTGCCAAAAATGCCGGATTTGTCCCCATTCCCATTGGATTTTCATTCTTTAGACCCTGTTTCAAGCATAGGCAAACGCACATTATCTGATGAGTTTACTTTTTAAGCTAACTAAAACCATCTTTTTAATCGAATGATCAAAGTTAATTGACTACAACATTACTCGCTATGACAAATGTACAAGAAACAGAACAAATTGGTACTTTATTCAACTCGTTTTAACACATCACATTTTGGTCGGTTATTCAATCTATCTCTATTACTGCAAAAAAGATGGTGCCTTTGCATACAAATGAGTTAACAACTCACCAGTTTTTCTAGTTTCATAGGAACAGGTATTCCCGATTCTTTGCTTATTCTATTCTTCAGTGCTTCACAAAAGTAATAAACAACCCGTTCAACTGGAGTGCCACTATCTGACGCCACCCAACCACACCGTGTCAAGAATTTGCTCCCAGTCTCATATTGTTTTTGTCTCACTTTTTCAGCAGCAGTCAAAAGCTGGAAAACAAGCTCCACTTCTCTAGTCTCATCCACTGATAAGCTCGTAAAGGCTGATGACCCATACGGGTGTGTGAACATGGTGTAACCATTTACTTTTTGTGTAGAAAACATTATAAACTTTTCAGCTGCCAATTCAATTATTTCCACTGTGGACAAATTATGAAAAACTTCAGCCACATTTTCATTGGCTGAGTCCTGCCGTAAACGTTTAAATTTACTTTGGTAGTTACTTAAGAGTCCGAGGTACGTGGGAGAGGGCAGCTCCTGATACGTTAACTTTGACTTTGAGTTTGCCTTGACGGATTTGTTGAATTCTGGTATTGTCTGATCATGGACTTCGTGATCATTAACATGGAAGCCGTTATCGATGGTTTGGTTTGGGTCTTCCAACGCGGGGAGTTGTTGATCAGGGGCCATGTCAACGATATCGCCATGGGTTTCAAAGGGATTAAAATGTGAGAGCTTGGTATGGTCGAAAATAGAGTTTGGATTCATTTTGATGTGAATGGGTCAGTCGAGTGTGAATGATCGTACGAATAGAGAAATGAGAAGAGTATGATGTAGACGACGTCAAAGTCGAGTGGGGCCGGAGAGCGGTCACGATAGGTGTCACTAAACAATGTGGCTATTATTTCTAAGTAATATAGCCGGCAGAACTTGTTTGTATACTAGATAACAAAAGCAATAATGGAACAAATAACAAAAGATTCTTCACTAGCCATATGTTTTTAGATTGAGATTGAGACTGGTTACAGGGTAATCAAGGTTATGAACTGGTATTTTTTTCATAGTTGTACAAGGTTGAAGTCCAATCATTAGTTCTTGTTTCCAACATATACAACGAAGGTTATTATTTGATCCATTACGGATTATGGGTCTTTTATTTGTTATTGTTCGAGCAAGACATAATTCATAGTATGACATTAAGCTTATAAATTTGGGGTGCGTTTGATTTGTAGACGGGATAGGAATTGAATTTGTATTTGGTTTAGGATTTGAATTAAAGGAATTACCTCATAAGCCATATACATCACTCTAGTAACCAAACAAGACCAAATTTCACCCCTTTACCAAAACATTTCATCGGCATGCGACGCTTATCCACCGTGGTTCATGCCGCTTACATGTCTAGTTGTGATTGGTGCTACCTCATCAGCAAGTGTGCCTTGTCTTCTGTGCTAAACATGCCGATCCAGTACCAGTAGATTATTGAAGATATTAATTGTTGTTGTTTTGGAGTTAATATTGAAAAGACACACCAAACCGCACAAACTCCATTAACTCAAAATCTTCAAAATCTCCATTGTTGGTTTGGTCTATCAGGTGAAAACACTCAAATCATCAAGTGCTCCGCAGGTGGGTAAAATGTAGGGGTGAGCATGGTTCGGTTTGGGTCGGCTATTGTCTAAAACCGAAACCGAACTGAAATATTCGGTTTGGGTACGGTTTTTCGGTTTATTAATGTTTTCGGTTCGGTTTTTCGGTTATTTTGGTTTTTAACCGTTTATATGAGGGTGCGGCCAGTTTATACCAACAAACTTGTTTTACGTAGAAAATTATTATTATTATGATTTTTATTTTTTTTTATTTTTTTTTTTTATTTTTTTTTACTTTTTTGTCAATCTAAGCCTAATAATGTTTATCAAATATTTATACAATTATACATATATAGATAAGACACACACACATGCAAGTGAACATACAAATGATATAATTATAAATTTGATTTATTTAGTTATTTATTTTTATTATATTAATATTAATTATATATTATATATTATTATATAATAAAATCGGTTCGGTTCGGTTTTTACATTTTGGTTTTTCGACGAAAACCGAACCGAATTTTTCGGGTTTTAAATAAAGTAAAAAACCGAACCATCGGTTTTTAGTTTTGGTCGGTTTTTTCGGTTCGGGTTTTTTCAGTTTTCGGTTTAGTTTCGGTTTTTTTGCTCACCCCTAATAAAATGAAAGTGATATCCACCCTGTTGGTTGAGATTCAGGGTTAAAAGGCGGCGTGTGGCACCATCGTTTACTTTCTAGGCGCGCATAACGCCTACGCGTCCAACTATTATAGTTCGAACTCATGAGCACGACGCAGTTCATGTCCACTTAGTGCGGGCCAGGCCCACGTGTCGAGCTGGTGCTTAGTTTATCGGTTGTTTTGGACACTTGTCGTGATTTGGTTTGTCCAGCCCTGACAAATCCCGTGACGCGTCGAATGTCTTCTTTGGTAATATATGAGTTTTGTGGCTTGTTTCGTAATGTACGGTCCACAAGGTATTCAACAGTAAATTTCTCATTTGAAGTGGTCACGCCAACCTCCTGAAAAAGGAAGGCTTTACTTGGTTTGAGTCTATGTGGCGGTGGGTTCAAACCCCGTGGATTAATCGGCTAAAAGGTAGGAAACCATGGTTAACCAAAAAAAAAAAAAAAAAAAAAAGAGAGGAAAAAAAAAATATATATATATATATATATATATATATATATATATATATATATATATATAAAATGATAAAAAAAAAATGTTTTATAGTTTAATATATACATTAAAACTTATTTCTTTATCTAGAAGGTTGGATAAATAGAGAAATAAAATGGGTTGGTGCATACCAAATAGTCTTAAAAGCCATCAAGATTTGTAACAATTGATTTTTTTGAAATGATGCCTAAATTCAAATCCAAGAGCTTTAGTACAGTGGCTCAAGCAAAATTTAAAATCTATACATTTTAGACCATTTATATTTTTATTTAAATCAAAGAAAAACTAAAGATCAAATAAATTATTCTCAATCATTTATATTTTTATTAAAACAATAAAATAAATTTTACCTTCATTTTTAAAAACTAAATATCTCATAAACCATTGATCGTTAGACGAAACTAATCATACCATCACGACAAGCATAAAATTATCTTTAATTTGATATTCCACATCATATAAAATAAACTAAAAAGTCAGGAACAACGTTCAAGTTCCAACCATGCTAGGGTCCATATTCAGAAAATCAATAAGCATCTTTTTCTTCAAAAGTGCTTCAAATTTTTGTACAATCCCTTAACCTCAATACAGTGAAAAAGAAGATAACTGAAGTAACCTGTAAAGGATGCTAATCCAATTGTCTATTGATTAGAAAATGAGAAACTTGATCATGAAGAAGACCTGTATTATATTGAGATGGAAGAAATAAGTAAAAGATGTAAAAAATGGAAATGAAGACTTCATATAGAATTTTAGAAACAAAATATAACACAACAAAGATTTATATCAGTTGACCTATTCCGAGTTCAAGGTCTCGTTGTGTATGCAGCTACAGAAAGACACAACATAAGTTTCCTGCCAAGATCAATTAAAAGACCCTGCACTATAAAAATGTTAGCACTAGTAAAAGAGCCTGCTCGTTTGAAAAAGTGAACACTTACACAATCAATTTGCAAAACTGAATAATGAAGATATATGTATATAATATTTTTTTCTTCAACACAAACTTAATATGTGTATATAAACATGCAAATTATAACAGAAACAAAACATAAAATATCAAAATTCATCTAAAGTTGGTTGTAGTGTTTTATGTTCCCTTAAATAGAAATTGATTGAAGGTGTGGTGTGTTCGCCCAGAATATAATCTGTGATTACTAATTATCTCAGTTACACCTCTTTAATCATATACTTTCTTTCATATAAATTTCAAAAGAAATTACTTTTAAGATCTTCTATATAACATGTTAGAAACTTAGAATAACAATGATGAAGCATTTTAAACATATGTTTTTATTGAGGCAATCTGTTAGATAGTTGGTGGACATTCAAAAGGGAACATATTGCTCAAAATTTGGTCTAACTATTAGATACACACTTGATTCGATAGCACAAAATTTATTTAAAAAAAATGTCTTTTTGTTATAGAATAAGTAACTGTACACAAAGAAATAACAATCAAATCATTCGGAACAGGGAAACAAATACCTCATAATGGAAGTGAATGTCATCATCTCTTGAACTGAATTTGGAACCTGCAAAGTTAGATTATTAGTGTAGAAACATTAAGTTTTTAGAAGTTTTATCAACACAAACACTACATCATCAAAACAACATACTAGTAATATATTATACACCTGGGTAAAATACCACGTAGATGTATCATCGAACACCTTTTACACACTCGTAAAACCATAAGGCTTACTACAGATTATCATGCTCGTTCTTTCATATCAAATCTTCTTAGTGAAATTATTAGTGTAATTAACCGTTTTTTTAAAATGAGAAAACAGGGAGATTGAAACATTGAACAATTTGAATTTAAAAAGAAACCAAATTATACAAAAGAAGATAAATAGAACTCAAAGGAGTGGGGCTACATGGGTGGGGGTAGGGAACTAAGATCAAATGTATCAATCTCAACCATCCATTTTTGATCAAATTAATTAAATTAACTTTCACCGTTATATTTAAAAATTAAATATTTTACAAACCGTTAATAGTTAAATAAAACTAATTATACCATTGCGATAAGAATAAAATTTTCTTCCTATAGAGATCCAATATCGTATACTTTCGACGGATTTATTTTTTATCGTTTTTTATGGGTTTCGATATATTACACCATAAATGAAAACTTTAAAAATACTCTTTTGTGTTAACACAACCCCTAAACCACAAACCCTAAACCTAAAAACCCTAACCCCGAAACCTAAAAACCCTAACCCCTAAAACCTAAAAAACCCTAACTCCTAAACCCTAAAACCCGAACACCAACCCCTAAAACCCCAAAACCCTAAACCTTTAAAAACCCTAACCACTAAACCCAAAAAACATAAACCCTATCTGCTAAATCCAAAGAAACGTAAACCCTTGACCCTTAAAAAGCTTAACCAAAAAAAGTCAAACCCCTAAACCCTAAAAACCTAAACCCTATCCGTAAACCCTAAACCCACAAAAAAGTCAGGAAAAAAAAATTCGTCGAAAGTATATGATGTGGAATATCAAATTAAAGATAATTTTATGCTTGTCGTGATGATATGATTAGTTTCATCTAACGATCAATGATTTATGAGATATTTAGTTTTTAAAAATGAAAGTGAAAGTTTATTTTATTGTTTTAATAAAAATATAAATGGTTGAGAATAGTTCATTGGATCTTTAGTTTTTCTTTGATCTTTATTGAACCAAACTCATGTTGTTCGTGGAGGGACCAACTTAAAAAATATTTACTTTAGGAAGACCGATATATACTACACTGAAATTTTTATATTTAAAATGACCAAAACCATATATAAAAGGTAAATAAGGTCACAAAAATTGACGCGAGGGGGCGGGGGGGGGCCACAACCCCCCTTGATCCCTTCAGGAGGTGTTTAGGTTCTTCTTAGGGCCCAAAGCCTTATTCCCTCTTAATTGGGACTTTGGGAGAGGCTTTAAAGTTTTTCTCTGTCAAATAAGAGGCTAAATAAGAGTCTTATATCTTTCCTTTTAGTTTGGTAAACACCCACAGACCCAGACATTATATAATTAGCATTTGGATTTTGGCCATTATTCATTTAAGTTATTGCTCAAAAGTTAATAGTCTGGGCGGCCACTAGTTGTGACACGATGATCTATCGTAATTTGCTTAGTATTTATTCTTGCGTACCCCTATATAAGCATCTAACTCATGTTTGATCTCAATTGTAAATGAATTTTAGTTTAGTTTGTTGTTGTGCAGAATTGTATTATTCTGAGGAGTGTTGTTTCAGTTGTTACACCAAATTTAGGCTATAAAATTGGAAGTGGACAAGGTTCATTTTGATTGATTTTGTGGTTTTATAGGACGGAACACCCATTTTTGGTTTGTTGCATATATAACAACTTACTTACTAAAACTAAGGTGGTTTAGTGCCTTAGGCCACTAATCATTTGGTTAAAGATGTTAAAACTTGGACTATGTAAGTGGTTTTTTACTTTGGATGCAACTGTTTATTTCAATGTAATGAGGGTGTGTGGGGTGCTTAATCTAAGACTGTGCTTATTCCATTGTTTCAAAGCTATTCAAGCATACAGCAATATCAAGCACACTATTAGGAACTGTTTATCTTCTTATTTTAAAAGGAATTAGTACTTGAAAAAGAGCATATTGGTACCTGACTATTCAAACTTCAAAGGATTTAGCAGTTTGGAATATGCATATAATTTATGTGATAAGAGGGGGTTTTGGGTTACTTAGTTTAGAGCTTATCTACGTACTGTTCTAGAGCATATGAGCATTTTTGTAGTGTTTTGAACTTTAGATAGAAAATAATTCTGTAAGGGGTGTTTGGGATTCCTTACTAAGTCTAATTATTGCATTAGCTTATAACGCACATAAACAATCTCATACGCTCTATTGAAAACTTTTTTTTAAAGGAACAAGTAACAAATAGTACTTAAAATAAGCATGTTGGTGCCTCATATCTGTTGGTACCCGATTAACTCATTTTGACTTGAGTTATAACTCTGAACCTATCTATTTTAAGCGCCACTATATTGAGCATTGTTATTTCCTCAATGGATTTTTCAACCAAATCTATTAAATCATTACATAAAGATAACTTTCTTAATATAACCATGTCTTTTGCCCCTTTCTCAATCCACTTTACATCAGAAGGATAGTTCTATGATAGAAGTTAAATTGATTGTTATGTTTATTTGCAATTGGCGTATCTTTTGAAACCATCGTGGACTTATTGTTTATGTAAAGTGGATTGAGTAACCATGACCCAAAGCGACCTGGGTCACTGGCTGCCACGTCAGCTTTCTCTCTCCGGCGACCAGAAGCGACCGACCTGCCTCAGTCGGTGACCCGACCTTTTTTTTTTTTTTTTAATCAAATATTTAAAATAAGATGGAAAAAGTTTTGAAATTGTGTGTTTGAGTTGGATATTTATAAGATGTAATTTTTTTTTTTTTTTTTTTTTTTTTTTTTTTTTTTTTTAATTAAATGTGCAACGGTTTGATTTTTGTGTGTAAATAAAATCGATCGATTGAACGATCGATATCTTAAAAACCTACCAAGCGACCAAGAAGCGACCTTGGCACTACAACCCAATCGACCCAAGTGACCCAAGGTCGCTTTGTGTTTTTCAAAGTGATCGACCGATCAAATTGCATGGTTGTGGGCAGCCTAAGGGGCAAAAGAATACTTCGGGTTTGATTATTGTCAGAAGTTTATATTATTTGAGTTGCGTTCGTGTAGAGACTTAGACGAAGTATTCATGGACTTGCATAATATTGTCTATATTCATCTTTTTATTAAAAGAAAAGTTGAAATAAAATAAATTTAGGCCGCCCGTGTATTACACGGTCTTAAACTAGTACCCAAATAAAACAAAAAAAAAAAAATCGATGGTTTGGTTTTTGTATTTCGGGAAAACCAAAGTTACGGTTCGGGTTTTAGCTTAAAAACCAAACCCGCAAAAACATATAATCTTAATACATTCTTATTTATATTGGTTTTGTTGATTATTAGTTTTTTATTGTATTATTGTGTAAATTAATGGAACAGAAACAATTATCTCTTATTAGGCTACAAGGAGTGGGCTTCGGTAGGCCAGCGGGTTGCTCGGGTTGGATGGGAACACCGCCGCCGCCTAGGCGGGCTGGGCAGGCGGGTTCCATCCTCGGGTAAGAAGCTCGCTGCGGTTTGAAAGAAAATGTGAACGTTGAGTACTTTTCGAACGTTGCAAATGGGGGAGCGTGTGAAAGAAAAGAAACACAGTTGGTCCTTGCTTTGCCTATTTAATCCGAACACTCACAAACACAAATAACAACCAAAAAAAAAAAACACACTCAAACACAAATACAAACCAAAAAAACACACTGAAACACAAATAAAAACCAAAAAAAAAAAAGTCATCATCATCATCTTCTTCTTCCTTTTTGCCCCCGATACAATTACCCATCTTACCGGACTTATCCACGGGTAGTACACTACCTTTTTTGTGCGCCGTGGTTGACGAGCTCGAAGAAGACACGGCAAGCACTACCGAAACTCGAACCTATATCGAGCGGTTTCGGGAAGAAGCACAAGAAACACTAATGCGTGACTATTTCGTTGACGAACCGAAGTTTGGCCCGTCTTTGTTTCGTGAGAGGTTTCGGATGTCAAAAAGGTTGTTTTTACAAATTGTTGGTGATATTGAGCAGAGGTTCGAGTATTTTCAAGAGGGTGCAGATGGTAGGGGGAAAAAGAGCTTTACGGCTCTACAAAAATGCACATCCGCCGTTCAACAACTCGCAACGGGCAACCCTCCGGATAACTTTGACGACTATTTATGCATGGCAGCGAGAACGTCACGCGAATGCCTTGATCATTTTTGCACCGCGGTCATTCAGATATATGGGCGTGAGTTCTTACGTAAGCCTACTAGTCACGACGTTGCACGCTTGTACGAGGCACATGAACGAAGACACAAGATTCCGGGAATGTTAGGTAGCCTTGATTGTACACATTTTCCTTGGAAAAATTGTCCTAAACATTTGAAAGGGCAATACAAGAGTGGGAGGTATCCATACCCGACAATTATGCTTGAAGCCGTTGCTTCACAAGATTTGTGGATCTGGCACGCTTTTTTTGGTCCTCCCGGGTCGCTTAACGATGTCAATGTTTTGTATCAATCGACTTTGTATCTTAGGGAGCGAAATGGAACGGCTCCCAACTCATCATTCGTTGTCAACGGGCGTAACTACAAACGGGGATATTATCTTACCGACGGAATCTATCCTAGGTACTCAACTCATGTCAAAGCATTCCCGTATCCGACTGAAGCGAAGGAAAAGAAATTCAAGAAAGTTCAAGAGTCGGCAAGAAAAGATGTCGAACGATGTTTTGGTGTTCTTAAGTCAAAATGGGGTATTCTGAATCGTAAGATCCGTCAAACGACCGTCGAAAAGATCACTAACATCGTTTATGCGTGTTGTATATTGCACAACATGATTATAAAAGATGACGGGAGGGCAATATCAGGGACTCATATAATGGATCCGCCGGTGCAACCCGTTTATGACGACAACGCACTACCGGAGTTACTAGATGAACACATCCATCATCGTCTTCAATTTGATCTTACGGAGCATGTGGCGTCTCAAGATTTACCATACCTCGATGACCCGGAAGATTAAGTTATGTAGTTTGTTTTCAGTTATGAATAAAATGTTTGTGTGTTTTATGAATTGTACTTTTAATTTCAGTTATGAATAAAATGTTTGTTTGTTTTATATAATTGTTTAGTATTAGAAGGGTTAATTTTGCAAATTTATAATTTTGAAGGAAAAATTATGAATATTTAAAAAAAGATTTGGGAGGGTTGAAAGTGATGGGCGCCAGTAAAAAGGTTGGATTGAGGGTTGGAGGGTTGAAATGAGGTGGAAGGAGATGATTGGTTAAAATTTAGGAGGGTTAAAAGTCACCACTCCTTGTAGCCTTATTTATTGTATTGTCATTAGATTTTTTATTGGCATTATTGCGTGCTTTTTTATTCCTAAGAATTTAAATTGTTAATTTATGAAGCGTTAAAAATTCAACCTTACATATACCAAACTTTGATAAATCAAACAAAAACCGAATAATCAAAAAACCAAACCGAAAAGAAGCTAAAAACCAAAAACGGCACCTAGGTAAAACCGAAACAAAAAAGTTTCTAAATTTCAAAAACCAAATATTTTTGGCCGGTTTCAGTTTTACCTTAAAACCGAGCCAAACCAAACCATGCTCACCCTCAAGTAAAATAAAAACCGATATAACAAACACAAGCTTTATTGAGTTCCATGGCATTCAAGTTAAAAATGACAAATTCTATTCGAAAAAATGTGCGACAGTAGAATTTAAATTCACGTCCATTGTCCCCAGTTACAAACATGAAATAAGCAAATTAGAAAAACCAAACCTCTAGTGTTTAAAGATTCATTATCCGAAAAATTATATATAGATGTTATATTATACTCCCTCCGTCCACAATAGTATCTTTGCTTGTCCCATATTTAGTGTCCAGAGAATATTTTCAACCAATAAAAAGAGACTTTAGTGAGTAATAGTGATAAGTTTTATTCAAAACTACATAGCGATTTTTCTAAAGAAAAAGGGTTGTAATAGCCAATGAAAATGACATAAATGACAAACATTATAATTAGTCCATCAAATTCATAGCCGAACAGTACACATGAGTAACAACTTTCCAATGGTATCAGTCTATCAAATTTAATAACTCACCATTCGAGCTGGGAAGCCCGCGCGTTGCAGCGGCGCGCTTTGCGGTTTTTTTTTTTTTTTTTTTTTTTTTTTAAGTGTTTTTTTCAACGGATTTTTTGAAAAAGGGCTCATTTTGCAAAGAGTCGCGAGTCCCAACACAAAACAATTTGTTTGTAATAACTTTGACAGCCCAATCTAAAAAAATGATATACCGGATCCAATGACTAACCCAATCTAATAGCCCAACTTCCTAATAATAAAAATGCTACTATAACTAACTTTGCCCTTAATTTTGCAAAACCTAATCACTCTTAGACACACACACACACAAACGTAGTCATTCTTTAACTTTTTCTAGCAGCCACCACCAAATCAAATCTTAAATAGTCCCACGAAAGAAATGATTTGTTTTGGTTATTTCTTTTTAAGATTCGGATATTAAAAAGAAGTTATGTACTTCGATATAGATCTATGATGATAAAGCTCTTGTGGTGTTGTTCTTTGAAGTGTTGTTCTTTGAACGAATATTTGATTACACAAAGAGTTGAACTGAGATCTATTTTGGCTATTGATTTTGATGTTCTTGTTTTGGCCGAATGAAAGGAGGAATGGAACCGTTTGGTTTTTTGTTCTTTATCTTAAGATCCGAATATTATCAGAAGTATTTGATTATTGTTTAGCGTTGAAGATGGGCATGTGTTAGTTTATTTGACTGATGTTAGATACTTGTATCATCTAGGATAGATAGGATGTCGTTCCGTAGATGTATATGTTTTTTTTTTTTTTTTTCGCCGGAAAATTTGAGGTTGCCGGAAGTTATTTTTTTTAGATTTGTTTGTAATAAATCTGTTTTTTATTTATTTATTTATTTTTTTATTTTGATTTTGCGAATTTTTGAAAAAAAAAAAAAAAAAATACTGTAGCGAGCACTGTAGCAGTGCACTGTAGCAGTGCACTGTAGATGGATTCTGACGAATTAATATATATATAATAACTCACCATTCATGTTAGTAGAATACCTAGTTAGCCTGATTCACATAGATAATTAACTTTTACTTCATATCCATAAGAAATCAAAACAATTATAAGCAAATAAAACACATTTTATCAAGACCCACTAATTTAAGTAACCTCAACCCAATATACTTTTAACACATATCAAACTTGTCAAGCAAAATATCATGCAAATATTTTAAAAGAGACACAAAAAGGGTTGTTTAAAAAATTCTGTTACAAAATAATGAAATTTATGGAGAGTTACTAGGAAACACCATCGATTAAAAACATAAGAATGGGTTTCTCAGCGAAAACTTCCATTGGGTTTCGATATTGGCCTCCCATGAATCAGAATAAGCACTCTCTTGCTTAGCTTATCTGGGATTATGAAGGCACTTTAAATCTTAAAAAAATAATATATATATGATACAAGTTGAAGGTTGAGAGGTTGAAGACGTTTTTGAGTTTGATGGATGACTGTGGGAGCTGAATGTTTGTTTATAAAGAAGCGGAAACCCTAATATGAAATGGTGCATTAGGTACTAAAGCTCACCCATGACTAATTTCAACAGCCCAGCCCAGTTCCGAAGTTTTCCCAATTTTAACCAAATGAGCTTTTTAGTTATTTTTACGTAACAAATCAATTTCATAGCATAGTAAGCATAACTTAAACCCACAACAATTTAGTTAAAAAAAACATTTTTACATATAAAGATATCATTGAGACACAAGCACTTTGATCAAATGTGACAGCTTAGACAAAGATATTATATGTCATCCCACATTTTAAAGTTGAAAATTGAAATTGCTAGCATTAAAATTAATTTAAAATTTAAAGTAAAGCGACGAAGATTAGGAAATTTTGATCGCATATAAAGAAACAAAATACATTATATCTTCCAATTAACCTTATTTTTTTTTTATCATATCAATTTAGATTTTATGCCTTATCGCATGTTCGGTTATTCGGGTGAGCCCCAACTTATATTTTTTAAAACCAAATTCAAATCGAAACCGAAATTTAATTTGTTACCCGCCCAAACACAACTAAGCCAAAACCGAATAAACCATATTATTCAGTATCGGTTGGTTTTTCGGGTCACGTTTAATGAACACCCATATATTTAAGATGTTGGACAACTCGAGTGATAAGTTTTACATGGTAATTGCTATAAAGAAAACGATAATACTTAGTCGGGTGAGCACCAACTTATATTTTTTAAAACCAAATTCAAATCGAAACCGAAATTTAATTTGTTACCCGCCCAAACACAACTAAGCCAAAACCGAATAAACCATATTATTCAGTATCGGTTGGTTTTTCGGGTCACGTTTAATGAACACCCATATATTTAAGATGTTGGACAACTCGAGTGATAAGTTTTACATGGTAATTGCTATAAAGAAAACGATAATACTTAGGCGCCATATGTTTATTCAAAATCAGAATCTTTAACTACTAAATGAGAGATGATATATACATCCTCCTTAGAATGATATGAAGATACTTTGCATCAAGTCCGTAGCTGAGTCAGCGGAGAGTCGTTGTGCAAAAGCTTGTGCGATAACTAAACATAACAATCAAAGATATATTGTAACGATCTAGCATTGAATTTTATGAGCTCATTTTCACTCTCAAATAGAGTTTAACAAATCTTTATAACATAATTTCATATATCGTAGACATTTTGATATTGGAAGTGAAATTTGAGGCCCATAAAATATAAATGATCATATATTTTGAGGCCCCTAAAACATTGAGGCCTTGTGCGGTTGCACACCTCGCACACCTTGATATACGACTTTGTCTTGCATGACAAAGAGTTTATATAAAAAGAGAAAATTAGTAGATGACAGTGTAATAACTTTGTGGATAGGAGTACTACTCGGGGCACATCCAAGACACTAAGTTATCAAGGAGCATAATTTTTTTTTACGAGTATAAAAGAAATAATAATGAACGAAGTGGTGCCGTTTTATTAAAATTAGTAAACAAATTAGTAAGACATGTGTTACCGTTTAACATATTAGTAAACTAACTAAACAAAACATGTATTTATATGACACAACATTATGGGACAAGGTTCATTTCGAAAAAATCGTAATTTTTAACAAAAATTACACTAGGCAACAAACATCTATCCGGTTCCACCAAGAACCCCCGGTCCGTCCCTAGAGTAAGAGTTAGGAGGATAAAGTACAATGATATAACATTACTCTAAAAAAGCATCTCTAATGCTATTCACCAAGTTATAGCATCGACACATCATATTTTTATAAAGCTCAACATTTATAAACCAACTCATTTAATCTTAGAAACTTGTAAAAGTTAATTGTCACACCCCACTTATTTTCTAATATAGTTTTTTCTTTGTAAATGAGTGTATAATAGGTGGTTGAGACCCATAAACACACTATTTTTTAAGTTTATGTATGATGAAATTTGCATTTTCTTCTGCTAAAGGCTTGCACAAATAAGGTCATGCAACATAAAATATATTATAATGTCACATCGAATACATGTCACTAAATATATTTATAATGTCTCATCGAATCCATGTCACCATGAACATCCACGTAAACATACATTGTGAGAGCTCTAACCAAATAGATAACTCCATAAAAAAGATGCCATGTTGGTTTGATTTTATGTTTTGTTTTCTGACAAGCTAAGGCATACGCACCGTGCTAATCAACATCTATCTTAATGAGAGAATTTGAACCTTCGCCACTTGGGTGAGCCATCTTACTGTTAGTGCACTATACTTATGTTTTGAACCTTCACCAAGTGTTAGTCTTAGTTATGGTTAAGCCCACTTGTTATGTTTTATGGTTATATACACCTTGGATTGTAATTGATAATTAATTAACAAGAAATACATTTAACATGGTATTAGAGCCTTCACGATTCTCTCAATAATTATAACATTTTTGTCTTTCGGTTCTTATCCTAAAGCTGATCTTCCCCCCCCTGTAAACCCTAATCCCATTCGAAATCCTTAATTCACCATGACTAACGAGACAACTCATCCTACTCCCCCTCATACTCTCTTACACAGTGATAAACTTTATGTTGTCAATGTTATTACTAATCAAATACCCATTAAACTTGATATGGATAAATCAAACTATGTTGCATGGTGTTAAATATTTAAAAATCACTATGAGAATTTTGATATGTTAAAACACATTATTGGTACTTCCTCTAGTGCTGTTGGTTTGAATCCAACAGTGGAATAGCTTAAAGCCGATTCCATTGTCAAATCTTGGATCTTTTTCCTCTTCGAAACCCTTTAAGGTTGGCTTGTCACTGCCATTCCCAAGACTACTAAGGATGCACGGGATCTCCTTGAAACTATTTTTCTTGATAACAAACTGTTAATACAAATATCGCCTAAAAAAATTATTTATATTTTATGATCTTTGCTATATTTTGTTAACGACAATTATAAACTTTATTTTAACAAAACATAATATAGTTAATCTTAATATATATAGTTACAAGTCTTTCATAAACAGAAAGTTAAAACATCACCTAACTAGTATAATCACATTTTTACATCACTTCATATACATTTTAATCTAAAATGGAAATGTATTTTTTACATCATGGCATGCAATCATCTTTGAGATCTTTGAAGATATGATGAATATCTTGTTTAGATTGTTACTCAAAGAATCATAGAAAGATATGGAAATCTTGAAGATACTGAGATATCTGGAAAGATTTTGGTAGATTGTCTGACAGGTCCCGCTGAACAAACGAAACACGACGAACATGTTTTGTCCGCGCATCCGTGGTTTGTGAGCATTGTGCCAAAATAGCAAGCACACATTAGAGTTTTTCTCAATCACTTACAGCATAAACAACATCATATATTCTTTCTTCATATCTAACTCATTCTTATTTTATTTAGTAACTTCTTTGTAGCAAGAAGATCAAAGCATTACAAGCTTCAACAAAACGTGCAAGGCTTGTTAGTTTGTCACTGTGTGATTGTTGTTGTTCATATATCATTGTTTGTACCAAACATCATAAATCCTTTGTATGATCGTTATATTTTAGTCCTCAAAATACATATGTACGGAGTGTGTACCCTTGTAAGAACTTGACATCTAGCTTTGTGTCAAAATATGTAACACGGTAAAGTTTTCTCCGCCGATAAAGGAGATTGTTTATAGTAAGAACTCTCGATTGGATACTCAGGGAGTGGATAGGCAAGGAAAAAGTCCTTGAGACCGAACCACTATAAACACTCGTGTTGTGGTCTGACGTTTCTCTCTTGCACTATACTTATTTGTTATTTTGTTTTCATACATTAAGTCATTTCATACAAAAATAACAAAGAAAAAGAAATTAAAAACCGTAAAACTATTCAACCCCCTTCTAGTTTTCCACAATTGGCATCAAGAGCTACGCTACTCAAGATTTTTAAAATTTATTGTATTTTTAAACTTGAAACGATCCATGGATTTTGAAAACTTCAAAGAAGGGCAATCTATGCAAAGACCACCACTTTTTGAACCAAATAGATTTATTTATTGGAAAAGCCGTTTTGAAACATATGTGAAATCAAAAGATATAGATCTATGGTTTATAATTATAGAAGGCGATCATAAACCTATTATAAAAGATATCACAAGTGGTCGGGATGAGGATACTTCACTTACTCATCATAGTGATGAGCAAAAGAAGTTAATTGCTAAAAATGATGAAGCAAAAATGATGTTTTACAATGCTCTAACTAAAAAGAAATTTGAAAGAGTCTTTATGTACAAAACCGCTAAAGAAATTTGGCAATCTTTAATAACCACTCATCAAGGAAATTCACAACTCAAGAATAACAAAATTGATCTTCTTGTTCAACAATATGAACAATTTAGTATTCCTGAAGATGAAGTCATTGATAGTGCATTTGCTCGCTTTAATACTATTATTACTTCTCTCAAAGCACTTGATGAATCCTTTTGTAGTAAGAACTTTGTCAGGAAATTTCTTAGAGCACTTCATCCAAAATGGAGAGCAAAAGTGACGGCTATTGAAGAATCTAAAGATCTCTCAAAGCTAGCACTTGACGAGCTAATTGGAAACCTCAAAGTTCATGAAATGGTAATGGTGAATGACTCAGAGATCGTTAAAGGGAAACAGGAAAAGATCAAGTCCATTGTGTTAGTGCAAGCAGTCTCGTTGGGGAGATTGCTAGTGCAAGCAATCTCGTTTGTTTTGATTAATGACAAACATGTAACTTGATACATAACGTAAAATGTACAAGTTACTTGTAATCTTATCTTATCTCAACATACATTCAACACCTCTCGAGTCCTCGTATGATACAACACAGGTTCGTACATGTTTGTTATGTGGCATTATGATCAAACCCTTAACAAACCATTTAGAATGTCTAAAATACGGCTAGGTCATTAAGTATTTTAAAAATAAAAGGCTTACCATTCTACTTAGAACCTCATTTCACATTTTGCATATACAAGTATTCTTACTTGTACATGATACATATTAGTTAAGCTAAGCTAGTATATACATGCTACATGATCACTAGGATACATGTTACATACATATATACATTTACATGTTTATGTTTATTTCTTAAATTAGAAATATTTAACATGACATCATGGCATGCATCACATACATATCTTGGAAGATTTGTAATATATTTTGTATAGATCTTCAAGCTAACAAGTTGACTTTTGAAGATATGGCAAGATATGGCAAGATATGGTAAGATTTGCTAGCTGTCTGGTTCGGCGGATCCCGCGGATCCCTTTGTTATTCCGCGGATCCCTTTGATACAAAGGGCGGATCCCTTTAGTATAAAGGGCGGATCCCTTTTTCAGGATCCTCCAAAACAGTGAGATGTTTTTACATTTTGCCTATAAATACTAGCTCATTGTTTACCCATTGTTTATGCAATTAGAACACACATTCCCTCACTCATTTCACACACTTAGATCAGTAGCAAAACATGTAGATTCATACATTAATCACCCTTTACATAATGATCATAATGTTACTAACTTTCATTATGTTGTAAGCATACATTGTTGATGATCCTGTGAAGTAAGCTCAAGATCATGAGACATCATCCATAGCATACTTCCTGATCTACCAAGAAGGTTAGAAGATCTTGAAGTCATTATCCACCATAGCATTCCAACATGTGAAGATTCAAGGGTACTTGACATCTTTGATGATTGAAGACTTCTCATTCGAGAAGTTCATGTAGATCTCACTTGCATATATGAAGATCCATCACAACAAGTTTAGGGAGCTTGTGATCTTCATACATTGAAGGCTTCCGATCAATGGAAGTTCATTTAGATTAGCCATTCATATCCATGACCCATTAATGTCATGGATCATCATTGTAATCTATTCATACTAGATTAGGTGGTTTATGTGTTTGTGCCATAAAACACAAGGTTTCTATGTTGGGCCATAAAACATAGTGGGAGTGGTTGTACCCTTGTAAAGAACTTGACATCTAGCTTAGTGTCGGAAATTGTATAAGCGACGATGGGAGTGGTTGTACCCTTGTAAAGAACCAACGGGAGTGGTTGTGCCCTTGTAAAGAACCCGGTGTTTAGCTTAGTACCGGAAAAGGAAGTAAGCGACGTGTAAAGGTTTTCTCCGCCTAAGAAAGGGAGCTTGTTGATCTAGTGAAGTAACTCTCGAGTTGGGTACTCGGGGAGTGGAGTAGGGCGGAGAGGAGCTCCGTGACCGAACCACTATAAATCATCGTGTTCGGTTTGCGCTTTCTTTTACTTATCTCTTTACTTTTATGTTTGCATTATGTGATTGCTTGTGTTGTGATTATTTGATAATACTTGTGTGACAACTTGGTAGTCATAAACTACAACAAACATCTTTCATATTAGAACAAGCCAAATTGGAAATTTGATACAACAAGTTTTAAGTTTTAAAACGTAAACGTATTCACCCCCCCCCCTCTACGTTTCCACAATTGGTTTCAGAGCCACGTAGCTCTCATTTTCAAAACAAATAGTTTTTAAAATAGAGTACGATCCATGTATCAAATTACCTCTGAAGCAGAACTTAATATGAAAAATGTTTCGCTAAACATACTTTGAAATTTTGTTGTTAAATATTACTTTGTATACAAGCTTGAAGATGTCTTTGGAAAATCAAAAGAGAAGATTTCTTAAAAAGGTTTAAGTGTCAAATTGTGTGCGTAAAGCTAATTTACGAAAAACTCGGGTTTTAAGGGAGTGTTTGGAATAACCATTAATTTAGTTGAAAAATCACCTCCGTAATATTTAGATAAGTCACAAAGGTAGAAATGTTGTTAAATATTTGTAATATATGCTTAATATTAAGTCTAGCAAGTCCCACACACTTTCGCTATGTCAAAATATGAGTTTTGTTGAATCTGGTACAGAGTCCCGCGGATCCAAATAGTATAAAGGACGGATCCCTTTATTTGGATCCGCCAGATCCGTCGGTACAGTACTCAGTTTTTGTCCAACTTCAAAAATTCATAACTAATTAACCGTAAGTCCGTAGAAGTCGCGCCACCTATCATTTTGAAGGGAATTAAGTCTACTTTCATTTAAAAATACTCTTAGGACCTGAATCTAAATTCAAAATAGGTAAAACAAATCAAATACTACAACCTGTTCAAAATATTAAGTTTAATTTTGACACAGTAAGTTATTCTTTGAACATTGATATGATTTCTTTTGAAACTAAAGTATTTGGTAATATAAAGAAAACAAATCAAGCTTGGCATACATCGTCATATTTAAACGCAAAGTGACGAAAAGTATCTTTTCATTTATAGTGTGCTATGTGACTATCTGTTCTAAGTTATTTGCATACATGTGATTTGCCTGTTGGTAATTGTGATTGCATTTGTTGATAGGAAACACATAAGTGTTTTGCCATGACAATTATTTGCTTGTTTATCAATTGCTTGATCTTGTGCACTAAGTTGATAAACTGTGATTGTTTCACTTATAGACTTAGATATTTTTGTTTGCATATGTTATGTGAAAATCTTACATATCTTACTTAGAAATGTGAACTAAGTGAAACTAGTTTAGAGTCTTAAAATGTATTGTCTTGCACAAACCCTCACTTAATGTCAAGTGTTAAAATGCGTAAACATGTAGTATCTGTGAAAGAGTGTTTGGCATAAGAATATTTCAAACAATGATATGATGACTTGTTGTGTTATTAGGATAGAAACTTATCTTTGAATAATCATGTGAACTAACCATGTCATGCAGGACGATAACACTTTGATGTTATCAAGTTTTCGTGTTTAAGCCATTGTTTGGCTTAACATTCATTTATGGTAAGTTATTATTATCAGATTGTTCTATGTGCAAACGTGTGTTAGAACATGTGTTTTTAGTTTTACTCTATCACATATTAGTAGTTACATATGTTTTAGGAAAATTTCTGGGATTTGAGCGGGTAACGCAAAATATGCATATCTCTCTGTTAAGAATTAGGACTTCCACATGGCAGATATGACGGATCCCAAACTTTGGTTCCGCCTGTTGTACACTTTGGCTCCGCCATTCCTCACCCTGCGGATTCTGCGGAACCCAAATATGGGATCCGCACTTGTTGTCGATTGGATCCGTCAGTCTCAATAGTAACTTTTTCAAAATTCCCGACTAATCCCGATCCTTAGATTATTGATTCTAGTTCTTAGGATTCTTATCACTGATGTTCACTCAAATTAGGATTAGGACATCTCACCAAACACAAAATAGGATAATGATATTGATGCGTGGTTTTGTAACCTTACAACAGGTTTTACCTCTCGAGGGATCTCAAGAGGCTTACAACCCCACCAGGCAGTGTACCTGACCGATGTAATATAGTGTAGTGGTAAGTACGGGGGATTGATCGTTCTCCACAGGGAATAGTGTTCGTTAGGTGTGAAAGGCTACTCTAATTAGGTCTAAGGGTTGAGGAAGATTCTTTTTATGTTTTTATAGTTTTTATGAAAGCAAGTAAAATCTCGGGTTTGAAAGAGTGGGCGGAATTAGTTGCTAGTCAACTAACCCAAATTACTACGAATGCAATAAAATTAAATAACTGAAAATAAAATGTGGTGAGAAACTTATGTGTAGAGAAATGTGTTTACTTAGATTTCCTTACTCCCTAACTATCTTTTACCGGTTAATTAGTGTGTATTAGTCGCGTGGATGACGGGTGTATTCCTTAATACCATTCGTGGGGTGGCGTACTTACTTCCCCAACTCTACAAGCTCCTACTTCACTCCTATGTCGAGCCGGCTAGGAAGCTCCTAACATGGGATCACTAGAATTTGCTTGTGCATTAAATACAACCATAAAAACCTTTAGTACGCATTTGGTTCATGTTTCTTAAGACGTTCAAGCAAGTTACCGAATAGGAAGTTAGCCAGTTTTCTTAAGCCTAACATAGATAAACAATCATCCAATACAACTAATAACACACTAACAACCAATAATCAATAGCTAGGTTTCATTAGATCTAAGCAAACACAAGATAAATTTAGCCTAACATGTTAATCAAAAGACAAGAATAAGATAAAATCAAACAACACATAGACATATTGAATGATTAATTGATAACTTATCTTCAATGTAACATGGAAGATCTCAAGGCAAAAAGCCTTGAAAAAGAGGCTGAATTCGTCTTAGGGTTTTTCTCCCAAAATTCCACACACTAAGCTCTCCCTAATGACAAAAAATTAGAAAACTATATATAGATTTTTGGATCTGACGGCGTCACCTTATGGAGTGTGACGCCGTCACCCTCGCCGCTTTTAGGGTTCCCGGATGACCATCTTGACGCCGTCCCTCTTTAGCTCTTCAAAAATCCATTCTGGCTTATCAAGGCTTGACGCCGTCGAACCATGAACGTGACGCCGTCCCCTTATGATTTAAGCCGTGACGCCCTTGATCAAGTTAAAGCGTGACGCCGTCAGAATTCACATGCTATTTTCACTGGCCCGTCATGAGTAAATTTCACGTCCAACTTTTCTTGCCAAGGCATGACGCCGTCCAGAGTAAAGTCTGACGCCGTCAAGAGTAACTTTTAGCCGATTTTTGAGACTTTGCCGTTTTCTTCACTTTAATGCTCCAAAAACGTCCAAAATGCCTCCTTTTCCAGATTTCTCCTCAAAAGTACCTAAAATGACAAAAGGAACGATTTAGGGCAATATTTGATCAAATAAATACGATTTAAGGCTTAAATGACCCCTTAAAAGCGGTACACTTTTCGCTTCATCAAATACCCTTACACTTGAGATTTGCTTGTCCTCAAGCAAATGTGCTTTTACTCTAATCAAAATACAAGTTAGGGGTCATTTAACGCAAACATAAAAGTAATTACAACAAATATTCGTTCCACTTTAATCATAATAAGCACGGAGATTACAAACTAGCACCTCACAAGTAGTGTTTAGATACTCACATCTCTCAAGTGTCATCAAAATAAATCTCATAAATGAAAACGGATAATATCTCTCACTACCTGTCATAGCAAATAGATTACCATAGGCTTGGGAAAGGATCGAAAACCTCCTCCACTAGGCGTAAGCACCTAAGATAAACTATCAAAGAGGGCTTTTAAATGGGTTATAACGTTAGGTGTAGGGAAAAGGAAAACACGGTTTTGTTGGATAAGGGATATTTTACTGGTGGCGAGTTAAAGATCTTGATCAATTACATGTACTATACAATGTTGCTAAGCCAAGACTCGACTCAATCTTAAGCTAATGAAAGAAAATAACAAAAACATAAAATAAATATAAAATAAAACGGGATGGTAGTCCGTATGTTTTTTCTACTTCTATTTTTCTTTTTCTCATTTTTTTTTGTATTTTTCTTGATTTTTTCGATTTTTTTTTTTTTTTTTTTTTTTTTTTTTTTTTTTTTTTTTTTTTTTTTTTTTGCATACACTTTTGCCCTACCATCCAAAATAATACATCATAGGGGCATTGCATCCCCCTTACACTTGAATTTTTACATAACTTTACAAATACTAATCTAATGACTCGAATTAAGATAATTAAAACACTTGGAGTACTTTTAAAACATTTAGCATATATGGGGGTAATAAATGATGTTCATCCCCATTACTCCATTACATTAGTACTTTACCCATGAGTCCCAATCGTCCCAAAACAATATGTACAAGGATATGACTCGACTTAGCAACCATGTAATCAATTAGATAATTAACTTAGGTTTAAACAAATGTTGTAACAATAATGCACTAAAAATGAGTGCATACAAGGTAGGCTAAGGCGATTTGGGTGTACATTTTAGTGGGGTGTAACAAATTCTTCCTTTAAGTAAAATGCTTAAAGGTCGAAACGAAAAGATAGGCTCTGAGGGGTGTACTAGGGGTATCGTGTACTAAAAATGAGTACAACGCAAAGGGTATGGGAGAATTACTTGACCAATGTAGCCAATGTAATTATAACAAAAACACAGGTGTAAAACAATGGGTGAATCCTAATGCCTCTTATCATGTAGTAAATCTAACTACACGAATGTAGTCTCACTTGTGGCCTCGGAATGGTCCTAACGCAAGTTCTAGAATCTAAGTGCTACCGGCACACACATCATAGCAAAATGCTTTTCCTACCAATTCTAGGGGCGAACCTCACATATTTGGGGGTGGAAAATTTTTTAGTGGTACGGTTTTTGTGCTAGTTATATAACTCCTATCCATGAGACGCTCATTAAGATCAAAGTTTCACTCCTATATGTTGTAAAAAATTTTAAAGTTGGCACTAAAATTACCTTAATCAAGTATTTCTCTCAGTTTTATTACACATCTATTATTAAACAAACAAAAATCAAGCGCAATGGTATTCTCTAAAATCGTACTTTTACCCTCCCTTACACTTAAGATGAACATTGTCCCCAATGTTCAAGTAACAAGATGTAAAAGCATAAAGTAAAAGAATGAAATCAAATACTCCCCTGATTCGCTCGGTGGATAATGAAATTACACGGTTAAATCTTCCTCCAAAGAGAATGTTGAAACTCCATGACTAATGCATCGCCATAAGCTTGATTCAAAACATTTCCTTGTCCAAAATAACCTGTTAAACCTGAGAAAACAAACACGAAAACCTGCATAACATCGGCGGGAAAAATCTATATATAAGGATATAATGCTTGTGGAATGATAATTTTGCAGATTCCTGGAGATTATAAGTTGGAGATTTTAATAAAAACTTTTTATGAAAACAAAACTTTCAAAAATTTCTGGAAATTAAATCTGACGCCGTCAGGTTATAACCCCTGACGCCGTCAGAAATGACCTGACAAAAATTTTCATTTTAAGTTTCCGGAAAATTTCTGGAAAAACCTTTACCTTACTTCCTGGAAATCCTGCAAAACATCATTATGACTCGATACAAGCATTTGACTCAAACAAATACTAATATGTATGCTAATTTATTATTATTACGATTCATGTTAATTTGTGTTCTAATAAACCGATTTAGATTTCCCTTACACTTATCTTTTGCAAAATACCTTTATATGTAGTTAAGACGAAGTTAAAAACAAGATAAAGCATTTTCACAAATTAGTTTTTAACATGAATCAATAATAATAAAAATTAAACACACATACGGAAACAAATAAAATCAAACAAACAAATAAATAAACACACAAAGCAAATAAAACAAATAAAGCTTGGGTTGCCTCCCAAGAAGCGCTTTTCTTTATTAACGAGTCTTGTTGCTAGACTCAAAGTCACGCTACCCTATATAAGTGAGCTCGTCATCGAGGACGTCTTTAGGGTTAAGCTTGGATTGAAGTTTCCTATTGGTCCGCTTAGTACGATATGTCTTTTCAAACTTCTCTCCATCCGGGTCATACAATGTTATCTTAATATGCCATGACCCATCTCCATCTTTGGGTGGTTTATCCCAATTCCCCTTATGATCATCTTCCTCACAAATCCACTTATTCATTCCTAGGTTAATTGGCAAAACTCCTAGGAAATCAATCATCCTTCTAAAAACTAGAGGGTCTTCAAATGGATCCAATTCGGTGTCCCTAGCCAAGAGTTGTTCTACCGTATGTGTTCGGTTAACAAAGTCCTCTTCTAGGTAAAATGGGCGTTGGGGTCCTATGAAGTCTCTATCAATCCAAGGTCCATATCTAGATGGTCTCCTATTTAATTCTAACCAATGGGGTGTCGGTTCCTCACTAGTATCATAGGCGTGTTTCTTAACATCATAGATTGACCAAGTATCTCCTTCTCCTAACGCTATCTTAGATTCCTTACAATCAATCATAGCACTAGCGGTCGCCAAAAATCCTCTACCTATCAACAAGGGGCATGTAGGGTCGCCAACCATATCAAGGACGTGGAAATCGGCTAAAATGGTTAGTTTTCCAATGTGCACTAACACGTCCTTAACTACTCCAACCGGGTAAGCAACACTTCCATCCGCTAAGCCTATTATCACCTCGGTTTCTTCAAGTTTTCCTAGTTTTAGAGAGGTGTAGAGAGGTAACGGAAGTAGGTTAAAGCTTGATCCAAGATCGGCTAATGTGTCATAAGCCTCCAAATTACCGATCTTGCAAGGTAGAACAAATAAGCCCGGATCATCTAATTTCTTAGGTAGCTTGTTTTGAACAAAGGCGGTCCCTTTTTCGCCTAACTTGAGCTTCTTCTCATCCAACTCATCAACAACCGGACTTTCAAGGTGGAGCTCCTTGAATTCTTCGTCAAGGTTTTGAGTGGAAGGTGTTTCAACTATGTTGTTGACCAATTTGGATGTCATAACTTCTTGGTCATTTGGAACGACTTGGGTTTGTTTGAAACACGTGCTCATGGAATTGACCGAATAATATTGTGGACAAGAACTAGGGGACGAAACCGATGAAATAGCGTTGACGTTTAGTTTCGGGTTCTTGACCGTGTTGCTAGGGAGTGCTCCCATTTCTCGGTCATTGAGGGCTTTCAACAAGGTGTCAATCTTATCGGTCATCTCGCTTTGTTTTTGTTTGAAATCGGCTTCAAACTTGGCTAAACGAGCATCTTGAGATGCCATAAATTGAGACATCAATCCTTCAAAGTTATTGGTACTACCATTGCCGGAAGGATTGTTGTTGAAAGTTCGGTTCGAGTTGGAACCGCTTGATTGGAAACGATTAGGTGGGTTGGAAGAATTGGTTTGTTGCGTGTTTTGGTTTTGTTTCCACCTAAGGTTCGGGTGATTTTTCCATGAGGGGTTGTATGTATCACCGTAATGGTTTGGCTCGGGTTTGAAAGTGTACCACTTGTCTCCCGCTCCGTCGGTACGCGAGGATGCGTAGTCCACAAAAGCTTGTTCGGGGAGTTCCATGCAATCACGAGTGTCGTGGGGACCACTACATAATTCACATGAAGAAGTGATTTTGTTCACTTGGCTTGAAGGTTTAGGAGCCTCGTAGGATTTCATGAGAAACTTGACTTGGTCTTCAAGTTCTATGATCCTACGGTTAGAAGTGCTTGAATTGTTAGAAGGCAAAGATATTGCCTTGACCGTTTTATTCAAATCACGGGGATCACTCCAACTTTCGTTGTCATAAAGAGCAAGATCCTCTAGGAGAGCCCATGATTGTTCCGCACTTAGATCACGTAGCTTACCACCGGCCGCTTGGTCAATGGTTTGCCTCGTGGGGAGATTGATATGGTCATAGAAGATTTGGACTTGAAGCCAAAGTTCTATGCCATGGTGAGGGACTTTTTGGAGTAAGTCCTTGAATCGAGTCCATGCCTCGTAGAGAGTTTCGCCTTGACGTTGTTGGAACATCAAGATATCATTCCTTAGCTTAGTAGTTCTTCCCGGTGGGAAAAACTGAGCAAGGAAACGAGTGGTGAGATCATCCCAAGAGGTGATGGATCCTGCGGGTTGACGTTCTAGCCACTGACTAGCTTGGTCCCGCAGAGAGAATTGGAAGAGACGCAATCGGGTCGTCTCTCGAGTGGCAACATCAAGGTCTATAGAATCAACGATTTTAAGAAAGTCCTTGAGATGTTGATTAGGATCTTCAGAACGAAGTCCATGGAATGCGCATCCGCTTTGCACCAACCGGATGGTGTCGGATCGCAAGGGTGTGATATTGGCTCCTTGAGTGAGCTCAATGGTGTTTCGATAGCCATGGTGGCTAGGACGGGAATACTCTCCTAAAGTACGGGCTCTAGGAGGTGGTTGTGGTTGTTGTGGTGGTGGGTTGTGGTGGTTAAGGATATTACCATCTTCCATGATGTCGGACGGTAATGGTTACGAACAAAGACACGAAGAAAATAGATAGACTAAAGAAAACCTAGAAAAATAAAATAAAAATCTCACTAGAAAGGAATCTAGTGAGTAGACCTAATAGAAATAAAAATTCAACCTAAACAATAACTATTCCCCGGCAGCGGCGCCAAAAACTTGATGCGTGGTTTTGTAACCTTACAACAGGTTTTACCTCTCGAGGGATCTCAAGAGGCTTACAACCCCACCAGGCAGTGTACCTGACCGATGTAGTATAGTGTAGTGGTAAGTACGGGGATTGATCGTTCTCCACAGGGAATAGTGTTCGTTAGGTGTGAAAGGCTACTCTAATTAGGTCTAAGGGTTGAGGAAGATTCTTTTTATGTTTTTATAGTTTTTATGAAAGCAAGTAAAATCTCAGGTTTGAAAGAGTGGGCGGAATTAGTTGCTAGTCAACTAACCCAAATTACTACGAATGCAATAAAATTAAATAACTGAAAATAAAATGTGGTGAGAAACTTATGTGTAGAGAAATGTGTTTACTTAGATTTCCTTACTCCCTAACTATCTTTTACCGGTTAATTAGTGTGTATTAGTCGCGTGGATGACGGGTGTATTCCTTAATACCATTCGTGGGGTGGCGTACTTACTTCCCCAACTCTACAAGCTCCTACTTCACTCCTATGTCGAGCCGGCTAGGAAGCTCCTAACATGGGATCACTAGAATTTGCTTGTGCATTAAATACAACCATAAAAACCTTTAGTACGCATTTGGTTCATGTTTCTTAAGACGTTCAAGCAAGTTACCGAATAGGAAGTTAGCCAGTTTTCTTAAGCCTAACATAGATAAACAATCATCCAATACAACTAATAACACACTAACAACCAATAATCAATAGCTAGGTTTCATTAGATCTAAGCAAACACAAGATAAATTTAGCCTAACATGTTAATCAAAAGACAAGAATAAGATAAAATCAAACAACACATAGACATATTGAATGATTAATTGATAACTTATCTTCAATGTAACATGGAAGATCTCAAGGCAAAAAGCCTTGAAAAAGAGGCTGAATTCGTCTTAGGGTTTTCTCCCAAAATTCCACACACTAAGCTCTCCCTAATGACAAAAAATTAGAAAACTATATATAGATTTTTGGATCTGACGGCGTCACCTTATGGAGTGTGACGCCGTCACCTCGCCGCTTTTAGGGTTCCCGGATGACCATCTTGACGCCGTCCCTCTTTAGCTCTTCAAAAATCCATTCTGGCTTATCAAGGCTTGACGCCGTCGAACCATGAACGTGACGCCGTCCCCTTATGATTTAAGCCGTGACGCCCTTGATCAAGTTAAAGCGTGACGCCGTCAGAATTCACATGCTATTTTCACTGGCCCGTCATGAGTAAATTTCACGTCCAACTTTTCTTGCCAAGGCATGACGCCGTCCAGAGTAAAGTCTGACGCCGTCAAGAGTAACTTTTAGCCGATTTTTGAGACTTTGCCGTTTTCTTCACTTTAATGCTCCAAAAACGTCCAAAATGCCTCCTTTTCCAGATTTCTCCTCAAAAGTACCTAAAATGACAAAAGGAACGATTTAGGGCAATATTTGATCAAATAAATACGATTTAAGGCTTAAATGACCCCTTAAAAGCGGTACACTTTTCGCTTCATCAGATATCTAATCACAGTTTCAAATTTCATGAAAATGCTCCAAGGTACCTTTTCGGTAAACCACTGAGTATTTGTGATCATTACACACATTCACTGCATCCTCCCGTCCTTTACTCATTCACTAGCTTGATTTGTAAATTGACAACTTCCAAACTAATCCAGACTCACTGTTTGCAAATATATCATAGATTACAAACCCAACTCATGACTGTGGATATTGTCCAGTTTCCACATATGTTGCCTTACTTGGTTAACATGTCATTCTTCAAGACGATTAAGATTTACATTGAGTCATAACTCACACTTAGGTTATAGATATATTATCAAGTCTTATCTCAACAAAGTAGGATTGACAACTTAAGTATTTCATCCGAAATATTCAAGTAAATTTGACTTACGATTGTAGTTATTAAAAGTCATATCCGAAACAATCAACCACTAGTTATACCAACCAATGGATCATAAGAGTTAGTCTTCATCCTTGTTGTCTTCAACATCCATAATTGAACAAACCCCTACAACACCACGATCCTTAACATCATTGAGTGCATTGCTTAAAAAGCCCTTAGTCCAAACACTCATATCAAATCAAGTATGCGTTAAACATATTCAACCATAGTTTACCACCTATAGGATTAGAACCTTCAAATGAGTATGATGTTCACATTCAATGTTTATCATTGTCCACTAGGTTTAAGTAGTACAACTTTCACAAGTCATCAAAGTATTGGTAATACTTTGTAATCAAACCTCTGCATAAGTTTCATTAAACCTTAAATCAACATTTTAACAACATATGTTAAAATACAAAATCTCAAATGCAACCTCATGCACCCCAAGTAACAATGAATCGTGAGATGTATACATAAGAAACTCAAGTGAGTTTATCTTATCATCATCTAGTTATCATAATATTGAAAAACAAGTTTATTTAGGATAGGTCTATCAAAACACTTAGGCTTAATATCTTCTTTTAGGAAAAGATGATGTTTAGGAAAACATTATGCTTAAGAAATCATGCGTTTAGTTTTCATCTTGTTAAAAGGATAATATATATCCTATCATTCTCTCCTTGCAACATGAACGGTTGTGTTACAAGAGATTTCATTACACCTCATTGGGTAAATGATCTTAAACAAACATTTGTAAGTTCTATGAACTAGAGCTTCCCCCTCACCGTGTCATACTTGTTTTCATAAGTATGATAATCTTACTTGTTGAAAGATACTTTATGTATCTATCTCCTTTCAAGCGTATGTCATAACCAAGCCTTGCTCAGATCTTGCGAACACACAAGATCTATTAAAGTTGGTAACTTTATTTAGATACTTGTTCCAAAGAACTTTCTTGAGAACGTTCTTAACATAGTCCATCATCTCAAACACATCTCTTGGTCTTAGATGATCAAATCACTTGTACAACACTCAACATAAAAGATGTCAACCTTTAGATCATTCAACCTTAGATCCCAAACACAAAGATTAAAATCTGTTGACACATATTTGTCAAATTTACGTATAACATGACATCTTCATCACATTAGTTCTAATAGAAATAATTGAGTCTCATTAAGCCAAGTAATTAGTAAGCTATCATATTTTATATACTTTGTTAGGCAAAAGTAGGAATTCCTATCTTTCAGACATGAGAATGACTACTGGAGAATTTATTGCACTAGAAACTCAATTTAACCTAACGGTTAAATTGCTTCCAGCAGAGAAGTTGGGTATGTGGAATCACCCGTAAAAATGGTTGTGTTCAGCCTGAATTGAGCACCACTAGTAATAGTCTCATATTCATTCTCCAACTTGAAAAATTTTTATTCCTATACTTGCCTAAAATAAGTATTAAAAGATGATATTTTATCTTGTCTTAGGAATATTAATCAAACAAAGAGTAAATATGATTTTTCTTTAGAATTTCTTGCATTACACATATACGTGTTGATTACATGTTATGTGTTTGATATGTTTAAATGTCTTGACGTTATTTGATTGATAGTCAAATGTGTAAACCTTGGAAAGGTTTTGTCTGCATGCCTATATGCTTCATGATAAAATGATTTGCATGATACTTGTTATATGATATTTCACAAGATTAACATGGTTCTTGTTAACTCACGATATGTCATTTTTAATACATGATGTAAGATAGCTCTTGTCTTTAGTTGAAATTCATTGAGCTTTTTCATAGGATAGTCTAAATGATGTATGCTTCCTAAATGTTATAATGGTTTGCATGAATCTGTAGTCTCACTTCTTTGTCACACTATGTGTTTGCCATGTGTGCACTTTATCAAAGTGGTTTTGGTATGATGATCATTTAGAAGTCATTTTATTTTACACATAGATCATTGTGTTAATTAATGGGTAAGTATGCTTAAGTGACTAAGCCTAACTTCAAAATAATTTCACAATGTAGTATCTTAAACAATGTCATGCTATGATTATTTGTCTTGATGCTATGTGGTAACTTTTAGTCTAGTAGTCAAATATGATGTTTTGTTTAACATCTTTGTCTTATAGGTTGATAACAAATTATTTGTTTTCTTAATTTGTTATGCTTATTTTGCATAATTGTTATCTCTTTATTGCTACTTAGATTAGTAATATGTTTATGTGATCCTTTCACTTGCATATAGTGTTTAAAGCTAATAGGATTAAGTTTTAGAGGTTTGAAATTTGTATTTGGATATCTTTCAACATACCTCTCTCCAAATCATATTGTTGCTTCCGCTTTTCTAACAACATCTCCATCATCCTTTAGTTATAACAATACACCTTCCATGAGGAAACCACATGCCTCGTCGTGCGATCATCTTGCATTGATAGAGAAGAGCTACATAACTTCGAGGATGAAGTTCTTAGTATGCTAAATAACATCCGCAAAAACATTGCTAAGCTCATCACTTACATTGTCATTCGTAAGTCAATACAGTACACATATCTCTTAGATCCTCAAATACCGACGTGTAGGTTCACACCATTCATTTGAAATCAGTTCACACAATCACAAGTGTGTCAAACCCAACATCACAGTCTTGTACCAATACCTCGTCAAGTGAAAAACACATCATGTGTTTGACAAACCTCTTAAACGTGAACCATTAAGTCTCCTTAGACTTTGACTAGGATTAGTGAAATCAAATCCGTAGTTATAAGTAAATAGACCTTAGCTTGAACCTTCGTTTGATCAAAAACGACAAAACATGACCAAATCTATTCTGGTCTCACGGAACCCTCGGATAAGACGGACGGAACCAAAAATTTGGTTCCGCCCAATCCGCGGGTACTAGGCTCAGTTTTCAACCTTTTAAAGACAACCCTCTCACAACCAAGTCTAGGATTTACTTTTACATCTTCATTGTCTAGAATAACTTCATTATCTAGAACTCCTTCATTGTCTAGGAACACCACCGTAGGATTTCATCCTTTTCATTTTTTTTACATATCAAGCACGTCATTGTCAGTGCAAACAGAACCAACACTCTCAACACGTTGGTCCAACCAACACTCTCATCATTTGATGTCATTTCTATATAGGTATATGGAATCTTTATTCCTAAGTGATCATTGTATTCACTTCCTTCATTTGAGCATTTATCATCTTTGGTAGATGATAATATCATAACCTTAACCGTCTTCAATACTCTTATAGCACTTGCTATACAGTTTCTGAATTCATTATAACCACCACCTTCCGTCACCTCTTTCACTAATCATCAACCCCATGGATTAGCGAAAAACTTACTTGCATCAATCTTTAGTTATCAAGTTATCACTAGTAAACTAACACCAACACTAGGATCACTCATATCCTCATCATAGGCATTGTTTTGTAGGAATATATTCTTGTAATTCTTATTAGAAGATTACACTCTTTTAACATGGTTTACTAGATAATCACGATTGATATCACTGTTGGTATGCTGCATCATTTTTTTTTTTGATTAGACAATCACAAATGGTAAGTTGTTTGTGATTAGATTATTGATATGTTGCATAATATTTTTCCTTGAGATAAAATATATTGCACTAACCATTTCATTGTAGGTTCATCATCATATACGCTCGATCGTATATAGCTTACTCATCATAGGATGAAGTTTGCATCAATTATTTTTCTTCTTTTATAGGTTCATCTTGACGCCCTAGAGCAAGGGGGAGTTTTCGTCAAGCATTTTTTTGGATGCATCATATATACGCATTGGTGTATATCACATACTTGTCCTTGGACAAATATTGTTTTATACTAACCTTTATTTTGTAGGATTCTTCATCCTTGGATCATATACGTCGGTACCTTAGCAACGGGGAGTATAGATCGAGGGGGAGTATATCATATACTAACTCATCATTTTTGGCATTTCTCATCCTTGAACCGTATACGTTGGTACTCTAGCAATGAGGAGTATACATCAAGGGGGAGCATATCATAGTCTAACTATTTGTTTTGTAGGATCATGCATCATATCATACTCTTGAATTGTATACGTTGGTACTCTAGCAATGAGGAGTATACATCAAGGGGGAGCATATCATATTCTAACAATTAATTTTGTAGGTTCATACATCATATCCTTGTTACTCCAATTAGGGGGAGTATAAATCAAGGGGGAGCTTTAAATTTCTCATAATCGCATTCCGCTACGCATATCTTCTTTTTGTTTCGACAAAAAGGAGGAGATAGGTCAACATAGTCCAACATTGCTTACCCACATGTATCGTTGGCTATATGCATTTCATTCATCATGCATTTTTCATATATATTCTTTTTATGTTGCACATCACTAACCTTGATGTAGGTTAAGAGTCTAGTTTGATCCATGGATCCACTAATAACCTAGGGGACGCAACAACCATAGGAGATTGGAGTAGTCTATTTAACTTCACTAGGGATGATGCAAGCTCGCCATTTCGGGGAGAAATGAAGTTAACTCCAAGGACACACCCTTTTTGCTTCGACAAAAGGGGGAGAAAGGTGTAAACGGAGAAAGTAAGTAATTGCGGACACAAGGAGAAAAGGGAGAAAGGTGTAAACAGACACAAGGAGAAAGTAAGTAATTACGGACACAAGTAACTTTTTGCATTTTACTTTCTATCATGTTTACATATTTTGTCATCATCAAAAAGGGGGAGATTGTTAGTGCAAGTAGTCTCGTTGGGGAGATTGCTAATGCAAGCAATCTCGTTTGTTTTGATTGATGACAAACATGTAACTTGATACATAACGTAAAATGTACAAGTTACTTGTAATCTTATCTTGTCTCAACATACATTCAACACCTCTCGAGTCCTCGTATGATACAACACAGGTTCGTACATGTTTGTTATGTGGCATTATGATCAAACCCTTAACAAACCATTTAGAATGTTTAAAATACGGCTAGGTCATTAAGTATTTTAAAAATAAAAGGCTTGCCATTCTACTTAGAACCTCATTTCACATTTTGCATATACAAGTATTCTTACTTGTACATGATACATATTAGTTAAGCTAAGCTAGTATATACATGCTACATGATCACTAGGATACATGTTACATACATATATACATTTACATGTTTATGTTTATTTCTTAAATTAGAAATATTTAACATGACATCATGGCATGCATCACATACATATCTTGGAAGATTTGTAATATATTTTGTATAGATCTTCAAGCTAACAAGTTGACTTTTGAAGATATGGCAAGATATGGCAAGATATGGTAAGATATGGTAAGATTTGCTAGCTGTCTGGTTCGGCGGATCCCGCGGATCCCTTTGATACAAACGGCGGATCCCTTTAGTATAAAGGGCGGATCCCGACGGATCCCACGGATCCCTTTTTCAGGATCCTCCAAAACAGTGAGCTATTTTTACATTTTGCCTATAAATACTAGCCCATTGTTTACTCATTGTTTATGCACTTAGAACACACATTCCCTCTCTCATTTCACACACTTAGATCAGTAGCAAAACATGTAGATTCATACATTAATAACCCTTTACATAATGATCATAATGTTACTAACTTTCATTATGTTGTAAGCATACATTGTTGATGATCCTGTGAAGTAAGCTCAAGATCATGAGACATCATCCATAGCATACTTCCTGATCTACCAAGAAGGTTAGAAGATCTTGAAGTCATTATCCACCATAGCATTCCAACATGTGAAGATTCAAGGGTACTTGACATCTTCGATGATTGAAGACTTCTCATTTGAGAAGTTCATGTAGATCTCACTTGCATATATGAATATCCATCACAACAAGTTTTGGGAGCTTGTGATCTTCATACATTGAAGGCTTCCAATCAATGGAAGTTCATTTAGATTAGCCATTCATATCCATGACCCATTAATGTCATGGATCATCATTGTAATCTATTCATACTAGATTAGGTGGTTTATGTGTTTGTGCCATAAAACACAAGGTTTCTATGTTGGGCCATAAAACATAGTGGGAGTGGTTGTACCCTTGTAAAGAACTCGACATCTAGCTTAGTGTCGGAAATTGTATAAGCGACGATGGGAGTGGTTGTACCCTTGTAAAGAACCAACGGGAGTGGTTGTGCCCTTGTAAAGAACCTGATGTTTAGCTTAGTACCGGAAAAGGAAGTAAGCGACGTGTAAAGGTTTTCTCCGCCTAAGAAAGGGAGCTTGTTGATCTAGTGAAGTAACTCTCGAGTTGGGTACTTGGGGAGTGGAGTAGGGCGGAGAGGAGCTCCGTGACCGAACCACTATAAATCATCGTGTTCGGTTTGCGCTTTCTTTTACTTATCTCTTTACTTTTATGTTTGCATTATGTGATTGCTTGTGTTGTGATTATTTGATAATACTTGTGTGATAACTTGGTAGTCATAAACTACAACAAATATCTTTCATATTAGAACAAGCCAAATTGGAAATTTGATACAACAAGTTTTAAGTTTTAAAACGTAAACGTATTCACCCCCCCTCTACGTTTCCACACATTGCTTTAAAAGCAAGAACGGAGACAAGTGATGATGAAGAATCTAGCTCGGGAAGTGAAGATGAGGAATGTGCCATGGCCGTAAGAGATTTCAAAAAGTTCTTTCGAAGACGAGGGTAGTTTGTAAGACAACCTAGAGATGACAAGAAACCCTTTCGAAAAGATCGTGATGATAAGAAAGGGAAGGTTGAAAGAAAATGCTTTAGATGTGGTGACATAAGCCATCTCATAGGAGATTGTCCAAAGCCACCTAAAAACAAAACTCAAAGAGCTTTTGTGAGTGGTGCTTGGAGTGAAAGTGAAGATGATGACGAGGAGCCAAAGAATGAAGAAATTGCTCTCATGGCTCAAGACTCAAATGAGGTACACTCTGACTCATCTTATTCCTCTATTGATGATGACACATTACAAAAGGAATATAAAAATGTAAAACCCTAAAACTCGGATTCTTAATTTTACGTCTAATTTGAATTTTTCTCTAAAGTTTTATAATAAATCATTTGACCTCTTAACTATATATTATGACTAATAATATGAATAAGAAAAATAACCTAAGTAATATAAAAAATAAATATTTGTTACATAATTAAACTTCCTAAAATTCCCTAAGATACCATACGTTTTTTTTAGTCCTTGTTCATAGGAATTTCCCAATCAATTCAATGTGATACTAATAATCCCACAAATCTCGGCTCCATATTTATGCACATAACTGACACTTTTGCAACACAATCAAACACAATTATATCCCATTAAAACCTTCCATATTAGGAGACACGCTCCTCCCTCATTCCTCTCATTCACTTGTATGGTTCATTATACCCTCTCCTCCACCGAAACCCTAAAGCAGCCATACATCTCATTTACTCAGCCCTCAAGAAGCAAGGAAGAAGAAGGTGAAAGCTGGTGTTGATCGTGGTAATTCTTGGGTTGTTGTGTATTGATTCGTGGGTTCTTCTTGGTTCCTTTGCCTCGTTATTGTCTGCCTAAAAGGTACCATCGTCCCTTTTGTTCCTCAAGCCATTCGACACCTTTATATATCTTGTGAAATCTGAAGTAAAACATGTAATATGAACTATAATAATCATGCTATGTAACCTTTGTTTGGCCTCGTTAAATCTGTATGTGAATAACAAATAAAAACGCCACATAAAATCATGAATATGTGATTCATACATGTCGACTTGTGTTTCTGTTTTGGCCCTTTAGATCAGATCTGGTTAAACCCTAATAAGCTCATTAATACGTGACCTAAAATTCTGGAAAACAAACCCTAAATAATTATGATGGGGCGTACACAATAAATGCGTGGGATTAGGGCTCGGTTTGGTGTTATTTTATGTGATCTCTTTGGCTCGTTAATTTATGTTTGTGTGTGCATCGTGTGTGGGGGTCATGTGGGGATGGAAACATGTGTCTTGTATGTGAGTTAAACCTATAAAAATATGTGTGTGAATCGGATCTAAAAATGATTAGAGTATTAGGTTGTTTTGGTCTCGTTAGTCCTTTTGTGTCTCGTATAATCTGTGCAGAATTTGGGTTGGATTGATAAGTGTCCAAACTGAAGATGCCAACGTGTTTTTAAGTGATTTTTGAGTCTAAACATAAGTACTCTCTGTATACTTTCTGGAAATGTAATATTCATAGAAAATAGAGGTCGGTAAGTAAGCTTTTTGATTTTTGAAACATAAGTTGTCAAACCTGAGAATCTGAGTCTGAAAATTAGTCGATGTTTGTGATTTTTAGTTTTCAAACCATAAGGTCTTAAGAGCTCTCCTTTTACAGGGGTGATCTTTGAGATATGTGTGGCTTCCTGGAATTTTGGTAGATTTTTCTGAGGTGTATAACTGGGTTAATTAATTACAAACTTTCTGGGTGTTTCAGCAGTTTATTTTCTGGACAGTCGTGTAAAGAGTAATTTTTATTATATGATTGTACTAATGAATAAAATCTGGGGAAATTCATGAAAGCTCTTAAGACATGTAGGTACTTGGGTGAATTTTCATGGCTTCTGAATTTGGGTCCTTATATGTTTTGAAAATTCGTTAAATAAGGGTAAAGTTGGGCTAAAACCAGAAAATTGTTAAATGTTATGTTTTGTGATTTATATGTCATTTAAGTGTTTCTAGCCCTAATCTTTGCACATTAAATATAATTTATACTTCATTAATTATATATTAACCTAATTGTGTGAATGGAAATCCTAACTTAGCAATTATGAACCTTAAACCTAATTAATTCGCGTAAAACCCTAATTTGGTAATTAATAGAAATTAATACGTTTGAAACCCTAAATCTGTAATAAACTTAATATGAACTAATAAGTAGAACCCTAATCAGTGTAGATTCGTTGAAGAAGACGGGAAGTTTTCCTTGTGATCACTTTTCCGTTTGCTCTCATATCATTTAAGGTACAGATATTCTGTCCTTTATCAGTAAGGATTCCTCATGACCTGATCTCTTGACATTTGCTATCTGTTTATCATATTCCATTCCTTTTGGTATTCGTTTGATTTTGTCATTATCATATTGTGTTATTTATATCATTTGAATTGATCCATTGCTCAAGGTACTATCTCGCCATAGAGGTACCATGGCTATGTCATTGAGGCACCTTTGACATGACACTATCTGTGGTAGTGTGATTTTGTCCACAGCGTTCCCAATTGTTTACTGCGTACTTGGCCACTTTCATACGTAGGTATATTTGTCAGAGTACAGGTGTATGGCTATGTATAACTTTGTTTTGCAGGGGAGCGTATGGATGCATCCTAGTATTATGTTCTGGATTTGATTTATGTGTGTGCCTTACACTTCTGGGAGCCGTACACTCCATCTGATCTGATTATTATGATATGATGTGATACGATATGTTTGTTTGATTGTTTTGGTCTATTCATGTATCATGTTTAGACACTTGGGCAATTCCTTTATTACCCGTTACTACTTTTGATTATTCTTTGATTTCCAGTTTCATATATTCCTTTCATATTCTTTAGGATATTTTATCTCAACAGGTTCTCATTGGATTTGTTTGGTTTATTCGTTATGTCTTATTATCGTTCCTTTGTTTATATCTGTTCACTGAGCGTTAGCTCAACCGCATTTTCTTTTCCATGCGGCAGGTATCAAGCAGGAAGCTGGGATTGAGTGATGTGAGTATGAGCTTTTAGTGGACCAACCCTACCTTAGTTCCTTGGATGTTTTGAGATTTACGTCTTATTATTTCATTTCTTTTAGAAGTTGGTTTGATTTGTATTTGTTTTGGTAGTCTTTTGTTTCAAGACTTATATTTTATTTATTTAAATCTTCCGATTGCGTATATTATGTTCTGATTGACACCATGATGTGACATTTCTACCCTTGTCGGGTTTGGGGTGTTACAAAAAAACTGTGTGAATTTAGCTTAAAAATCATAAACAAAAACAAATTTTTGAAAACCAAAAAGGAATTCTTAGAAAATGAAGTTTATGAATTAAAAGAAAAAGCAAAACATTTAGAAAACAGTAAAGCTATTGACAAGGTATGTACATCATGTCAAGAGCTTAGACTTGAATTAGAGAAACTTAAAATCACACAGGAAGCACTTATCAAACAAAACTCTATATTTGTTGTGTGGATGAAATAATCAGAATCCAAAAATTACCACACGATAAAATTGGACTAGGTTTTATGAAATTAGGAGATTTAAGTAGTCTAAAGAAACAAGCCGAAAAAGTACAAGAAACTTTTCCAACTGCCTTAGGGACCCACGGATCAGACGGAACCAAAAATTTGGTTCCGCCTGTGGAACAGTTTGGTTCCGTGGGTACCTCAGCAGAACAGAAAGTTCGTACATCGGCTCGTACTGAGTTTGTTAAAGTCACAAAGAAACCTAACACTACCACAAATGAAACTAAACAAAAACCAGCTGTTACAATAGGATTAGGACTTTCTAAAAATGAGTATAGATCCAAAATCACTCAACAGAGGCCTAAAACACCTACTCCCAAACACCCCTTTCCAAAGAGCAACTACAACACACAACCCAACTATCAACAAAATGGTTGGAACCAAAACTTCCCAAGGCATTATCAAACTCCTAACTACATGCCATGGAATTCATATCCACCATTCCCATACATGAATCAAGTTAATGGGATGTTTAACCAAAATAGACCCATGAGATATTGGGGACCAAATGCTTGAATTTTTCTATAACTTAGGTATGCTTGAAAGTCGGATTGAAACCAGATGAGTGGATAAAAGATAGCGGATGTTCGAGGCATACGACGGGAAACAAGAGCCTCTTCTCAACCTACCAAGAATATGACGGAGGTAATGTTACTTTTGGTAGCAAGTTGAAAAGCAAAATCATCAGAGAATGTACTATCTCTCATGACTCTCTCTCTATTGATAATGTTGCTCATGTTGATAATCTAGGATTCAACCTTCTTAGTATTAGTCAACTATGCCGTAAAAAGTATAACGTCCTATTTAGTGAAAACGAGAGTAAAATACTAAAAGATGGAATAACCGTCGCAAAAGGAGTTTTGAAAAACAATGTATACGTCATGAAAATTGATAAAACTTCTAGAGATAAACTTTGCTTAACTTCGTTAGATGATTCCTCAAATCTTTGGCATAGACGCTTAGGCCACGCCAATATGAGACTCATTCAATCTCTATCCTCAAAAGACCTCGTTAGGAACTTACCCAAGTTGAAATATGACCAACACTTTTGTGATGCTTGCAAAATTGAAAAACAAGTTCATAGTAGCCATAAGGCTAAAAATATGGTGTCTACATCTAGGTGTCTAGAACTTTTGCATATGGATTTATTTGGTCCATCCGCTATACAAAGTTATGGAGGCAACTTCTACACTTTGGTCATAGTAGATTATTCAAGATACACTTGGACAAAGTTTTTGAAAAGTAAAAACGAAGCTTTTAATCAATTTGAAATTCTTCGTAAGAAAATTCAAAACCAACTAGATAGTCATATTGTGTCAATAAGAACAGATCATGGTCGTGAATTTGATAATGAAACACAATTTGGAAACTTTTGTGATGCCAACGGCATAACACATAATTTTTCGGCTTCTCGTACTCCTCAGTCAAATGGTGTTGTAGAACATAAAAACCGGACTCTTCAAGAGATGAGTAGAACAATGCTTAATGAACAAAACATACCACAAAAGTTTTGGTGCAACGCCGTTGACACTTTGTGGGAAACTAGAAGGGGGGTTGAATAGTTTACCGGTTTAAAATTTCTTTTAAAAATCTTGTTTTAAAAGTTGGCTATTGGAAACTTTGATTCGAACTCTATGTGTAATCAATCAACACCAATATGAGCTACACACTAATCTAACAAATGATAAATAATAAAAGTAAAGAGTAGAGTTGGAAAGATCAAACCGAGACAAAGGATTTATAGTGGTTCGGCTACGAAGATCTTCTTCGCCCTACTCCACTCCCCGAGTACCACACTCGAGAGTTTCAAACACTATATCAACAACCTCCCTTCAGGCGGAGAAAACCGTACACATCGCTTATCCTATTTCCGACACTAAGCTAGATGTCGAGTGCTAATCTTAGCTAGCACCAATCTACCAAGGTCCACGTGACCAAACACACAAGCCCAATGGCTTCAAGAGATCACCAAGATCTCAACACGATCACAATGATCAACTCACTCTACTAACTCTATCCTAATGACCCTTGATCTTCTTGATCAATCACACAAGCCCAATGGCTTCAAGAGATGTTCACTATCTCTTATAAGATCACACTTGATCTTCACTCTCTCTCACAAAAGATAAATAAACTTGATGTATGCTATGATACAACAAGGTTGTAACAAGTGTTACAAAAACCTAACCACTACAACTCTTGTATCTTCTTGAATACTTTGAGTTCTTCTCTTGCCAATGAAGAGGAATGATAACACCTTGTATCAACTTGGATACTTGGGTTCTTCTCTTGAAGAGGAATGATAACACCTTGTATCAACTTGGATACTTGTGTTCTTCTCTTGCTAAAGAAGAGGAATGAAGAGAATCTTTTGGTGGATGATTGGACCACTCTTAAAACAAAAGAAAACTAATCTAAATGACCTAAAGAAGAAGAAGGTGTGAGAGGTTTAAACTCAGAAGTTTTTCTGTGTGAAAGGGTGCCTAAAATCTGTGAAAGGGGTTGGTATTTATAGGCAAAGAAAATCTGAATGTTACAGAAAAATTAGTATGGACGGCTCCACTAAACATGCCACGGCTCCACTAAATTTAGTGGAACCGTGGAGCCGTCCTAGACTAGGACGCTCCAAATTTTGTCTTTTCTGGTGAAAACTTATTTGGGGAAGGTTGGAGCTGATTTTGGGGGGAAAAATAGCTGTTGTGATTTTCAAACTTATTTTTCCATTAAAACATTTCTTAATAATTCAAAAATAATTTGTCATGTGTATTTTTGAAAAAATGTTTTGTCCCATTAAAAATGTGAGCTCTCAAAACCAAAATTTACTTCTTTGATCATTTGTCAAGTTTGTAAATTTGTCTAAGAGTGATTTGCGTAGAAACGGGATCTTCCGATTAAAAACTTGTTTACGTTAATTTTAACGTAACGTGATTTCACATTTTGTCATCCTCAAAACGTGAAGTAATCGAAAGATATAAATAACGTTTTTAGAAACATTATTTGTATCAACAATCTCCCCCTTTTTGATGATGACAAAATATAAACTCATTTTAAGTTAAAATTAGTTTTAACAAGTTTTTAATGAGTTTACTCCCATTTCTCCCCCTTTTTGTCGAATCAAAAAGGTGACGACGGCTCCCCCTTGATGTGTACTCCCCCTCATTTGGATAACACAAAGGAATCGAGTAATGATTTGTGCTACAAAACAAAGTTAGACGACAAGTATACAATATCTAACAAGTAGCACATTTGACAAATATCCAACCCCAAAAAAATAGCTAAGTAGCCAAAATGAAAAGCCCATTTCATAAACATAAAATAAATGTCATACATAAGTATGACTACATCAAGAAAGCAAATTTAAAACAACATGAAGACACATAAACATCAATAGTAGTATGAGGCTTCAAGATTTGCTTCCAACTTCAAAAGGGTTCCTAAGCATTTATTGGAGGGACTAAACATAACCATGTTTAGTTTGGGCTATTGTGTGGTGGAGGAGGTGGAAGGATGATGGGTCCTATGGGTGGTGTGAGGAGGTGTTCTAGGTATGAGAATTGAAGACTCAAGTCTTCCCTAAGGTTCATGATAAGGGTTTGGTTGTAGTTGCAACAAGGGCAACTCAAGGTGTGAGGTTGTAGTGGATAAAGGATGGGGTGACCCATTAAAGGTTGAGGTGATGGTGATAGGGATAGTGATGGTGATGAGGATGATGTGTTGGTGGCTAGTTCAAGAGTTGATATAGGTGATAGGGTTAGTGTGAGAGCCAAAGGTTGTGGTGATGGTGATGATGATGGGGTGAAGGTTAAAGGTGTGTTGGTTCTCATAGTTGTGGAGGATGAGGATGTTGGTTTGGTTGATGTTGCCTTGGATGAAGCTTGGGGTGTAGTGAAGGAAGATGATGACTTGGTTGAGGTTATAGGTGTGTGTGTATCATCTTCATCATCCAAGGTGAGATCAATGAAAATTGTCTCTTTGGTGTATGGTGAGGCTTGTGGTGGGTGAGCATTCTTGATCCATTGATCAATTTGATTGGTTTCATTTGTTGGTTTGATGTAGAATCTTTGTTTCTTAAATACCCTTGATCCCATGATGGTTGTATGGTGAGTGTGAAGGTGTAAGGATGGGTGTAAGGATGGCAATGCATGATGTTAGCTTAAATAGCCAAATCAAAAGCATGCAAGGTTGAAAAGGATGTTGGATTTGGGGATTTGGGTGTATGGGAATCAGGTAATGTTGGCAGATTTCCTGGAAAAAGAAGTCAAAAAGTGGAAGGAAATAGTGAAAATCGTCTTCCAGAGGCACGGTACCACTAAATGTACCACGGCACCACTAAATTTAGTGGAGCCGTCCCCTATTTAGTGGAGCCGTGGCCTCCATTTGACCTTCTTTCCAGGTCTGCAGGTTTTAGGCAGCCTAAATGGGGAAATTTCTGGGGAATCCATTGGCTGCAAATCTCAAAGCCTCAAACCACTAAACATATAGAATTCCTAAAGCTAGTTTCAACTAACATGATCATGTGATCATCTATGTATTTAGGCAACTATTAAGCATGCATGAATTCAAGCAAGTTTAACATCTAGTGCATGTAATAAAATAATAGAACATGCATGAACTAGGCAAGATTGATTAACATAGAGGTTAATTAACTAAGCAAATTAACCAAGTTCAAGTGTGAAATGTTAAAAGAGAACATTTCAAGCAAGTTAATGTTTATGGACATTGCCATGACTTTATTTATAATAGCTTAATAATACTTAAGTTAATAGTACTACTTAAGCTAAACCTAACTAGTCTCTTCTTTTCCCCAACTTTTTAATTTTGTTCCCAAGCCCTTTGATCGCCTTGCCGATGGACTTGAATCCCGATAGTTTGCTCATGCATCTCCACTTGTCTATTGTACATTGTAGTTTGCCTTCTCATCACGTGGGATAGGTTGACCATCCCATTTTCGAGGTCGGTTGTACGTCGAAATGATGAGGTGTCAAGGTTGTCAAAGTAGATGTCGGGAGAAGGAGAACGTGGACAAGACGTTCCTTCTTCGTTCACCTCATCATCATCCGCATGCATAGGTTGAGATGATGATTCGTGACCGAAGGAAGAGGATGAGAGAGGAATGTCGGAAGTGGATTTACGACCACGCTTGGACCCTTTGTCCTTACGTTGCTTTGTGCGACGTTGTGGTCCACCAAGAGGTTTCATAACAGGATTGACTAGGACATAGTCGACACTTTGGAGATTGGGAAAATGTTCCATGACCCAATGGAAAAGACGAGTAAGCAGCATACCATATGGCATGAGCTTATCCGAACGACTGTGAATATTGGCCATCCTTTTGACCATATAGTATGCGAGGTTATATGGTTCCTCGATACTAAGACAGTAGAGCATATGGGCGAGACTCGCAGAGACGTGATAACGGTTGCTCGCAAGGCTCAACACGTTCTCACGAAGAAGGAGTTCCCAACTTCTAAGGTCGGGAAGGAGCTCTTTGAGGTAGATACGGTTTGGGTCAAGGTGGACAATTGAACCATCACGCTTTTGATACGTGTGGACGACTCGAGGTGTTTGGATGACTTGTTTGATGGACTCGAGGTCGGGAATTTCAGTGCGATAGGCACCTACATTCTCAAGATTATAGAAGAGAGACTCAAGAGAATGGTCTTCAGTGTATGCACACTGACCATATGCAGGAACACCGAGAATTTGTCCAATCTTGGAGACAGACAGGATGATATTTTGGTTTTGAATCCAAAAATCAAGAAAGACATTACCATCATCATCAGTGAAGGTACGGACTCGACTATAAAACTCGAGAACAAAACGAGGACAGAATTGATCGTTTATTTTGTATAAACAATCGAACTCGATAGAAGGGAAACAGACACGGATGTTGTCTGTCGTGACATAGAGTGCATCGACTACACGCCCTTTGTGTATGTATCGATTTTGGACTTTTGCGAAATAAGCTCTTTGCTCATCAGGAATGTTTAGATTTTCAAGAGTACTGAGGATGTATTACCTGGTATCTTGATAACCATTTCGAGGCATTGTTACCTAAAAAAAATTATTTTTGTATATGTTAACTCGTTGCATTTTAATAATTACACTTCTAGTGTGTGTGCCTAAATGCAAACAATGTGGAGGTGCGGCAATCTCGACTCTAAAACTATCCTAGTGAGATTACCCAAATGCTCCTAACTTCACTTTTGCTCAATTAAATATGTCGAACAATACATATCAATTATGTACTTCGACCCATATTTGAGAGTTCGCGTATACATGCAAAAACGTTTTTAATTTGCATCAACAATGCATGAAAAAGGTTTCATGATGCTAGATTTGTGAAGATTTTCGAAAAATGATTGAATTGGGGTGTTTGGCAAACGCCTCAACATGGCGCCAACTAGCTTTAAGTTTGAAAAGCTTTAATGCAAAACGTTCCTAATCCAATTTTAGTAATCCTAAACATAATTCCATTACAAACAATCAATCATAATCCGATTTTAGTTATTAAATTCGGACTAGGTTTTGCAACATAAGTGGGTTTATGAAAATCCTAGGTTTAGGGAATCATGTGAATGCTACATTGTCTAATCCTAGTCTTAATTTCACAAAGGATTAACAAAATTCGAAAATCCCCAATTCAATTTTGAACTCAAGAACAAACCCTAGACTCAAATTGAAAGAAATTAAGTATGATTTACTTACAGTTAGTGTTGTTGTGATTAGGATTTGTTGATTCCAATGCCTCAATCTTGATTTGCAAGAGCTTAATTGAATTTTAGTGTATGGGTTCGGTTTTGACAGCAAGAGGAAGTGGTTTTGGGTTTGCAGAAGAAAAGAAAGAGTGGCGCGTTTTTCAGTTGCACGGCACCACGGTTCCACTAAACATTAGTGGAGCCGTGTCTATTTAATGGAGCCGTGTATCTGATTGTGCCATTTTTCTTCTGTTTTGCCTTTTGGCAGATTAATCTTACTTATTTAGTAAGACTTTTTGACACGAGGAAAAAGTTTATACCTAATAAACTTTTTGACGAAAACGATTAGGAGGGATGACAAGGAATGACCTTAGTGTTTCCAAGGAAATTGACTAAGTTGTCATTTGATGAGGATTGACTTCTAATATTTCCCGTGAAATAAATAGAAGTTATGAGTCGTGTTTTGGTAGATGACTATTGTTGATACAAAAGTTGGGCGTTCCTTGTTTGGATTCCTGTTCCCGTATCAATTGGATCTTAATGCTTGAGACCTGCGCACTAAGAGAACAAAAAACACCGTTAGGCTTATCGTGGGATTGTCTCCCACGATTATCCTCCGGCGTGAGAGTAAGTAATCGGTTTTAGGGTTTAGTGAAGAGTTAGGGTTATATTATCGTACCTTAATGAGAGCTGAGATGCCCTCTATATATACACACGAAATCCTTGTTGGTTTCGTGTTCCTTACCCTTCGGCGTATCCCGCCTAAGTCGGTCGTTTGATACATATCCCATAAATAAGAGATATCCTATATCAAGACCATAAATAACTTCGGGTTTGGGCCTTCGTAAGCCCAAACCGTTATCGTGATAGCCCGTTCGTGATGGGCTTGAGCCCATTCGTGATGGGCTTGAGTGGTAGTAGCGTCCATTGGTCGGGTTCGTGACCCGAATGCGGACTATACGTCATCATGTCCCCCCAGTCTAGTATGCGCAGTGTACCTACTGCGGATGCTAGACTAACAAATGTAGCAAAAAAGTATTCCTGAATGCGTAGCGGAGAAGTTTCAAGTGTTTCCCGCCTAAAAAGCAATACGATGAATCTAGTCCAAGTACATCCGTATTTTCTTCGTAAATCGTGAGGGGTGGGTGAAAAAGTGCTTAACCTTTTGGCCTCCCAGCCACACGATTAGAGCAAGTGGGTGACACATGTCAATCATCCATGAGATCTTGTAACCCTATATAAAGTGTCATCTCCATTTCACTGTGCTTATCACAGTGAAAACGTCCATTGCCGCCATTGTTAAAAACTCTAAACAGCGAACAAGAAATCAACAACTCATAAGGTAATAGCGCGTGTGCTTCAGAATCCATTAAATTCCAACCATGGTTCTTCAATTATCTGACTTTACATCCGATATATCTGAGGACGAACTTCGTCAGTTCACCTCGGATTATTATATCCCTATCGCATTGCACCCGGTGGTTCCGGTGGCGACTGCGTCCATAGCGAACTTCCCAGAAGGGAAAGTAGGAGTGTACACACGCTTCTTCGAATTCGCTAACCAACGTGTGCCCATTTCCCTATTCTTGTGCGATGTGTTAAACCACTATCGTCTCCATATTTCCCAACTGCACTGTATAGGTGCAGCAAAAATAACAAATTTTGAAGTAAATTGTCGCTTGTTGGCGATTGAACCCACAATCCATCTATTCCGCTCGTTTTATCACACGTCGTGGTCAAATGGGTGGGTATCCTTTTCCAAGCGTACAGGGCGACTGCAGTGCTATACGGAAAAGTTAGACGCACTGAGGAATTGGAGGGAGAAATTCTTCTGGGTTAATGATGCGTTGTTCCCCTGGGACTTCGAATTCTATACCCTAGAATCATTACCGAAGGATGAGCGCCCAGACCCCGGAGCGTATAACGTAGCTGATGCGGATACGATAAATACCAATCGCATACCGATCAAAGCGTATCCAGAGGAGTTTTTGGTGCACATGGGCATCAGTCGCAATTACTTCGGTAGTCCGGAGGAAGTGCCAACTTTTTTGGACGAGAATAGCCGGGGTGGGTTCTTGTCCTTCCTTCCTCTTCGCTTATTAGTTGTAAGCGCTCTTCCCTTTGTAACTTATCTAACTCGTTTTGTGTTTGTTTGTTGTTTGTTGCGCAGAGATGGATCTATTCGGTGTTGTTCGCTTGGCGAGGCCCACACAGGTGACCGTAGGGGTGCGCCCTTTGAGAGATGGCGAGGAGCCAGTTCTACAGGCTACCGCGGACGCGGGGACGATATGGAGATCGTGCAAGAGGAGCAAGAAGAGACTCCCCCAGCTATTTTAGAGCCAACTCCTATTCGCAGCTTTCCAAATCCTGCTGTACAAGACCCCGTGGTGGAGCCATCGCACACAGACTCATCAGAGAGTGTGGGGATCGATGTGTCTGAAAGTGAGCAAGAAGGCGCTAGCCAAGGGGTAAAGCGCAAGAAAGCTGCTGGGGATGATGGCGCTGGTACGTCCAAAAGAAGGCGCCATCTTATCTCTGGTGAGCAATCATCATCAGAGGAGAATGCGTCGCAGAAGGATACAACTGAAACTCCTCCCTTTAAGTAAGTAATTAGGCTTGTTTCGTCAACATTTTGGTTTATATTTTGCGCTGAGATTACAATAATAACCTTGGGCCCTTGTCATTTACATGCAGTATTGAAGTTGCTGGGGATGCTGCTCGCGCTGGGAAATCGCCATCCAAGGGAGTCCCTCGCCTACTGATCATCTTGCGCAGGGGAGCCAAGGATCTGGGACAAAGGCTTCTGAAGATGTGCCTACGGACCAGTTGATTGAGGAGTTATGCTTGGCTGCTGCGCATCAAGCCTCATTGGTTGCACAGCTCAAAGCTAGGCATGCGGGTGAAGGTAGCAGCAGTGCGCAGAGGGATGGGGAAATTGCACTACTGAAGGCGCAGTTAGCTGATGCTCAGGCTGAATCAGAGTCAACCACTGTGTATGCTCAGAAGCTTGCTGATGAGAGGCTATAATTGTTTGCCCAAGTGAGCCAAGAGCGTGCTAGCTTCAAAGAATACAAGGCTTATTGTCTTTGGGTTTTGAAATATTTGGAGAATGGGAAGGATGAGCACTTCTCTAGGTTGGAGGAGTTCCGCAAGTTCGTAGAGGGTTTGCTGGAGAAACAGGAGAGCAAGCTGCGCAAGCTCAACATCGAATACGATGAAGAGTTATACCCTCACCTGGTGTCAACCATTGCTGAGCGTAGGTGGCTTATCAGCCATGGCTTGCGCCTTGCTGCCTTGAAAACTCTGGAGTCTCAAGAGGTGAAGGACGCCTTTGGGGATGTTGTTCAGTGTGCGCTGGCACGTGGTAAGGTAGAGGCTGTAGAGGAGCTGTGTGCGAACAAGATCTTGACTGTGCCCGCCGCCCAAGTACCGGGTTACAACAAGAACACTTATGATGATCTTGTTGCTGCTATGGAGAAGTTGAAGCTTTTGGAGCTTCCTCATATTGCTCAATTGGAGCGCGACCAGGATTATCCCATAGGTGTGATTATGGAGGGGTTAACTTTGGCTAGGCACACAGCAGATGACGCTGAGGCACAGCCTGATTATTTTTTGAAGCCCGATGTGTCGCAGCTGCAAGTACCCCTCTTTGCTTGTCCGCGTGATATCCTGAATCCTTTCACTCTTGAGAAGGAAATTCCTCTGAAGGAGTCCCTAGAGGCCCATGAGATGAGACTTGCAAAGAAGAAGGGTGTGAAGGGGAAAGCCATCCTTTGTGGTCTTGGTGCGGCCCATATTCCGAGGTCTGATGGAGTGCCCGTTAGCGTGTCAACGGTGTCACCCAAGGATGTTGACCTGTTGAAGAAGCTTAAAGAGGCTGGTAGTGCGACGCGCCAAGTGGGCAGTTCAGGGCTTAAACGCACACATAGTATATAGGCTGCTTAGATGTAGTGATGTTTTGTAATAGGTTCACTTTTTGTTGCACATGTGCATGTTGAATCTATACTTTATATGAACTCGTAGTCCACAATAAAATGTTGATTTTGAAAAATACGATTGTACGCATATTGTATCAAATGTGATTGTGGTTAAATTGTTTGTACTTAGTTATTTTGTCTTTGCGTAAAAGACGTCTACGTTGTGTCTAAGAAGCAAACTGTTGTGTACATACTTAAGAAAATTAATAAGAATCCATAATCGTGTATGAAGTTCATAAAATTTACAAGTGTATAGATTGATATGCAGCGTACTGCAAATATCATATCAAGGAGTTAAGTGTCTTAACTCCTAATTTGTTAAACGCGTACAGTGTGCATTGTTGTGTATCCGTCGTGGGATACACGTTGAACTTACTCCAACGTCTTGAGAGTAAGGTGTTTAACAAGGATGCGTGATCCGATGTTGATGGGTTTGTAACCCTCTTACTCAACGAGTTTTTTTAGTAGGTTTACTCATCCTTTTACCATCGTGGGTTTTAATAAGTGCATGCACGCCATGTAGGCAGAAAGTAAAGTAACAACAATATTGAGACATAAATAACATGTAAACAATAAAGTGAAATGTGTCGCGAAATTAGCTAGAAACCGCGACATTGAATTACTACTTGCAAGTTTTTGTAAAAAGAAAAAACATTTGTCTAAATGAAACAAAATGTAAATACACGGATATTTATTGAGCACTTAATAAAGTGCGGAGGTGTCCGTGTGTTGGTCGTAACCTTTCCTAAAGATAGCATCTCTTGAGATTGCAAATATTCCATGTGCGTTGTAGCTCACGGCCATCCATGTCACACAGCTTGTACACGCCTTTACCTAGTGCTTCAACGACCTCATAGGGTCCCTCCCACTTTGGTCCAAGTTTACCTGTATCTTCTGCGTGGCTCGCATCATTAGCGCGATATACAAAGTCGCCTGGTCTGAATGAGGTGCTTCGAACTTTAGCATCGTAGTATCCCTTCATTTTTGACTTGGCTTTTGCTTCACGTATAGCTGTACGTTCACGCCTTTCTTCCAATAGGTCCAAGTCGATACGTCGTTCATCGTCATTGGTTGCGACATTAACTTCCGCGGTACGAATAGTTGGCATCCCAATTTCAGCTGGTATGACAGCTTCTGTCCCATAGACAAGAGAAAAGGGAGTATCTCCATTGCTAACTTTGATTGTCGTGCGGTGCGCCCATAAGACATGCGACAATTCATCCACCCATCTTCCTTTGTGTTTGTCCAGGCGCGCTTTAATTCCTTCGCCTAGACTACGATTTGTGTGCTCAACTAAACCATTGGTTTGTGGGTGTTTAACTGACGCGAAGTGTTGTGTGATATTTAGTTCTGCGCACCAGTCTTTGAACGGGTTATCGCGGAATTGTTTTCCATTGTCCGAAACAATTTCCCCAGGTAATCCAAGGCGGCATACAATATTTTCCCAAACGAATCGTTTTACTTGATTACCTGTGATTTTCGCCACTGCTTTTGCCTCAATCCACTTAGTGAAGTAGTCTATTGCCACAATAAGAAATTTTAGTCCCCCCGCTGCAATAGGGAAGGGACCCGCAATGTCGATACCCCACTTATAGAATGGCCATGGAGAAGTGATAGGCGTTAGCTCTTGTTGTGGTCTGCGCGAGATGGGTCTATGAACTTGGCAGTCGCTACATTTCTTTATCACATCACGCGCATCGCGATGCATAGTGGGCCAGTAGTATCCTGACCGCAAGGCTCGTGCTACAACGGACCGTGGTCCTGAATGCATACTGCATGAACTGGCGTGGATCTCTCGAAGTACGTAATCTGCCTGAAGAGGTCCAACGCACCGAAGCCATGGTTGTAGGAATGAGCGCCGATATAGGATACCATCTCGAAGTTCGAACCTCTGCGCTGTGCGCCGTATCCGTCGAGCATCCTTCTGCTCATGGGGCAATATGCCTTTGCCTATAAATTCGACAATAGGGGTCATCCACGTAGGATTCTCCTCCTCTATTACCGTGGATATCTCCATCTCCGAGATGGATTTATTTTTTAGGATTTCCACCAACACTTGTTTTGACAGGTGCGCAAAGCTTGTAGATGCGATCTTGCTTAGCGCATCCGCTTTTTTGTTTTCACCTCTAGGAACTTGTTTAATGGTGAACCTGTCAAAACCTTGGATTAGTGACTTGGTCTTATCGAGGTATTGAACCATGTTATCCTCTTTAGCCACATATTCGCCCAACACATGGTTGGCTACTAATCGGGAGTCCACATTTGCTTCTAGGTTACGTACACCCATTCGAGTTGCAATGCGTAATCCAACGATTAGGGCTTCATACTCTGCCTCGTTATTCGTAGCTGTGAATTCAAAGCGTAGTGCGTAAGTGAATTCCATTCCTTCTGGATTGGTGAGGATAAGGCCTGCGCCTGACCCATCCACGCATGAAGATCCATCCGTGAATAGGACCCATGGCTCTTGTAGTTCTACCTCGCTCAGTGGAGGTGCAGCATCGGTGTCTGGTTTTTCGATGATGAAGTCTGCTAGTATTTGCCCCTTAACTGCAGTGCGTGGTCTATAAGAGATGTTATACTCGCCTAGCAATACACTCCGCTTTTGTAATCGCCCCGATGCGTCGGGTTTGGAGATAACTTGCTTGATTGGTTGGTCCGTGATCACCGCTATTGGGTGTGCTTGAAAATATCTGCGCAATCTTTTGGCGGCGAATACTAATGCCAAGACCAACTTTTCCATTGGGCTATAGTTAATCTCTGTCTTCTTGAGCGCTTTACTTACAAAGTATACCGGTGTTTGTACGGAATTCCTATCTGTCAGTAGCACCGCACTGACTGCTCCATGAGTCGCAGACAAATACACAATTAACTCCTCCCCTGGTCGGGGTGCGACTAGCTTGGGAAGCGCTGCTATATGTTGCTTAAGCTGTGTGAAAGCTTCTTCCGCTTCTGTAGTCCAACGAAAGTCTCCCTTTTTTGTACACTTCTTGAGTGTTTTAAAGAGGGGGAGTGACTTATCTGCTGATTTAGACAGGAATTTGTTTAACCCGGCTAGTTTTCCATTCAGAGACTGGACTTCTTTCAACGTGCGTGGTGAAGGGAGTTGGATGACAGCCTCTGTTTTTTCTGGGCATGGTTTAATGCCATCAGGTTCGATCAAGTATCCTAGGAACATGCCTTCTGTAGCGCCAAAAGTGCATTTCTTAGGATTTAGCTTCATGTTGATCTTTCGTAGTGTTCTAAATGTTTCTTCAATGTCGCGGACCAATTCGCTTTCAGTATGGCTTTTTATGACAAGGTCATCAACATAGACCTCTAGATTGTGGCCCACTTGCTTTTCAAATGCATTATCTACCAATCGCTGGTAGGTGGCGCCCGCATTCTTTAGGCCAAAAGGCATCTTGGTATAACAATAGACACCTTGGCTTGTGTGGAAGGCTGTTTTTTCCTCGTCCTCTTTAGCCATTTGGATTTGGTGGTACCCTTTGTATGCGTCTAAAAAACATTTAAAGGGGTACCCGCATAAAGATTCTACCTTCCAGTCTATCTCTGGTAGTGGGTAGCAGTCTTGTGGACATGCTTTGTTGAGATCGGTGAAATCCACGCACATCCGCCAACTACCATCACTCTTCTTGACCATCACTGGATTGGAGAGCCAGTCATGGTAATAGACCTCTCACATGATACCTGCGTCAACAAGTTTGTGTACTTCCTCTAGAATGGCTTTTACGCGCTCTGGAGCCTGGCCGCGCTTTTTCTGCCGTACTGGAGAGTATCCTTGTCGGATTTTCAACTTGTGTTCTGCAATCGAGCGTGGCACACCAGTCATGTGCTTTGGTTCCCATGCGAAGATATCCAGATTCTTTTGCAAGAGTGCGCACACGGTAGCTCTGCCTTTATCAGACAGCGATCCCCCGATTGATACTTCTTGTTCCGGGTAATCAGGATGAATTGCGACCTTCAGATTTGGTACTTTAGCTGCGCTCTGTACTGGGGTGTGCGTCGTCTCACATGTAATCGTGTTACACTCTCTTGGTGGCGCAGCGTTATTGTAGATGGTGACAATGCCGCCTTCTACCGGGAATTTAAGCATCCCATGTGCTGTGGACGGTACCGCACGTATTGCCGAAATTCCTGGTCTTCTGATAATGCCATTGTATGGCGAAAGAGATCTGATCACCATAAAATTCATCCAGGCTGTCGTAGAGTGTTCCTTATTGCCAACAATTACTAGTAGTCGTAGTTGCCCCATGGGCCATATCTTTTCTCCTGTGAAGCCAGTCAACGACGTCGTGGCTGGGCTTAACTATTTTTGTATCTCAGGTCGCAATCTCTTGAAACAATGCACATACATTATGTCTGCTGATGCCCCTCCATCAACATACATGCGGTGGATATCATGAACCCCCGCATTTATCTCGATGGTGAGTGGTTCCGCCCCTGCGTTGTCCGCAGCCAAGGTGGGAAAGGAGATTTCGCTTCCATGAGAAAATTTTTGGCTGACCTTTTACTTAGTCTTTCGCTGCCATGATTGTATCATGTAGATTGTGTCAGCCTTGTCCTTAGGTGCTTCTTTCTTGCCCCCGGTTTTCTGTTTGTCTTTCCCATCCTTAATGTTCTTAACTAGATGGTCGAATCTGCCTTCTTTTACTAGCTTCTCAATTAATTGTCGCAATTGCACACACTCATTGGTTGTGTGGCCCTTCTGTCCATGATACTCGCAGTACCCGTTCCCTACGCGCCGATCTTCTGAGGTGCGCATCGGTGGGGGTCTTGGAAAGTTCGCGCCTTCCGTCGCAAATATCTCCTTTGGAGTCTTCGTTAGTGGGGTATACTTGTCATTCTCTCGTCCGCCCCTCTGACTGCGGTAGCTTTTGTTGCGATTGCTACTCTGGTCATTGGATTGTCTCCTTGGCTGTTCTTGTGACCTATAGTTTGAGTAGCCTTTCTTGCTATCCGCAGCGGTGGCTTCTCCTTGGATGAAGGACCTCGTGCGCTTCATAAGTTCGTCAAAGGTTTGGGGAACCCTATCATTTAGCTTTTTGATAAGTTCTGGGTTATTGATTCCGTTCATAAACCCTGAGATCTTTAGTATTTCGGGGCATGCTTTGACATGTATGCATTCGTCCTTGTAGCGCTCCATAAAAGCGCTTGTGGATTCCCCTTGGCGCTGTTTTACCCTAGCGAGTTCGACAGGGTTCTTGGCGCACTTCTTCCTCTGAGTAAAGTTCAAACGAAACGCCTTCCGCAACTCTTCAAACCCATCGATGCTTCTACGTGGAAGCTTACTGAACCAGTTTCGCGCGTTCCCTACTAAAGTAGAATTAAACATGTGGCACCACACAGGTTGTGGCCAATTTTCGATGGTTGCTGCTGATTCAAAAAATTTTAGGTGGTCATTAGGATCACCTATCCCATCATAAGTTTTAACATTAGCGGGCATGCGCCTTCTCTTATCTTCTGAAAAATCACTGATGCGCCGAGTGAATGCGTCAACCTTTTGGCGGCACCAGGGACGAGACATATCTTCGTCTTCCCGGTCGCGGGATCTTTTCCTAGACTTCCAGTGTCCTGTTTCTTCTTCCTCGTTGTCCGAGGAGTCACTTGAGGATGAGCTTACTCTTTTGCGGCGCTTGCGCCGACTATCCTCGGAATTCGAGCTTGAAGGGCTTTCGCTTGGGGAGACCCGTCGCCCATGTCTATCATGAATCCTGTGACTACCAAGCCTAGTGTGGACATTGGTGCGCTGTCCATCGTCATCATGTTCCTCCAGATACTGAAAGTCGGCTGCTTCATCCTCCACAACTTTCCTTCCGATCCTAGTAAACACTGGGTGTCGGCGACTATCCTTCTCGCGCCTTTCCTTTCGGTAGCGCGGTGGGGATGCTTCACGCTCAGGGTCGAAGTTGAGCCGGGCTTGCAGGCTCTGGTTTGACCTCTTTTTTGCTTCCTCTCGCATAAGCGCAGCCAAGGTTTCATAGTTTTGAGACACGAAATCACTTGGCGCTAGCTCAGGCGTGACTCCTTCTAGCGCGAGGATGTCTGTTTCCGAATCAGGACCCTTGTTTGGATAGGCGCATTTGGCGGTTTAGTAAGGTCTAATTCTGGCATGGTGAAAGGAGTGCGCTGTAGATCTTCCGCGCTAGTGGTTGTTGTAGTAGCATGGGTAATCCTTGTGGGCGGTTCCACTGCAGTAAAGACCAGATCTGAGTATGATCCTCGGTTTTTGGGCGCACTGGTTGTTCCAGAGGCCTGCTTAGTGGCTGAATCAGTTTGCTGCTTCTCCCCCTGTAGGTCACCATGCGTTTTCTTCGCCTGCGGAGTCCGCTGGTTCGGGTTTCCGTGCTTTGTCATTCTAGTTCTTAGTAAAGTTCTTAGTGTACGGTCCCACGGATGGCGCCACTTGTTGATACAAAAGTTGGGCGTTCCTTGTTTGGATTCCTGTTCCCGTATCAATTGGATCTTAATGCTTGAGACCTGCGCACTAAGAGAACAAAAAACACCGTTAGGCTTATCGTGGGATTGTCTCCCACGATTATCCTCCGGCGTGAGAGTAAGTAATCGGTTTTAGGGTTTAGTGAAGAGTTAGGGTTATATTATCGTACCTTAATGAGAGCCGAGATGCCCTCTATATATACACACGAAATCCTTGTTGGTTTCGTGTTCCTTACCCTTCGGCGTATCCCGCCTAAGTCGGTCGTTTGATACATATCCCATAAATAAGAGATATCCTATATCAAGACCATAAATAACTTCGGGTTTGGGCCTTCGTAAGCCCAAACCGTTATCGTGATAGCCCGTTCGTGATGGGCTTGAGCCCATTCGTGACGGGCTTGAGTGGTAGTAGCGTCCATTGGTCGGGTTCGTGACCCGAATGCGGAATATACGTCATCAACTATAATATTTCCCATGAAATATTTAATTAGTCGGAATACGAGACGCGAGGAATGACTTAATATTTCACGTGAAATATTCAAGAAGTCATGTGACGAGTTGTGAGGGAATGACTTAGAACTTCTAGAGGAATTTCTAAAAGTCATAAGATGAGTTAGATAGATGACTTAAGAAGTCATGGGTGATACGTGGAGGATGACTTCAATATTTCCCGTGAAATATTTGAGGAGTCATAGAAGGGATAAAACGTATATAAGATATGATGCAAGGGATGAATTTAATATTTCCATTGAAATATCGAAATAGTCATAAGCGGGATGAGAGGAATGACTTAAGAGTCATGAGGCGATGTGAGTGAAATGACAAATGAGTCATGGAACAAGACATGAGAAATGACGTTAATATTTCAAGTGAATTATTAAGAGGTCATGAGGAGAGAGGTGGACGATGACTTTAATAATTCGAAAGAATTATCTAAATAGTCATGAGTGGGGTGACGAGAACGTATTGGTTGGAGAATTGACGATGTTGTCATTCAAGAGACGGAGGAGATGACGTACTTCGAGGAGCTTCGTTCATGAGCAAACTACAGGGTTCCCGGTCAAGTCTAATGGCATCTTGACTGCTACTCTTCATAGGGGGTTGTCTCATCTATAGTGTTTGTTGTCATGCCTTTCCGGCGCTTACGTACTCGGCTTCGGTCGTGGAGACAATAAGAGTAGTTTGTTTCTTGGGGAACCAAGATGTTTGTTAATCAACCTATGAAGGTACAAACATTGCTCTCTATGTTTCAGTCCATATTTACTCTCTCATTATCAGAGTTGGTATAGAAACCTTTTGATGGACGATCATTCCAAGTTACGGGAAAGTTACTTGGATGATTTTGTCTTCTAAAGTTACCTCTCGGTAGAGGAGTTCTAGACCGAGGTTTGGGAGAATTAATTTTTCTAGGTGGAGGAGTAATAGACCTAGTGCCACGCTTTACAAATCCATGTTCGGGAGATGACAATGGTTTGTAAAAGCCTTTGGCTTTCTCTTTACTTGATGTAGACACTCTAGTACTATCTACAACTACGTGACTCAGTTTAGGACTCAAGTTCTTTTTCAGAATTGACCCAGTTTTGTCCTTAGCACCAGACGGTACCACGGTACCACTAAATTTAGTGGTGCCGTCGGTATCATTAGTGGTGCCGTCACCTTCAGACTTGGACATTTCAGGCATTACAAATTTTACTTGTTTAGTACCACTTGTAGAAGCCTGATTTGGGTCAAATCCTAAACCCGAACGGTCATGTTCACTATATCTAATGTTTTCAAGTATATCATTAAGTGTTTTGGTTCCTTTATCAAACTTAATGATTCTTAAAGAATTTTCTTTAAGCCTTTCATTTTCTACTTGAAGACTCATACATGACCCACATCCTAAGTCTACTTCTTTGTTTTTCTCAAGTCTCTTGACATGATCTTTTAATTCTAAAACTTGTAGTTCTAGTTCTTTTAGTTTTAATTTTAGCTTTGTGTTTCTACCTAAGATCTTAGTACTAACTACACATAGTTTGTTGTATTCGTCATGCAATTCACTATCATCTATTGACGAATTATTATCACTATAATAAGAAGTGTCGGAATGTACCTCGTTAGAAGCTTGAGCCATTAGGCATGTTTCATCGTTAAGCTTCTTCTCTTCTTCTTCACTGCTATCACTCCAAGAGCCTCCTACAAAAGCTCTTTGGTTGTTGGAGTTCGGTGGTTTAGGACATTCTCCTATGAGGTGATTAGGATCTCCGCATCTATAACATTCCCTATCACTTGTCCCTTTCCTTTCATCACGATTCTTTTGAGATGACCTCCTTTCATCGCGGGGTTGTCTAGGAAATCTACCTTTCCTCCTAAAGAACTTTCTAAAGTTTCTAACGGCTAGTGCATATTCTTCATCTTCACTATCGAAACTCGAACATTCCTTATCACTAGTCTCCTTCTTGGCTTTCAATGCTAGAGATCTAACTCTCTCGCTTTTGCCTTTGACAATGTCGGAGTCCTTCTTGATTATCATCTCGTGAACTTTCAAGTTTCCTATAAGTTCATCGAGTGACAAGGTCGCCAATTCCTTTGACTCTTCTATGGCGGTGACCTTTGCTCTCCATTTAGGATGTAGAGCCCTAAGAAACTTCCTAACATAATTCTTGCTAGAGTAACCTTCATCAAGAGCTTTAAGACTAGTGATAATAGTATTAAATCTAGCAAAAGCATTATCTATTGACTCATCTTTCTGAAATGGAGAATTGTTCATATTGTTGAACAAAAAGATCTATCTTGTTCTCTTTGACTTGGTTATTACCTTGGTGAGTGACTAACAAAGTTTTCCAAATATCTTTTGCCGTATTACACATGAAAATTCTTTCAAATTCCTTTTTAGGCAAAGCATTATAAATCATCATTTTAGCCTCATTATTTTTGGCTAATTTCCTTTTTAGTTCATCAATTTGTTTATCATATGAAACAATTTCATCCTTTTTAGTTATCGGATTCAATTGAATCGGTTGAAAGTCACCCTCGGTAATAACATGCCAAAGATCAATGTCTTTTGATTTCACATACGTTTCGAATCTTGTTTTCCAATATATAAAACAATCGGTTTCGAAAAGTGGTGGTCTTTGCATAGATTGCCCTTCTAGATATTTGTCTGAATCCATTGATCGATTCAAGTTTTAAAATACAATATATTTTAAAATCTTGACTGACGTGGCTTCTGATACCAATTGTGGGAAACTAGAAGGGGGGTTGAATAGTTTACTGGTTTAAAATTTCTTTTAAAAATCTTGTTTTAAAAGTTGGCTATTGGAAACTTTGATTCGAACTCTATGTGTAATCAATCAACACCAATATGAACTACACACTAATCTAACAAATGATAAATAATAAAAGTAAAGAGTAGAGTTGGAAAGATCAAACCGAGACAAAGGATTTATAGTGGTTCGGCTACGAAGCTCTTCTTCGCCTTACTCCACTCCCCGAGTACCACACTCGAGAGTTTCAAACACTATATCAACAACCTCCCTTCAGGCGGAGAAAACGTACACGTCGCTTATCCTATTTCCGACACTAAGCTAGATGTCGAGTGCTAATCTTAGCTAGCACCAATCTACCAAGGTCCACGTGACCAAACACACAAGCCCAATGGCTTCAAGAGATCACCAAGATCTCAACACGATCACAATGATCAACTCACTCTACTAACTCTATCCTAATGACCCTTGATCTTCTTGATCAATCACACAAGCCCAATGGCTTCAAGAGATGTTCACTATCTCTTATAAGATCACACTTGATCTTCACTCTCTCTCACAAAAGATAAATAAACTTGATGTATGCTATGATACAACAAGGTTGTAACAAGTGTTACAAAAACCTAACCACTACAACTCTTGTATCTTCTTGAATACTTTGAGTTCTTCTCTTGCCAATGAAGAGGAATGATAACACCTTGTATCAACTTGGATACTTGTGTTCTTCTCTTGAAGAGGAAGGATAACACCTTGTATCAACTTGGATACTTGTGTTCTTCTCTTGCTAAAGAAGAGGAATGAAGAGGATCTCTTGGTGGATGATTGGACCACTCTTAAAACAAAAGAAAACTAATCTAAATGACCTAAAGAAGAAGAAGGTGTGATAGGTTTAAACTCAGAAGTTTTTCTGTGTGAAAGGGTGCCTAAAATCTGTGAAAGGGGTTAATATTTATAGGCAAAGAAAATCTGAACGTTACAGAAAAATTAGTATGGACGGCTCCACTAAACATGCCACGGCTCCACTAAATTTAGTGGAACCGTGGAGCCGTCCTAGACTAGGACGCTCCAAATTTTGTCTTTTCTGGTGAAAACTTATTTGGGGAAGGTTGGAGCTGATTTTGGGGGGAAAAATAGCTGTTGTGATTTTCAAACTTATTTTTCCATTAAAACATTTCTTAATAATTCAAAAATAATTTGTCATGTGTATTTTTGAAAAAATGTTTTGTCCCATTAAAAATGTGAGCTCTCAAAACCAAAATTTACTTCTTTGATCATTTGTCAAGTTTGTAAATTTGTCTAAGAGTGATTTGCGTAGAAACGGGATCTTCCGATTAAAAACTTGTTTACGTTAATTTTAACGTAACGTGATTTCACATTTTGTCATCCTCAAAACGTGAAGTAATCGAAAGATATAAATAACGTTTTTAGAAACATTATTTGCATCAACACACTTCAACCTACATTTTAAAGAGAGTATTAATTCGATCATTTTTAAACAAAACACCATACGAAATATATAAAGGTAAAAAGCCTACGCTAGGATATTTTAAAGTGTTTGGAAGTAAATATTTTATTTTAAACACAAAGGATTATCTCACCAAATTTGACCCAAAGTCTTTTGAAGGTGTATTCCTTGGATATTCTCAAAATAGCAAAGCTTATATTGTTTTAAACAAAGAAACCTTAAGAGTCGAGGAATCGTTAAACGTAACATTTGATGAAAGTCCACCTCCCTCTAAGACATCACCTTTGGTAGATGATGACTTAGTTGAAAGTCAACTTGTCGAAAACGAAGAGAATATAAATAATGACAAGGAAGATGAACTATTAAACAAAGAAATTGTCAGTATCAAAGAACCTAAAGGTCATCCATTAGATAGTGTTATAGGAAAAATAAATGAAAGAACCTTAATATCACAAGTCCAAAATCAAAGCAACTTCTTTTGTTTTGTGTCAACCATTGAACACAAAAATATAAATGAAGCTATAAAAGATGAATCTTGGGTCATTGCTATGCAAGAAGAGTTAAATCAATTTGTTAGAAATGATGTTTGGACATTATTTCCTCAACCAAAAAGTCAAACGATAATTGGAACAAAATGGGTCTTTCGAAATAAAATGGATGAACATGGTGTAGTGTCTAGAAACAAAGCTAGGCTAGTAGCACAAGGTTATAATCAACAAGAAGGCATTGACTACGATGAAACTTTTGCTCCGGTTGCTAGGCTCGAGTCTATTAGAATTTTACTTGCATATGCATGTGCACATGATTTCAAACTTTTTCAAATGGATGTCAAAAGTGCATTTTTAAATGGATTTATAAATGAAGAAGTGTATGTCGCTCAACCCGCGGGCTTCACCGATTTTGAAAAACCAAATCATGTTTACAATGAAAACACCAAAAGCATGGTATGATCGACTTAAAAAATTCTTAGTTGACCATAAGTACACCATGGGTTTAGTAGATAACACTCTCTTCACCAAGAAAAAGGATTCACATATTATCATTGTCCAAATATATGTGGATGACATCATATTCGGATCAACTTGTCAAGAGTTATGTGACGATTTCTCAAAAATCATGCATGACGAGTTTGAGATGAGTATGATGGGAGAACTAAACTTTTTCTTAGGTCTTCAAATAAAACAATTAGAAGATGGGATATTCTTTAACCAATCTAAATACATAAAAGACATGCTTAAGAAATTTGGTCTTGAAGACTCTAAACCTATTAAAACGCCTATGTCCTCGGAAACCAAACTCACCAAGGATGAAGAAGGTGAATCCGTAGATAACACTAAATATAGAGGAATGATTGGTAGTATACTCTATCTCACGGCTAGTAGACCCGACATTATGTTTAGTGTTTGTCTATGTGCTCGCTTTCAAGAAGATCCAAAAACATCAAATCTTGAAGCCGTAAAATGAATTTTTAGATATATAAAAGGTACTACACATCTAGGATTATGGTATCCCAAAGGAACGGGAGTAGAAACCATAGTGTATGCTGACTCGGAGCATGCCGGTGACTATGTTGATAGAAAATCACAAGTGGTATTTGTACTTTTGTTGGACATTGTCTTACCTCATGGTTCTCTAAGAAACAAACGGCTCTCACTATTTCAACAACCGAAGCCGAATATGTATCAGCCGGAAAAGCATGTCAACAAGCTCTTTGGATGAAGCAAGCTCTTGTCGACTACGGAATTCAACTTAACGACATCTCTATTCTTTGCGACAACAAAGGAGCTATCGATCTCGGTAAAAATCCAGTTCAACATGCTCGAACTAAACACATCGAAATCCGTCATCATTTCCTTCGCAAAAATGTTCAAAAAGGAAACATCTCTATCGAGAAAGTATCCTCAGAAGATAACATTGCTGATATTCTAACTAAACCTCTTAAACATGAGCCATTTAATCTTCTTAGACTTGGACTAGGACTAATGGAACCTAATTTGTAGTTTTGAACATTAGCTTAAACCTTCGTTTGCTCAAAACGACAAAATTGACTAAAACATGTTCTGTCCCTACGGAACCAAACGACATAAGGGACGAAACCCTGGATTTGGTTCCGTCCCATCCGTGGTTCCCTGGGTCAGAATAATTCAAGTATTAAACACCCCTCTTTCACATAACCATAACACACAAACGACCCAAACTCATCCCATAACATACCACACTCAAAATTAAGGCCTTTCCTTCAACTAATCTGAGCCCTAATCAACATTGTAAGTTTCCTTACTACTTTTCTTCTCTCAATTTTGCTGAGTCTAGGACTTCAAATTTATGCACAAAACCAAAACTTGAGGATTATGTATTTTCTTAGGTAGATCATGAAGTACATTTGTAAATTACATAACTAATCATGTTTCCATCAGTTAGGAGTTGCACCTTGTAAGACATTATCACAATTTGCTAAAAACCCCATATCAAATTTTTGTAAAAATCTTCTCACAATTAGGACAAATAATTTTTCACATTGTTCATACAAATAAAAACGTTATGTTTAAAACATCATTTGCATAATTTCTCTTGAATGCTAAAGGAAGTACATAACTAATATGTATTTTTTGGTACATACAATCGAAGCTACATTAAATTAGGAGCGTTTGGGTTATGTCTCGTTTTGTTACAAAATTTGCTAAAAGAAATTCTTTTTATGCATTAAAAGGAGTCGAGATAACCGCACCTCCACATTGTCCTCATTTAGGCACACACTAGAACATTATATCAAAATTCTCGTTAGTTTCGACTAAAGTATGTGATTTTTGTATCTTGGATCAATCATGCCTCCCGCAACACACTATGATCACAAAGACACTCTAAAATACATTCCCAAACACCATAAGACTAAGGGCCTTACTCCCGCACAAGTCAAAATCTTCAAAGCTCTAGAAAAATGTTACTTCCATGAGGGTAGAAATATTGACCCATCCTTTCTAGAAGGCACAAACATTCATCAAGAACTTGCAACCATTCGCTTTGATGGTCTCTTAGACATCGATGAACAAATTTGTCCTAGTTTTGTCATAGAATTTTATGCTAGCGTAATTCTCACAACCAATGATTATGGACACATGTCAATTCAATTCAAAGTAAACCAACATGACTTCAACATCCCTCTCCGTCAATTTGGCGAAGTCCTTGGAATTCCATGTGAAGGTACATGCCTTTACTCGGATAAATGGTCTCTTTCAATCCTTGACTCAATTGTTGATCGTATGCCTCCATACGAGACTCCTCTAGTTGCCAAAGAAATTATCCACGAACATCTTTTCCTTCCAAGAATCTTAACCACAAGAACAACCCGTTCGGGTAATGAGATCGACCGAGACCCATTTGGCATGGAACTCAATGAACTCAAACCCCAATTCAAGAAATGGGAAGAAGTCCTTAGGGCAAATGTCTTGTGCACCATAGGTAACCGTGACCACATCAATGCTTGTCTTTGTTACATGCTTTATAGTTTGTCAACCCGCCAACCTTTCAATTTAGCCTACTATGTTGCCAAAAGGATGGCCGACATACCCATGCTAGGAACCACCGCTCTTCTCTATGGGATGCTTCTCACCCGTCTCTATAGAGCCTTTGTGTGACAAATGGTAATTTTCCCACTAGTATTTAAATAATAACTGTCAATCTATTATGACTAGGTCACTAAACTAGACAATTACATGATATCATAACTATAACGGGAAACAGACCCGCACAATGTGTTACACAATAACCCACCAAAATTAATAAATCTCATCAAGAACAGTGAATTTCCCTCAATCTCACATTTACAAACTATAATGTAGTAAAAACGGGTGGTTATCTCATTTTTACTCAAAACGAAACCACACGCATACCGATATCACATCAGTAACAAATTTAAAACTTAGAATTTATTTTGAATTCACAAACTCTAAATTCATTTAGGTTTTATAAAAACGTCCCTAAAAATCCATTCATCCATATTCATATCGGTTCTGGGAAAACCCGAATTCAACTCAGTTCAGCGAGATGCGGGGTATATTTTACTCAATCCCTTAATTAAATCAAACCTGTATAAACATTATAATAAAACCCCACTCACACACAATCCACGCCGCTCCCCATCCCAAAATAATCTGTGATCTATCCCCATCCTAACTTATCTATACATCTCCTCTCTTCAATCTAGGCAATGACCATCCCTTTCATTGTATCAATTTCCCCTCAATTCAACCCTAGAAAAACTACACAAGATGTGGAGATAGCACTCGAATGGAAGTTTTCTTCTCCCAAATTTGAAAGTGAGTATGGAGTTACTCTCCATTTTTCTCTTTTTAAGCCATCATCCCAGGCACAATCGAATCTCACATCCTCTATTACACTCAAAAGTTCCAAGAAAAGCAAGAGCACTCAAGGAAGAACAAGTGATTTGAGGTTGTTGGGATTTGATTTGGGATAACTGGGTTTCGGATTGGATCTTGTTCGAGTCTTTTGAGTTCACCAACTCTCGTTCGAATCATTGTAAGGGTATGAATAACTTAGTATTCGATTCTTCCAGATTCATTCTTTTCATTTTTAAGTTGATTTCTATTGGTTTTAGATCAAATAATAAAGATTTATGTTTGATTTTGTTGTTATTGAACATTTTTGATGGTTGTTGTTGTCACTGTGGCTTAGGGTATTAGGAAATCTAGAAATCGTTACTAGGTTAATATATTGTTGGTCGTTGTGGTGATTAAATCTGTGATTCGAGTCGAATGACTCCAAGGAGTCCTTAGGTTAATGTATCGAATTAAGTCAAGTGATTGTTTGTTGAGGAGATTGTGCTAGAACTCTCTGAAATGACAAAACCTTTAGGCCTAGTAAGATTATTTTGGTTAAAAAGGGAAAATTCAGTCACCATTAGTTCGAATAGGACCACCCAAACAGGGTGTGTAGTGGTGGTCTTAGGCTGAGGAAAACCACCCCAAAGGGGAGGTTTTGGTCGAAGTTCTTGCCACATCAAACCCACCCCAGGCAGCCACCATGGCGGTGAGCTAGCCATGGGTTAAACCCCAAGAAGGGCAAGGGAAATTTGCTCCTCAACCCCCTCATTGTAACCCAAACTAGCATCCGAAGTAAGTGATAAGAATTTATGGTTACACCTTTGATTTGAGCCTAGGACTTACCTGTTTTGACCCAAGGTCGAACCCCAATCGGGGTGAAACCTCACTTACCAAATTCGAACCCATAAAGAGTGTCGAATACAATTCTCCATACGAACCTCAATAGACTATTCATAGTTGAGTAGCTTTCGGCTAAAACACGTAGGTGTGTTAAGTAATGTTTCATTGTCCTAAGATAAATTCCCACAACTCGTAATAGATTATTCCTTGTTGATACGAGGAATGGCTAAGCTAAGCCAACGGCCTCACATGTCTATGAGATGCTCAGGATGAGGAGTCGAGTGGTACTCGACCCCAAGATGAACCGAATCTTGAGATATCCAAGCCTAATGAATGTCGATGTTCAGGTTCGAAGTTTCCAGGGAACACACTAAGTCCTCATGGACTTGTGTGTGTATGTGATGTACATTACCTGGACAAAATAGTCCATCCCACTTAAAACCCAACTCGTCCCATGTGCAAGCCCAATCAAATCCACCCCAAGTCCAGTCCATGTAGTACACTTGGATTGTGGCTAATCTAAGCCCACCAGGCCCATACGGCTGTTGGTGGTAAAAACATTCAGTCCAGCCCAATACCGAGAATTCCCCCTCCTCCTTTGAATTAGTTGGGCCGCAGCCCAACAAGTATTTAAAATCTAAAAATTTCGATGTGTGAATGTGTATATTTTAGCCGCGAACCGAAATTATTATTATAGCCGAGCACACACAAACTTTGTATCGAAACTAACATATATAAAACTTGTATTGAAAACTTAAAATCCGTCTACTATGTAATTGAACCTCGATTTGTAATTGTCACTTAAACGTCGTCATACACTTATGTAATACATAAGAATTGACATAAAAGATATGGACTTATATACACAAACACGTCGCCAAGATATGAAACACGATATACTAGTAACCGATAAATCTTTATTGAATAGGAAATAAGTTACATATAAATAGATACATAGTTTTTTTTTTTTATCATTTATAAGCTTTGTTATAAAACCGGACAAATAAACTCCCACGTCATTAATTAAAAATGTAAGTTTAACCAAACTTTACTTAAGTTATTATACAAGATCAAATGTCTTTTCTAAACATATAATTTACAAAAATGAGTCGTAACTAATCTTTAATAAGTAAATAAATTTAGTTGATTTCTAAATAGCAGGGTAAACCAAACTTTTATTAAACCAACCTTATATAACATTTTCTCAAATGATTAAATCTTTAGATAATAAACGTCACATACACTTAGTTTGAATTTAAAAGTCTATATAACTAATTATAACAACTAAACTACATGTCCTTAATGTTCCATATCACAATAATATCTAATCGTGCTTCAAATCATTCATTTCATAATCTTTCGAATTCCATCACTCAAAATCCTGTAAGACTCTCGTTACATCATTTTCCGTACACTTAGGTATTTCGTAGAGCCAATACCTACCATTACTTAGGAATCCATTCATAACTTCACTTGCTGCCACACAAGTGACAACAACATGAACATTTTAAAACATTGAATTAAAATTCTGTAAAGACTTAATTTAGTACTTGAAACTAGAACATGATTTATTAATCTAGGTTGCGTGTTGGTGCCGTACACTTCCTAATTTCACAGCATTCACTATTCAGACCATTAAAGGTGATTTTATAGCCCCATTTTACTTATATTTATTTTACAAATATGGGGTGAGAAACATGCAAATTATTTTATGGACCATAATGCTATTAAATTTTCTTAAAACTATTGCGTAATTAGCCTAAGCCCTAGAACCCACTATCATGCCCATTTTCATGAGCCGTTAGTTCCCTTTGGGAAGCGCGATTGCTTAAGATAGATCTATTGGGGTGACTCCCCCGTTCGGTTGGCCAGACAGGTCAATGCGGGCGTATAGCAAGTCGGACTTCGAGTGTATTGGGTTAAACACTCGCTAAGGGCCCCTTGACTATTATGAATGTGCTATAGTTTAGCGTGCTAAACTGTCGAGCTTCGGTTGCATAAACTTAGAGCTAGCGCGATAGACTATTTTGTATGTCATTATATGCGTTGTAATGATCGTACACAAAACTATTGGTCCAAAATCATTATTTATTGTATTAATTTAAACTTATGAACTCACCAGCTTTTTGCTGACTTTTAGCATGTTTTTCTTAGGTGTGTAATTTGAATTGTTATGGCAAGGAATCGGCAAGGCAAGGGTCATAGCCCCCTTTTAGAAGATTTGGCAAATAATTAAGACTTGTTTTTATGTGGGACCACTGTAACCAATGGGTCTATCTTTCTAAACAATGAATTATCTTTTGTAAACTCAAATATTGATTTAATTAAAATGGAGTATGTATTCCGTTCTTTGTTTACCTTGTGTTGTGATTTCCAATCCACCAAGTAGCACCCTCAAAGTTCTGTATGCTTCCGCGACTGTTAAATTTTGGAGGTGTTACACTTTGCACCCATTCCACCCAATCCTAAACGGTTTTGTCCTGACTACTCTCTTGTCGACCACATCATGGTTCCATTAAGTGACAAAAGAGTAACTAAGACTCAAGGGAAACGTCCTCATCCTCCAAGCTCCTCCTCCTCATCATCAATGACCGAGGATGATGGACTCCCCAACTCTAGGCTTCCTCCTCGAGACTACTTCCAACAACTTCCAGTTCTTGAAAACCCATCGAAAGAGTTCAAGCAGACAAGAGGAATGTTCAAGTGCATCGGAAGGTTCCTAACCAAGATCAACAAGAAGCTAGATATGCAATGAGCGGGTTTATAAGTGTTTGGTACATTTGCTTTAAAACAATGATGTATTGTGTATTTGTCTTTTCTTAGGATGATAACTTAACTTTGAACGATTATGTGAACTAACCTTGTCTTGCAGGTAGATAACATCTTGATGTTATCATTTTTCCATTTTTTCACATTATTAGTGAAATAATTAGCCCCTGCTTGATCTATATCGGTACGTGTGTTGATACTTGTTTTATTGTTGTTTTCTTATCACAACTAATTAGTTACATAAGTTTTAAGAAAATTTACGAGATTTGAATGGAGTTCAGGGGTTCAAAATCACGCTCTGTCTACTTTTTTTGACTTGGCGGATTGGACGGAACCAAATTTTGGGTACCGTCCATGCAAAATTTTGGTACCGCCAAAATACGCCTGACGGATCAGGCGTAACCAAATTCAGGGTCCCGCCTTTGTTATCGTTTGGTGCTGCCAAGCAACAGTAACATTTTTTTTTTAATTTTTAAATTTTCGTTTAAACCCCCACTCTAGATCACTCATTTTTGTTACTAAGATACTTTTTATTAATACTCACTCACATTAGGATGATCTTAGTTCACTTGGACCAATAGGATAACCCTTTCCTACCAAAATTTGAAATTTCCCAAAACCACCTCAAGGAACCTTTCTCCATAAAGGAAGGAACCATTAATTTGGTTCCTTGCTATCCATGGGTGTCTGACATGAAAGATTTTGTGATGATTGCAACTCATTTACTGCATATCTCACTTATATCACTCAACACTCTTCCATTGGATTGACTTTGGTGATTAGACAACCTTTGTTGGGTTTTAAAGGTTTCTTGAAGTTACTGCTGCTTACATTATTAAGACTGCTCAGGTACTTCAAAGGATATACGACAAGTCATTAATGCTGCTAGTTATGAAGTTAATGCTGCTTATGGAAGATTGATGCTGTTACAAGATTAATACTGCTAGAACAATTAGTTAGTATTGCTAATATATTATTAATGTTGCTAGAGTATTAGAGTCGGTTATTATGTATAGTATGTTTAGATAAGTATAGAAAAGATTCTATAAAGATTTATCTTGTAAAGAAAGTTATTGTAAGCTGACTAGGACTCCTTAGAATATAAAAGGAGGACCTAGGGCATAGACGAACATACGACTTTAAGATATACTCAAAGAGTATTGGTATTATTAATAATATTGAAGTGTTTAGTTTGATATTCGTTGTTCATTGTTTCATTCGTTATAAAGTTTTTCTTAAGATCAAATACAAGATTCCGCATTGTGTTTGATAAACTACAAGGCAGTTTCTATACCTAGTTGTGTTAGATTTATCTAGCATAGCTAAACCTTTACAAGCTAAGGGATTCGATCAAGTGCTCAACTGGGATCAACAAGTGGTATCAGAGCTTGTGATCTAGAGACTGTGAATCAAGAAGAACCTGTTGCAACTCATCTCACTGAAGAAGGAAGACATGGACTCAGAATCTACTCACATGATTACTACATCAAAGGTCCCCATGCTCAAGCCTGGAGAATATGAGCTATGGAGAATGAGGATAGAGCAGTACATCCAGATGGTTGATTACTCTTTTTGGGAGGTCATAGAAAATGGTAATCAACTACCTAAGATTGAAACTTATGCTGAGGGTGTTACTATTATAATGCCTATGAAGAATGCTAAAGACAAGGCACAAAGACGGCTTGAAGTAAAGGCCAGAAGTACTCTTATGATGGGGATTCCTAATGATCATCAGCTAACGTTCAATCACATCAAGGATGCTAAACAGTTGCTACAAGCAATTGAGACAAGATTTGGAGGGAATGCTGCAACCAAGAAGACAAGGAAGAATCTCTTGAAGCAACAATATGAAAATTTTGCTGCTTCAAGTTCTGAAAATCTTGATCAAACTTTTGACAGGCTTCAGAAACTCATTGTAACACCCCTAAAATTGGGTCGCAGTGGAAGATGAAGTCGCTGGGGTGCTACTAAATTGGTACCACAACACAGAATAAAGAGAACGGACTTACTGTATCCGTTTAAAAGAAATTTTTATAATCAAAAGTACTTTGTTTTACATCATTCATAAAATACGGAAATACAGGCCCATAAAAGAAATAACATGGTCCCCAAATGATTATCAGAGTATCTTAATCCTATAACCATGCCATGCCATGCCTAAAGCCGCAAAAGGTGAGCTGACACTTTAAGAACCTGAAAATACATGCTAAAATGTATCAACACGAGGTTGATGAGTTCATAGGTTTAAGTAGACAAAAGTAATATATGGACCACGAGATTTAAAATTGGTTTGACCAGTACACTCAGTTATGTGACCATTTCACTCGGTCATGCGACCATTACACTTGGTCATGTGACCAGTACATTCGGTCGTGTGACCAGTTCACTCGGTCATGTTACCAGTTCACTCGGTTATGTGACCAGTACATTCGGTCATGTATGAATAATCGTTCAAAGTGCTTGTGTCCATGAGTAAAAAGAATTAAGTATGAAACATGTAAATATATAACGCATTCGAGTAAACAACAAACTCATAAGTAAAGCAAGTAATGATTTGAGTAAACAAGTAGCATATTCAAATAAAACAAGTATTGCATTTAGATAAAAAAACGAGCATGTATTCTCCCCCAAAAGTATTTCAAAACAAGTAAAATAGGGGCCATGACTCACCTGGAACAACTGATACGATAACGAAATGAAAGTGTATGGAATTGAGGCTCGAAAAACCACCCGCAACCTAATATGAATGATATGTCTTAGGTTCGGCAAAAAGGTCATGGAATGATGTCGTGTTATGTAATTTGTGAAAACTATATCACCCGTACATGTTTGTTTGTGAGTTTAGTTACAAAATAAAGTTACTTTGTTCTTTCCGGTCATTAGTTAAAAATATAACATTTTTGGAATTTAGCAGGTACGTATCGTTATTACGATATATATGTTTCTATAATGTATATTTTGAAAATGTAACAACTCGTCTAAAACAAGTAACCAAAACTCTACAACTTCCGTTTAAGTTATTTTGTCCAAAACCACACCCAAAGTGCCAAAATCCATTTCTAAGAATAAAATCTGGTTATTATTCTCTATTAGAAAAGCTGTCAATAGTAAAAATAAATATATTTTCAGCATAACGTATTTTGACCATAGTTTCCTCGTTATTTAGTGTTCTAGAAATCTTCTAACGCGCCTAATAAGTATACATGCCATTCTACCGTTTTCGTTTAAGTCGTTTAACTAAAACCAAGTCAAAAGTGTCCAAAAATCCATGTTAAAATTTCCAACAGCTTCTAATAGCAAAAATAAAAGCTGTCAAGTCTATATGTTCCATCTAAAATTTCGGGAAGCCATAACTTACTCGTTTTAAGTCCGTTTTCAAAGTTTTGCCTATCCCGTGAAGGTATTTGAGTATACAAACATATTTTTAAGGCCTCAGCTAGTCTAGTTACCATTTAAATTCTGGTTTCATCCCTTGAAAAATTCTGACAGCAACTTATATTTTCAGAAAATTAGTTTCCGTCGCTAAACTTAAAACTAACACATCTTATTCGTTATAAGTCCGTTTTCTACCATTCAAGCGCCCACGTTTCCGTTATAAAGTCTGTTTTCTATATTTTTAGCCAAATCTTGAATTTCAAAAACCTATTTTTCTGTGGAAATTAAATTAGGACAGCCTATCATTATATATTCCAAAATCACAAATTTTACTCTTTTAACTATTAGATCTACCCCAAATCAACTCCCAAAACTATCCTAACTCATCCACCAACTCTTCAACAATTTCTATAGTGTCAAAACAATATTAAAAACCTAGTAAAAGTTCCATAACCTCCAGAAATAAATAATCAAGGTAGAGGATTAATTATCAATCGCTATTAGACATTTTTAAGCTTTTATTTGTATAGATCAAACAAATATGAAATGGAACTTGTATGTACACATTTTTATCATGAAAATAGTCTAGTCAATTATATATTTACTTGTTTGAAACATGAAAATTCACAAACATGTGTATAGGGTGATTTTTGTAAGTAATGAGTTTAAATAAACATTTAAAGATCACAAATGCATAATTAGACATGCCAAGTGCATAAAATATATATGAAAGAGTGTGAAAATAGTTTTTAGGCTTACTTGAAGAAGATGAAAATAGGATGTGAGCAAGAACAATAGAACCCCAATGGTTACTCCAAATCGATTTATAGTTAATATATAACCCGTAAATGATCGAAATATGCTTGAAACTAACAAAAACCGGATCTTCTTCTCCTTTTTCTTTAGGGCCGATCCATAAGTGGTTCATGGGAGAGTTTATAGGTGAAAATTTTGCTAGTGTAAATGAACTATGTCCCTTTCTATTTATAGTGCAAAATAGGGCAATTTGGTAATTTAATTGAAAGGGTATTTTGGTAATTTAAATACTTGGTCAATGGTCTTGGTCTTTGGTCTTGCTTTGACCGAATTTATGGAGGGGGGGGGGACGAGGTGGCTAGTCAAGCCACCAATGTTTATTCCTTGTTCCATGTAATTATGTCTAGTAATTATGGTTGTAAAGACTTTTAAATATGAAGCCAAGAATCAGGGGGGGGGGGCGCACAATGTTCCCCATGGTGGATTTTTATAAAACTCGGTATAAAAATGAGTATAATGAGTGTATTGGGTATTAAAAATATGTATTGTTTATTAGTTGGTAATTAGTAGTTAAAAAGTGTAAAATTTGAAATGTTTAAATTTTTGGCACTCTTGAAAAATTTAAGGAGTATGGAAAAGCATGAAAAATAATTGTTAGGAGTGTCGGGTGCGTTGTTCATTTAAATCGCGAAAAGCGTTTGTTTAAAGTAACAATCGTAAGTAATTAAAAAAAGGAAATTGTATAAAGGATTTATAATTTTGAACTGGAGTAGGAGCAAGGTGTTGGAATGTTGTGGACTAAATATAGTCTAAATTCATAGTGCTCAAGAGGGTTGTTCCTAGTTTTATGTTTATTTAACCAAATAGTTATACGTAAAAAGTGTTCTTGTAAAATCTCAAAGTCATAAATTGGAGTTTGAAAATAAATGTTGACATGGAAAATTACGGGTTGCTATAGTCTCCACCTGTTAAAGAAATTCAGTCCTTGAATTCAGCTCGTTCGTTCTATAGACGTATGTTCTCGCTTTAAATGATCTCAGGATTCCCTTGAGAATTCCAGCGAACCTTAACGTTAGGAATTCGACTTTGTTGGCTTGGAACGTGATATGAAATGGGACTTGCTTTTCAAGACAAGGTTGAGTTAAAGGTATTGAAATAGAGAGTGTAATAGACGAGGCTTGTCGTAAAATGAAAACTTGAGGTCACGTTATGATTAGCTGGCGTGCTTCTCGTCGGTGGTTCACGAGGTGGTGTAGGCGTTCTAAATTATGGGACGAGTGTTCAAACTAGCCTTCAGAAATGGTTAGTAAGGTAATCGGGAAATTGGTAGACTGTAACGGGTTTTAAGGTCACGTAAAACGATATTTCGTATGATTGTGACAATTTTTAGAGATCGTTTGTATTAATCAAGATATCTTGGAAATATTTAAAGGACCTTTAAAAAGTACGAGTGTCCATTTAAAAGAAAAGTACTGTGACGAGAAAGTATTGTGGTGCTAATGTGTTGGATGTAGATGTGAATGTTCATGCAACGATTGTATACACACATAGAAAATTTTGAAACCGTTAGAAATCGAGTAGGGAATCAATATGGACATAATTCGGTTATAACTATTCCCAGCATTGCAAAATTCACCTCTGAGTCGGACATAGGTGATCAGGCTATGTCCCACTGTCCCTGGTTGAATATAGGTGGTCAGTCTATATTCCACCGAGGTTCAATGAATTTTGAAATGCTCAGCTCAGTTATACTAATAATATGTCCCTCACATTTAAAAGCCATTTTGAAAGACTAAGGCACGCGACCAAATTCGAGGTCGAATGATGAGATTACGAAAGGAAAAGGCGTAACGCTGTGACATGTATGATATGTAAGCATACTTATACGAAAGATAATTATAGTAATTAATGAAAATGAGTGGGTATAATTAATCCGATAATAAGACACAAATCTCATCAAATATGCCAGCAACAAATCACAAATGAGGCATCAGCTTGGCAGGCAGGCATGTGGCGGTCATAGGGTTAAGTTTTCGTAAAAGTAGTTATAGTCTAGGTTTTAAAATTCCCAGTTCTCTATAACCAAGATTCTGATACCAATCTGTAACACCCCCAAAATCAGGTCGCAACGAAAGATGAAGTCGCTGGGGTGCTACTAAATTGGTACCACAACACAGAGTAAAGAGAACGGATTTACTATATCCGTTTAAAAGAAATTTTTATAATCAAAAGTACTTTGTTTTACATCATTCATAAAATACGAAAATACAGGCCCATAAAAGATATAACGTGGTCCCCAAATGATTATCAGAGTATCTTAATCCTATAACCATGCCATGCCATGCCAAATGCCGCTAAGGGTGAGCTGCCACTTTAAGAACCTAAAAATACATGCTAAAATGTGTCAACACGAGGTTGGTGAATTCATAGGTTTAAGTAGACAAAAGTAAAATATGGACCACAAGATTTAAAATTGGTTTGACCAGTACACTCGGTTATGTGACCATTTCACTCGGTCGTGTGACCAGTACATTCGGTCGTGTGACCAGTTCACTCGGTCATGTTACCAGTTCACTCGGTTATGTGACCAGTACATTCGGTCATGTATGAATAATCGTTCAAAGTGCTTGTGTCCATGAGTAAAAAGAATTAAGTATGAAACATGTAAATATATAACGCATTCGAGTAAACAACAAATTCATAAGTAAAGCAAGTAATGATTTGAGTAAACAAGTAGCATATTCAAATAAAACAAGTATTGCATTTAGACAAAAAAACGAGCATGTATTCTCCCCCAAAAGTATTTCAAAACAAGTAAAATAGGGGCCATGACTCACCTGGAACAACTGACACAATAACGAAAGGAAAGTGTACGGAATAGAGGCTCGGAAAACCACCCGCAACCTAATATGAATGATATGTCTTAGGTTCGGCAAAAAGGTCATGGAATGATGTCGTGTTATGCAATTTGTGAAAACTATATCACCCGTACATGTTTGTTTGTGAGTTTAGTTACAAAATAAAGTTACTTTGTTCTTTCCGGTCATTAGTTAACAATATAACATTTTTGGAATTTAGCAGGTACGTATCGTTATTACGATATATATGTTTCTATAATGTATATTTTGAAAATGTCACAACTCGTCTAAAACAAGTAACCAAAACTCTACAACTTCCGTTTAAGTTATTTTGTCCAAAACCACACCCAAAGTGCCAAAAATCCATTTCTAAGAATAAAATCTGGTTATTATTCTCTATTAGAAAAGCTGTCAATAGTAAAAATAAATATATTTTCAGCATAACGTATTTTGACCATAGTTTCCTCGTTATTTAGTGTTCTAGAAATTTTCTAACGCGCCTAATAAGTATACATGACATTCTACCGTTTTCGTTTAAGTCGTTTTAACTAAAACCAAGTCTAAAGTGTCCAAAAATCCATGTTAAAATTTCCAACAGCTTCTAATAGCAAAAATAAAAGCTGTCAAGTCTATATGTTACATCTAAAATTTCGGGAAGCCATAACTTACTCGTTTTAAGTCCGTTTTCTAAGTTTTGCCTATCCCCGCGAAGGTATTTGAGTATACTAACATATTTTTAAGGCCTCGGCTAGTCTAGTTACCATTTAAAGTATGGTTTTATCCCTTGAAAAATTACGACAGCAACTTATATTTTCAGAAAATTAGTTTCCGTCGCTAAACTTAAAACTAACACATCTTATTCGTTATAAGTCCGTTTTCTACCATTCAAGCGCCCACGCTTCCGTTATAAAGTCTGTTTTCTATATTTTTAGCCAAATCTTGAGTTTCAAAAACCTATTTTTCTGTGGAAATTAAATTAGGACAGCCTATCATTATATATTCCAAAATCACAAATTTTACTCTTTTAACTATTAGATCTACCTCAAATCAACTCCCAAAACTATCCTAACTCATCCACCAACTCTTCAACAATTTCTATAGTGTCAAAACAATATTAAAAACCTAGTAAAAGTTCCATAACCTCCAGAAATAAATAATCAAGGTAGAGGATTAATTATCAATCGTTATTAGACATTTTTAAGCTTTTATTTGTATAGATCAAACAAATATGAAATGGAACTTGTATGTACACATTTTTATCATGAAAATAGTCTAGTCAATTATATATTTACTTGTTTGAAACATGAAAATTCACAAACATGTGTATAGGGTGATTTTTGTAAGTAATGAGTTTAAATAAACATTTAAAGATCACAAATGCATAATTAGACATGCCAAGTGCATAAAATATATATGAAAGAGTGTGAAAATAGTTTTTAGGCTTACTTGAAGAAGATGAAAATAGGATGTGAGCAAGAACAATAGAACCCCAATGGTTACTCCAAATCGATTTATAGTTAATATATAACCCGTAAATGATCGAAATATGCTTGAAACTAACAAAAACCGGATCTTCTTCTCCTTTTTCTTTAGGGCCGATCCATAAGTGGTTCATGGGAGAGTTTATAGGTGAAAATTTTGCTAGTGTAAATGAACTATGTCCCTTTCTATTTATAGTGCAAGCCACCAATGTTTATTCCTTGTTCCATGTAATTATGTCTAGTAATTATGGTTGTAAAGACTTTTAAATATGAAGCCAAGAATCAGGGGGGGGGGGGGCGCACAATGTTCCCCATGGTGGATTTTTATAAAACTTGGTATAAAAATGAGTATAATTAGTGTATTGGGTATTAAAAATATGTATTGTTTATTAGTTTGGTAATTAACGGTAAATACGTATCTTTAAATAACGTTTGTAAAAGAATTAGTAAAATGTTTGAGAATGATTTTTGGCACTCTTGAAATAATTTAAGGAGTATGGAAAAGCATGAAAAATAATTGTTAGGAGTGTCGGGTGCGTTGTTCATTTAAATCGCGAAAAGCGTTTGTTTAAAGTAACAATCGTAAGTAATTAAAGAAAATGAAATTGTTTTAACGATTTAAAATTTCGAACCGGAGTAGGAGCAAGGTGTTGGAATGTTGTGGACTAAATATAGTCTAAATTCATAGTGCTCAAGAGGGTTGTTCCTAGTTTTATGTTTATTTAACCAAATAATTATACGTAAAAAGTGTTCTTGTAAAATCTCAAAGTCATAAATTGGAGTTTGAAAATAAATGTTGACGTGGAAAATTATGGGTTGCTACACTCATCAGTCAATTGGCACTTGTAGAAGTCTCAATTTCTCAAGAAGATGTTAATCAAAAGTTTTTGAGAAGCTTATCACCAGAGTGGAACACACACACTGTGGTATGGAGAAACAAGGATGATTTTGATACTATGAGTTTAGATGATCTGTACAATAATCTTAAAGTTTATGAACCTGAAGTTAAAGGGTCATCTGGCTCATCAAAAAGTACACAAAATTTAGCTTTTGTGTCCTCTTCCAACAACAGTTCTAGCAGTCCTAATGAAGTAGTTAATACTGCTCATGGAGTTAGTACTGTTGGCACACAAGTTAATGCTGCTGGGTCTACAACCCTTGATAACTTGAGTGATGATGTTATCTATGCTTTCTTGGCTGGTGCATCTACTTGTTCTCAAATTATGCATGAAGATTTGGAGCAGATCCGTCCAGATGATCTTGAAGAGATGGACTTGAAGTGGCAAATGGAAATGTTGACTGTAAGGGCAAGAAGATTTTTGAACAAGACTGGAAGAAATCTCAAGGTAATTGGGAAGGATAACTTGGGTTTTGATAAATCCAAGATTGAATGCTACAACTGTCATAGGAAGGGTCACTTTGCAAGAGAACGCAGAGCTCTGGTATGTGTTAAATTACACATACCTTTATTCTAATAAAACGGACCAAATAGACCAAAAACTAACCAATTATGCCAAATATATTGTGTTTTTGTGTTTATGCATGTGCAGGCACGGATATTGAGGAAATGACGAAAATCAATGAGAAAACGGCAAAATGAGCACGAGATTTGGAAAGAGGAATAAAAGATGAAGCCGCGGAAGATATTCTTCATGTGAATCATTTTTGAGCTTAATATTTCAAATTCAGCCCTTGGATCATTTCATGTTACAAAATCAGTCCTTGTATAAACTATTCACAAATGGCAGAAACAGCCCCTCAAAGATAAAACCAATTCAAAATAAAATCCTAAACTACTTCTAAAAAAAAAAAAACTTAACCGGACCCAAAATAAATAAACCAATAAACAAACCCACTCCCCAGCCTAACTCAAACCCTTAAGCCCACCTTCCATTTTACCACAACCCATCCCATATCCTAGCCCGTATTACCCAAACCCGGTCAACATTCCAGTCAAACAAAAATAAAATAACCCCAACCCCTTACCCGCCAGTTACTGTTCATCTCCCTCATCCTTTTACCCTGAACCAATTTTTACCTGTACAATGATTCTAGAAGACTGATGTGACATCACAAGGATTGCCACCATGGCAGTTTAGAGCATTTTGATTGGACAAAACACCTCATACCCTGATCCAAGGGCTGAAATTGATGGATTGGAATCCAAGAAAAGATCAAGGGTTGAGATGAGAGAATCCTGAAGTTTCTCAAACCCTAATGCACCTCCTGAGCTCAGCTATAAATAGAGGATCACCCCTCACTCACAAGTTGTCCAAATTTTCATGTTTTTAAAGAAATTTAGGCCATTATTACTTATTGTCTAATTTACTGCTTTTTTAGTGTAATCTTTAAATTTCAGTTGTAATTTCATTTCCAGAATTGTAATCTCATCCTTTTATTAATACAATCAAGTTTTTTTTTTTAATATCCTTGTTCAATTTACCTTTTAAGCATTTATGTTGTTGCAAATATGTTTTTAAGCTTCCATTACTGTTCCATAAGCTCATATAAGCTTGTTTTAGTTTTTGTTAAAGTTAATTTGATCAATTCAGTCTCAATTTCAAAAAGTCAAGAAAAGTCAATAAAAGTAAAAAAAAAGTAAAATAAGCTAATTGTGGAAGATAAGCCAGACCTGGAAGGGCTTATTGCTGTTACTAGCTAGTAGAGTAGCTCCTCGAGCCTGTTTTGCCCTGTTTGTGCAAGGGTGTTTGTAAGTTTCCATTTAAAGTTTCATTTTTAGTGCATTAGCTTATTTATTGCTTAATTTAGTGCTTATTTGCCTTATTTATGCTTATTAGTTCTCATTATTGCTATTTGATGCTTATTTGTTAGTTAGAGTTAGCTTAATCTTCATTTTGTTCTAAAACTTTCAAAAAACCAAAAAAAAAAAAAGTCAACATAGAATAGCTTATTTCAGTACTTATTTCCAGTCAAAAAACATTCATTAAGGCTTAATTTACTTAGATAATCCTATGTGTTTTAGAAATATAGCTTATATTGGTCATATCTAGCTTTTATCTTAAAATATTCTATAATAGGAAGTGTTTGGCATAGTAGCATAATGGGTAAATTTTGAGGTATTACTGTTCATATGTAGTTGAGCCAACTTTGATTAGCTTATATTAAGTCATTATAGCTGAATTTGAGAAGTTTTAAGCTGTTTTGAATAATTTTGTAGTTTTAAGTTGATTTTCCAAGATTATAGGTTCTTAACTGCTAGATTTGGGATGTTGTTGAGATAAGCAGTAATAGTTCTTGTTTTTACATCTTATGTGTTCATTTAAGTATAATTAGTTAGCTTCTTAAGAGTTTGGGTCATTTCATTAGGTTTTGAAGTTTTTTTTGGGTTCAATTTTAATGTTTAAATTCTGCATAGAACAACATATATGCAGCCTGCAACAGTTATCTAGGGACTGTGATAGCGCTTATTTGTTATCATAAGTTCCTGATTTTCTAGTTATAAGTAGATTGCTAATTGTTCTTTGCTTATTCCCCATTTTCAGACCTTTCTTTAGCTTTTTCAAGCTTCCAAATAAGCTCAAAAAGCTGCCTATCTGCCAAGTGCACACTGATATCAGTGTTAACTTGTTTGGAGTGGCCTCTTCTTCAGCTTATTTAAAAGCTCCCAATAAGCAAACTAAGGTCTGAATTTTGGTCTATTTGTTATTTGGTATATGAACTTTAAGATTTAGTAGCTTTAGTTGAGTTTGGACATCATCTCTTTGCTTAAAAATAAGCCCTAAAACTCCATCATAAGCCCATTTTTGGCCTGCATCAGTAGATTAAGTGCTAATTCTGAAATAAATGCTTATTGCTCTCTATAATTATCCTTTTCTGATCATCCTTGTTTAGTTGAGTGTTAGTTTAAGATTTGATAGCTTATTTTAATTTCATTTAGAGTTAGTTGCTTATTTGCTTATTTTGGGTTTTTGCTAAGTTAAGTTTCCTTCTAATAGCCTACTGTTTCACTGCAATTGCTTTTCCAGTGCTTATTGTGAAGTTTCAAATATAGTTGCTTTTATAAAATTTGCTTATTTACTTGTGCTTAATAAGTTTTTAAAAGAAAAATTAAAAAAATAAAATAAAAATAAAAAGTGCTAGACCAGGGGTTCGAACCCTGGTCTGTATGCTCAGATCTCAACACACAGCCTCACTACCATCACTGCCCTTGGGACTTTTCTATTACATCTTTCTTCCTTAATGTTGGTAATTAAATATTCTGAAGATTAATATTGGGAACTAAAGGTTTACAAGATCAGTTCTGCTCAAGGAAATACACTAAGTATCATTCTACTACTAGTGCATTTCATTCCACTGCTAGTGTTAAAATTTTGCTGCCGCAAACATTCTACTGCTGATGCAACAGATACTGCTGCTAGATGGATAAGTGTCAAGTATTCTACTGCTGGTTGGATAAGTATACGAAGATATTTTGTACTAAAGTCAAGTATATACGGTAGATAATATCTTAGACAATGTGATCAGTAACCATGTGGTTTACACAGAGCAAGTTGTAAACACAGATACATGTTGTATCTTAATGACTGACACACTCAAGCAAGTAGTTCGACAAGACTTATCATAATTGTAATGATCTCCTTTGTTTGTATAAAAGGGAGATCTTAGACTAGATATAGAGAGTTGAAAATAAGAGTGAATTTGTGATTAATGTAACTAGTCGAATACAGAGAAAACTAAGTTGATAGAACAAGATAGAAAATAAGTTTTCTTTAGAATAGAGATTCAAGGTTTTGTAACCCTAGTGATAGTGAAGATCACTGGTATTAATCTTGATTAATATTGAATCGTTTTATGTTAACTTTCATTGTTTATTATCAAATTCAACAACCATCACTGTTCCATTTCCAATAACAAATAACCCTTCTAAGTGTGAGTAAGTAGATTCCGCATACTTAATCATATTTATTCAAAGTATTACATACACTCGTACTAAAGGACTAACATCCTCAATAGTGTATCGAAGCATCCTCTCAATTGGTATCAGAGCAAGGCTGATATCTTTGATTTAGAAGAAGAAGAAGAAGAAATGGACGTTGAATCCATTCAGAAGAATGTAGCTGCAAAACTACCCATGCTCAAACAGAATGAGTTTGAGATGTGGAGGCTGAGGATAGAGCAGTATTTCCAAGTGCAAGACTATGCACTTTGGGAAATTATTGAAGATGGAAACTCTTACCAGCCTACAACCACTACATCAACAGTGGAAGGCAAAGTGGTGACAACTCTGCAGCTCCACCCAACATCTGCAAAAAACAGAATAAAGAAGAAAAATGATCTAAAGGCAAGAAGCATGCTGATGATGACCATTCCCAATGATCAATTTTTAAACTTCAGCAAGTTCAAAGATGCCAAGTCACTATTTGAAGTTATTGTTGCCAGGTATGGTGGAAATGAAGCCACCAAGAAAACCCACAAGATTCTGCTCAAGCAGCAGTTTGAAAACTTCTCCTCTACCAACAATGAATCTCTTGACCACATGTTTAATAGGCTTCAGAATATTGTGAGCCAACTTGCTATTCTTGGGGTTGAAATACCTCAAGAAGATTTAAACTCAAAATTTCTGAGAAGCTTACCAGAAGAGTGGGCTATACATGTTGTTGTCTGGAAGAACAAGCCAAACCTTGACACCATGGAACTAATAGACTTATATAGCAACTTTAAGATTGTGGAATAAGATTTAAAGAAAACTGGAGGTACTAGTTCTAATACTAGGAAGATGGCATTTATGTCATCTCCTAGTACCTCAAATCCAAGTGAAGAGGTTAAGGTTGTTGATGGTGTTGGTGCTGCTAGTTCATCAAGCAGTACCATGGGTATTTTGGATGAGAAGACTTGTTGTGCTTTTCTCACAAGTCGAAATGATGGGTCCATGCTCACTTATGAAGACCTCCAAGAGATCAATGATGATGATCTGGAGGAAATGGACCTAAAATGGAAAATTTCTCTTCTTAGCATGAGGGCTAAGAAGTTCTATCCAAAAATGGAGAAGAACCTCATAATCAGCAATAATGATACTGCTGGTTTTGATAAGTCAAAAATAGAATGCTATAACTGTCACATGATGGGGCACTTCTCAAGAGAATGTAGAAGGCCAAGGCAGCAAGATAGCAAGAATAGAGGTTTTGGAAGCAAATCCAGAACAAGGGAGGTTTCTGAGCCAAACTCAAAGGCTATGGTAGCTATTGATAGGCTAGGTTTTGATTGGAGATTCATGGCTGATGAAGAAGAAGCTTCTTCACAGATGGCACTCATGGCTTTCTCTATTGTGGTACAAAATCATAAAGTTTATTCTAATACTTGCACAACTCTTTCAGAACTACAAACTTTAATCAAAGATTATGATGACCAAAAGAAAGTCTTAAGCAAAACTCAACAAGACTTAGTAGATTATAAATGTGGTTTAGAATCCCTAGAGAAGCAGATCATTCACTACAAACAAAATGAATTTGCTTTTTCTGATGACAAAGCTCTTCTTAGACAAGACATATTCTTTAGAGATGCTGAAATTAAGCTTTTGAGAGAAGCTTATGATAGGATCAAAAAGGAAAATGGAAACATTCACTTGACTGTAGAAACACTAGAACATGCTTCTAGAGGTGTAACCAACATGATAGAATGTCAAGTGATTAATAGAGCCAAGTCAGTGTTAGGATATAATGTTGTCCCACCCCCTTACAGAGGAATCCCTAAACCCCCAAGGATTGACCTAGAGCATTCAGGCTTAGCTGAATTTCAACAACCTGAGCTACAATATGGTGTACAGCAAAAAACAAAGCTAGTTGTTGATGAACCTAAGAAAGTAAGTGAGAGTTTAAGTAAAACTTCACTTCCTGAGGACAAGGTGTCCTCTGATAGAAGATCAGATAGAGTAGTCATTGAGGACTGGATATCTGATGATGATGAAGATGAACAGGTTATGTCTAAACCTGAAGTGGTTAAGAAAGCAGGAACAAGTGTTCCTAAGATAGTCAAACAAAATACTGATAGGCCTAAAATCAATGCTAAACATGTTAGGCAACTAGTTAGATATTGTGAACAATACAGAACCACAAACAAGCCTAAAGGCAACCAAAGGAATTGGAATGCTTTAAGTCTCACCAACTAGGTGATGACTTTGACTTCTATAACAAAGCTTGTTTTGTATGTGAAGAATTTGACCATCTTGCAGCTTTCTGCAACCAAAGGGTATCTGGGTATACACACAATAGGGTGAATTTAAAAAGGCATACTCCTAAAAGTCACTCTAATAATACAAGAACCACACCCAGAGCAGTTTCATCAAAGTCTGGACCAAAAGCAGTTTCTACTGCTAGACCAAAAGATTCTACTTCTAGACAAGCAGTTTCTACTTCCAGACCTTTTTACTCTGTTTACCCTAAACCAGCAGTACAAAGTGCAAAAACAACTTTCAATCATGCACAAACAACTGCTAAGAGACCTTTTCCAACAAAAGAAGTTTCACTAAAACAAATTTGGAAACCTAAGGGTTCTACTGCTAGGGAAACGAAGGCCAATGCTGTTAAGGCCTCAGCATATTGGATTTGGAAACCTCTCAAATCCAATGGTGCATCAACTGTTCTCAAAAGATTTAATTACATTGATGCACATGGCAAATCCAAGTCAGTAATGGCTTGGGTTCCCCAAGGAAACTAATTTCCTTATTTGTGTGCAGGAACATTCACCAACAGATCATGAAGATCAAGGCTATTCAGATAGTGGGTGTTCAAGGCACATGACAGGCAACATGTCTTATCTTTCCAACTTTCAATCATTAGATGGAGGATATGTTACCTTTGGAGGTGGTATCGGTGGCAAGATTACTGGTAAAGGTACTCTTAAAACTGGTAAATTAGATTTTGAAGATGTATACTATGTGCAAGAGCTAAAGTATAATCTTTTTAGTGTCTCACAAATGTGTGACAAAAAGAACAAAGTTCTTTTTAGTGACACTGAATGTCTTGTACTTTCTTCTGATTTTAAGATGCCTGATGAAAGTCAAGTACTTCTTAAAATTCCAAAAAAGGGCAACATGTACAGTGTTGATATGAAGAAGATTGTTCCTAAAGAGGCACTTACTTGTCTAGTTGCAAAGGCCACATTGGATGAATCTATGAAATGGCATAGGAGGCTTGGTCACATTAACTTCAAAACCATAAATAAGATTGTTAAGAATGGTTTGGTAAGAGGTTTACCTCAAAAATGATTTGAAAATGACCAAACATGCATTGCTTGTCTTAAAGGAAAACAACACAAAGCCACTTGTAAGCCCAAATTTTTAACTCTATTGATCAATCATTGTTTATGCTTCATATGGACTTATTTAGACCTACTTCTGTTAGTAGTATGATGGATAAAAGATATTGTCTAGTTGTTACTGATGACTATAGTAGATTTACATGGGTTTTCTTTTTAGGTTCTAAGGATGAGACTTCTAGCATTCTTAAAACATTCATTACAAAGATAGAAAACCTCGTAAGCAAAAGAGTAAAAGTCATTAGATGTGATAATGGGACAGAGTTTAAGAATAGAGTTATGGATGACTTCTGCAAGGAAAAAGGTATTAGGAGAGAATTTAGTGTAGCTAGAACTCCTCAGCAAAATGGAGTAGCTGAAAGGAGAAATAGAACACTCATAGAAGCTGCTAGAACCATGTTAGCCGACTCTAAGTTGCCTATCACTTTTTGGGCTGAAGCAGTTAATACTGCTTGCTATGTCCAGAACAGGGTTTTGGTTGTCAAATCTCACAATAAGACATCATATGAGCTTTTTAGAGGTAGAACTCCTGCAATAGGATTTCTTAGACCTTTTGGATGTCATGTAACAATTCTGAATACCTTAGACCATCTTGGAAAGTTTGATGGTAAAGCAGATGAAGGATTCTTAGTTGGATATTCTCTTAATAGCAAAGCTGTTAAAGTATACAACTCAAGAACTAGAAGAGAAGAAGAGAACCTGCATGTGGAGTTTTTAGAGAATAAATCCAATGTAGCAGGTCAAGGTCCTAATTGGCTATTTGATCTTGAGACTCTAACCCATTCTATGAATTATGTGCCTGTTGTTGCAGAAACTAATGATTTTTCAGGTTCACAAACAACAAATGAGGCAGGGTTAGAAAGGGAGACAAATCAAGATCATGTATGGATGCCAATAAATACCAGTGTGGTTTCAACTTCAAAAATTGATGAACCTTCTTCTGATGAAGCAAAAGAAGGGATTGAAGATGAAAACAAGGAAGATGGAACAAAAGAACACGAGAATATTTCTAATGATGATAGTACTGCTGAGACAAAGCATTCTACTGTTAGGCTTAATTTTTCTACTGCTGAGCCAAATGTTTCTACTGTTGGCCCTTCAGACTCAAATGAAGCAGATTTCTCAGATGAAGAGGTGGATTTTAACAATCTCCCTCCTAACTATCAAGTTCCTTCTACTCCACACACAAGGATTCACAAAGTCCACTCCCTGGATAATGTGATTGGAGATGTACAATCAGGGGTGAAGACAAGGCAACAACTGATGTCTTCAGACCAACAAGGGCTTCTTGATGCCCTTTATGCTTCAAAGTAGCATGAGTTTTCAAACTCTTGCTTGTTTGTATGTTTTCTATCACAGGCATAACCAAAGAACATTCTTAAAGCCCTAAATAATTCAAGCTGGGTAGAAGCTATGCAAGAGGAGCTTCTTCAGTTCAAGATTCAGAAGGTATGGGTGCTAGTTGATTTACCCAAGGATGTAAGGGTAATTGGCACTAGATGGGTTTTTAGAAATAAAAGGGATGAAAGGGGCATAGTGATTAGGAATAAGGCTAGATTAGTAGCCCAAGGGTACACACAAGAAGAAGGGATATACTATGAAGAGGTTTTTGCTCCAGTAGCAAGGATTGAAGCCATTTGGTTATTTTTGGCTTATGCTTCATTTATGGGCTTCACAGTTTATCAAATGGATATCAAGAGTGCTTTTTTATATGGTACTATTGAAGAAGAGGTGTATATCTCACAACCTCCAGGGTTCATTGATCCTGACCATCCAGAAAAAGTGTACAAAGTAGTTAATGCTCTTTATGGCCTTCATCAGGCACAAAGGGCATGGTATGAAACACTGGCTTCCTACTTAATTGAAAATGGATTTCAAAGAGGCAAGATTGATCAGACATTATTCATCAAGAAGCACAAGAGTGATCTTTTGCTAGTTCAGGTGTATGTGGATGATATCATCTTTGGATCTACAAGGAAGGAGATGTGTTTGGAGTTTGAGAAACTTATGCATCATAAGTTTCAGATGAGTTCCATGGGGGAACTTACATTCTTTTTGGGTCTGCAAGTTAAGCAATCTAGTGAAGGCATATTTATTAGTCAAGATAAATATGTTGCAGAGATACTTAGAAAATTTCAATTTGCTGATTCAAAAGTGGCAAGCACACCAATGGACTCTGAGAAGCCACTTCTTAAAGATTTAGATGGAGACAATGTAGATGTACACACTTACATATCTATGACAGGTTCTTTGATGTATCTCACATCATCAAGACCTGACATCATGTTCTCTGTTTGTGCTTGTGCAAGATTTCAAGTAACTACAAAGGTTTCTCACCTCACAGATGTCAAGAGGATTTTTAGATATGTCAAGGGTCAACCTAGGTTGGGTCTATGGTATTCTAGAGAATCACCTTTTGACTTGGTAGCATTTTCAGATAGTGATTATGCATGTGCTAGCTTGGACAGAAAGTCAACAACTGGAGGATGTCAATTCCTTGGGTGTAGACTTATCTCATGGCAGTGTAAGAAGCAAACAATTGTGGCTACTTCAACGACTGAAGCTGAATATGTAGCTGCTGCAAGTTGTTGTGGTCAAGTCTTATGGCTTCAAAACCAACTTCTTGACTATGGGTACAATTTTATGAACACTGTTATACATATTGATAATAGTAGTATAATTTGCATCATTAAAAACCCAGTGCATAACTCTAAAACAAAACACATTGAAATTAGACATAATTTTATTAGAGACTGCAATGAGAAAAAGTTGGTTCAAGTTCTTAAAATTGATTCTGATCACAACTTTGCAGATCTTCTCACAAAAGCTTTTGATGTTGGAAGGTTTCAATACTTGGTAGCAAGTATTGGGATGCTTAATTCTCAATGATTTAAAACTATGTATTTTTGTATATAAATTTTTGATTGTACTGCTGGCTTTATAAGTTACTACCGTTAGTAAAAAGTTTGTGCTGCTAGTAAAATTTTTTGTTTGTTAAGTTCATACTGTTAGTCATATGATTCTACTGCTATAAGACAAATGTTTTGCATTTTGTTTCTTGGTTTTGGACTAACATTTTCAGGTATGAACATTGAGCACAAAAGAAGTTTCAAGTGAAATGGAAGCAGCAGAATGATTCTAGTTGCTAAAATAATAGGTTTATGATGGACTGAGTTTGGGGATTCTTAACAAAGGTTTACACCTAAGTTAATTAAATTCTTTAAAACTTCTATCTTGAAATCTAGTTATCATGTTTCACATTGACTTGATGGCTCAGTTGGTCAGATAGTAACTGACTCAACTCACTTTCTATCATTTTATACTTTTAATTATAATGAGCAAGTCTAAGGACATCTGATAGAAAGAACAGCTAGCAAAAGTGAATCTAATACTTGTGTTAGAGGTAACAATTGCTATGAGCTGGAAACCCTGTCAAGAAAGCCTTTTGAATAGGTTTATCTTTACACAGGCATTTATTTATAACTGAAAATATTGGTTCTCACACAACCAGAGGTTACTTTAAACCGAATTCTTGATTAAGTGTCTGTTACACACTTAATTCCTTCAAAATGGTTGAGAGCAGTATGATTTTTCAATAATAAAATCATATTCATACTGTTAAAAGTTTCTTAAAAAGGATTTTCAAAGAGGCTCAGAAAAACCATCAAATGATGGACAATGAGTCAAATGCCCCATGAATCACCTCTCATAGGAGTTAACACACCTAGAAGTGATAAGGGCAGCTAATTAAACTCTTAAGGAATTGATGGCCAACATGTACACTATTGTCTGAAAACATGTTCTAATTGGTAGATTAGATGATGGGGAGAGATCTTCCAAACAGGGGAGGAAATGATAAATCTCAGGGGAGGATAAATATTTTGGTACATAGTGAGAGATCTTCCAAGCTCAAGCTCAGGGGAGGAAATAAAACCCAGGGGAGGAAGATTAACCAATAAGGGAAGGAAGTATGCTTAGGATTCAGGGGAGGAAAATGATCAAACAATGGAGGAAGATTGCCCAAAACAGATCAAGTTCAATCAGAAAAGACAAGAGCATACAAGATGATGATGTTAGCTTTTTGAGAAGCTAAAATGTCTTATTATTCAGTCAATAATAAGAATGATCATTCAATTGATGGATGCTGGGAATAAGCTTTTTCAGTTGATGGATACTGGGAATAAGCTCTTCAAATGAAGAAAGTTCAAATGAAGATTCTGGAGTATTATATATATTCAGAAGGGATGAAGCATTCAAATGGAGAAAGTTCTATCTAGGAGCTTTCAGTTTCAATTTCAGTTCACTACGTTTGTTCATCACTTGCAAAGGCATGCTGGAAGATGATTTCACTTGTTGAAACAAGCGTCCAAGATACACAGCACCATTGCCTCTTATAATTCCTCCATCCAAGGAAATTGCACCATCTTTTATTCAAGGTATTGATTTTGTGTTCAAGACAAAGAAAGATGATGTTATTGCTGAAAGAGTTTCACAGAAGGTAGATGAGTTAGACAGATAGATATTTAATCTTGAAGAACAGAAGATAGCTCAGATCAAGAATCTGACTATAAATTGTTCGAAAGATTCTCACAATCATAATTTAATTCAGAAGAAACATGTTGAAAAGGATTCACATGTTTAGGGGAGGATTGTTGGGAATTAAATATTCTGAAGATTAGTATCAGGAATTAAAGGTTTACAAGATCAGTTCTGCTCAAGGAAATACACTAAGTATCATTCTACTGCTAGCGTTAAGATTTTGCTGCCGCAAACATTCTACTGCTGGTGCAACAGATACTGCTGCTAGATGGATAAGTGTCGAAGTATTCTACTGCTGGTTGGATAAGTATACGAAGATATTTTGTACTAAAGTCAAGTATATACGGTAGATAATATCTTAGACAATGTGATCAGTCACCATGTGGTTTACACAGAGCAAGTTGTAAACATAGATACACGTTGTATCTTAATGACTGACACACTCAAGCAAGTAGTTCGACAAGACTTATCATAATTGTAATGATCTCCTTTGTTTGTATAAAAGGGAGATCTTAGACTAGATATTATGTTGCGAATCTGAGTGTTGAAAATAAGAGTGAATTTGTGATTAATGTATCTAGTCGAATACAGAGAAAACTAAGTTGATAGAACAAGATAGAAAATAAGTTTTCTTTAGAATTGAGATTCAAGGTTTTGTAACCCTAGTGATAGTGAAGATCACTTGTATTATTCTTGAATAATATTGAATCGTTTTGTGTTAACTTTCATTGTTCATTATGAAATTCAACAACCATCACTGTTCCATTTCCAATAACAAGTAACCCTTCTAAGTGTGATTAAGTAGATTCCGCATACTTAATCATATTCATTCAAAGTATCACATACACTCGTACTAAAGGACTAACATCCTCAATAGTGTATCGAAGCATCCTCTCAATTGGTATAAGAGCAAGGTTGATATCTTTGATTTAGAAGAAAAAGAAGAAGAAATGGAGGTTGAATCCATTCAGACGAATGTAGTTGCAAAACTACCCATGCTCAAACATAATGAGTTTGAGATGTGGAGGCTGAGGATAGAGCAGTATTTCCAAGTGCAAGACTATGCACTTTGGGAAATTATTGAAGATGGAAACTCTTACCAGCCTACAACCACTCCATCAACAGTGGAAGGCAAAGTGGTGACAACTCTGCAGCTCCACCCAACATCTGCAGAAGACAGAATAAAGAATAAAAATGATCTAAAAGCAAGAAGCATGCTGATGATGACCATTCCCAATGATCAACTTTTAAACTTCAGCAAGTTCAAAGATGCCAAGTCAATATTTGAAGCTACTGTTGCCAGGTATGGTGGAAATGAAGCCACCAAGAAAACCCACAAGACTCTGCTCAAGCAGCAGTTTGAAAACTTCTCCTCTACCAACAATGAATCTCTTGACCACATGTTTAATAGGCTTCAGAATATTGTGAGCCAACTTGCTATTCTTGGGGTTGAAATACCTCATGAAGATTTAAAATCAAAATTTCTGAGAAGCTTACCAGAAGAGTGGGCTATACATGTTGTTGTCTGGAAGAACAAGCCAAACCTTGACACCATGGAACTAATAGACTTGTATAGCAACTTTAAGATTGTGGAACAAGATTTGAAGAAAACGGGAGGTACTAGTTCTAATACTAGGAACATGGCATTTATGTCATCTCCTAGTACCTCAAATCCAAGTGAAGAGGTTAAGGTTGTTGATGGTGTTGGTGCTGCTAGTTCATCAAGCAGTACCATGGGTAATTTGGATGAGAAGACTTGTTGTGCTTTTCTCACAAGTCGAAATGATGGGTCCATGCTCACTTGTTAATTTTCTTAAATTCCTAATCACATTAGTTAGTTTTTATAAAAATTTCAGATTTTTCCTCTAAGTTTAAATATTTTTAATCATTTAATTAGTTAAATTTCGTTTTTAATTCATAGAAAATAAAATAAAAATCAAAAAATTAATTTTCTTTTTTCTAAAATTTTCTTTTATCATTTAGGACTTAGGAAAATTAGGTTTATATACCTAGGGTTAATATTTATTAGTTTTTATCTTTTAGGCTCGGGATTAGCCCGAGCGTGCGCGCTTTTAGGTTTTCTTTACGTTTTAGGATATTTGATCTTTGCTTATTTGTTTTAATTGCTTAATTACTTGTTTTTAGTTTATGTTTACATATTATAGCTTAAAAATCCAAAATATCTCTTATTTCACTATTCACGACACGTTTCACGAACCTGAATTTACTAAATTCCATTCATCCTTCGTTGGGAAAACGACACGGGAAATACATACTCGCCCTTGTGTTTCTTTGGACTATAATTGACAAAATCAATCAAGCTCCAAGAAGCCGAGATTACAAGACTGGAGAAAGCTCTAAGAAAGCTGGAGAAACAACAAACTCTACAGCTTTGGTGTCTCAATGTGATGGTCTTGGAGGATATGACTGGAGTGATCAAGTAGCTGAAGGACCTAACTTTGCTCTTATGGCCTACTCTTCTGCATCAAGTTCTGATTCTGAGGTATCTAACAGTTCTAGTTGTTCATATAAGTCTTGTTTAGATACTATTGAAGAACTTAAGGCTAGGAATGAAAAGCTAATGGAAGAGGTAAAAATGTTAAAATTAGACAATTTAGGCTTTAAGGTAGGTCTAAAATCTGTTGAGGAAAGACTTGACTTTTTCAAACAAAATGAGTTAGAATATGTAGAAAAAGTAAATGTTCTTGAAGGTAAGCTTTTTGTAAAAGAACATGAAGTTAATGGTCTTTCTAAAAGATTAGACAAGGCTGAAAAAGAAAAAGATGCAGCTTATAAGGAATTAGAAAAACATCAGGTTAAGGTTAATAAGCTTGAGTTTGCATCTGAGAGTGTTAATAAGACAATTGAGTGTCAGTTAATGAGGAGAGGTAGTGGCATAGGTTATAATGAAGTTCCTCCCTCAATAACAGGAAAATATGTACCTCCTATTCCAGAATTGTCTTGTTTGAGTGAGTTAAATGTTAAGTCTTTAGGAGACAGTAGTGAATCTAATAAGGAGAAACCTAAGACCGAAAGAAAGTATTCTGATGCACCTATTATTGAGGATTGGGTGTCTGATGATGATGAGGAACAGGAAAAGGATAAACTTAAGGTTGCAAGTGTAACAGAAAAACCTAGTACGTGTTGAGCAGATTAAATTTGTCAAACCTAGTTTTGGTACCAAAGTGTCTAAGAAAATTGTTAAGAACACCGAGCAACCTAGGCAGATCACAAACAGGCTTAGAGGTAACCAGAGAAGTTGGAATTGAATGATATCTCAAAGGTTAGGAAGTGACTTTGAGATGATCAATAAGGCTTGTTATCATTGTGGTAGTTTTGAACACTTACAAGAAATTTTTTTTTACTATCAAAAACCAATGTGGAACTACGCTAAGAGGGTGAATCATAAAAGTTTTTCTAAGAATACTCACCCACATGCTAAAAGAAACATGGTTCCAAAAGCAGTACAAATAAGATCTGGTGTAGTATCAGTTACAACTGCTAATCAAAATGTTTCTAAACAAGCAAAAGTAACTAATACTGCTAGATCAGTTAGTACTAATAACACCAAAAGGACAGTGAATGGTGCAAATAAATTATCAAAGTTTTCAAATAAAGCACATTCCACTGTAAAACAGCCCATTCAAAAGCCAACAACTATTAGTGCTGCTAAGGCAAAAACAGTAGTTTCTACTGCTAAGCTAAAAGCAATAACTGATACTGTTTTAGGAAATCATTTTTATGCTCTGAAGACCTCAGCTTGTTGGGTCTGGAAACCAAAAGTTAAATTTTTAGATCATGTTTCTAGAAACAGCAGTGCATCTATAGTTTTAAAGAGATATGATTATGTAGATGCACAAGGCAGATCCAAGTCAGTATTGGCTTGGGTCCCCAAAATGAACTGATTTTCTTACTTTATGTGCAGGGTAATCCACAGGTGGAATTGGAAGATAAAGGAGTATTTGACAGTGGATGCTCAAGGCACATGACTGGAAACATGTCCTATCTTGAAGATTTTGAAGCTATTGATGGAGGATATGTTGCTTTTGGGAGTAATCCCAAAGGAGGGAAAATCACTGGTAAAGGTACAATAAAAACTGGAAAATTAGATTTTGATAATGTGTACTTTGTTAAAGAGCTTAAGTTTAATCTCTTCAGTGTCTCACAAATGTGTGACAAAAAGAATAGTGTTCTTTTTACTGACACTGAATGTATTGTCTTATCTCCTGACTTTAAGTTGACTGATGAAAGTCATGTTCTACTTAAAGTTCCTAGAACAGACAACATATACAGTGTTGATTTAAATAATATGGTTCCCAAAAGAGGATTGACTTGTCTCTTTGCAAAGGCCTCATCAGATGAATATAAACTTTGGCATAGAAGACTTGGTCATTTAAATTTCAAAACAATTAATAAATTGGTTAAGGGAAATCTTGTAAGAGGTTTACCTTCAAAAGTTTTTGAAAATTCTGAAATCTGTGTTGCTTGTCAGAAGGGAAAACAACATAGAGCTTCTTGTAAGGCCAAAGTAGTGAACTATATTAGTCAGCCATTACATATGTTGCACATGGATTTATTTGGACCAACATTTGTAAAGAGTTTAACGAAAAAGATGTATTGCCTAGTTGTCACAGATGATTATAGTAGGTTTACTTGGGTGTTCTTTTTAGCAACTAAGGATGAAACCTGTAGCATTCTTAAGGCTTTCATAACCAAGGTAGAAAATCTAGTTAATCATAAGGTTAAAGCGATAAGATGTGACAATGGAACTGAGTTCAAGAATAGGGAAATGAACCGGTTTTGTGAGATGAAATGTATTGAGAGACAGTATAGTGTAGCTAGAACTCCTCAACAAAATGGAGTAGCTGAGAGGAGGAATAGGGCACTTATTGAGGCTGCTAGAAAAATGTTAGCTGATTCTAAATTACCTACTACTTTTTGGGCTGAAGTAGTTAATACTTCTTGTTATGTACAGAATAGAAGTAAAGTAGTTAAGCCTCATAACAAGACCCCTTATGAACTTTTTCATGGTAGAAAACCATTGCTTGATTTCTTAAGACCATTTGGGTGTCCTGTTACTATCTTGAATACCATAGATCACTTAGGCAAGTTTGATGGAAAGGCTGATGAAGAATTCTTTGTTGGATACTCATTAAATAACAAAGCTTTTAGAGTATTCAATAGTAGGACTAGAAAAGTGGAAGAGAACTTGCATGTTAGGTTTAGTGAGAGTACACCTAATGTTGCAGGGAGTGGACCAAACTGGCTGTTTGATATTGATTCTCTAACCAAGACTATGAATTATGAGCCAGTTGTTGCCAGAACAGAGTCTAACAAGTGTGCAGGTACAAAAGCAAGTAATGATGCAGGTCAAGCTGGAAAGGAGACAGAACATGACAAAGATTATATTTTGCTACCTATTTGGACTGCTGATCCACCCTTCTCAACCCAAGAGTTAAAGAGTTCACAAGCAGATGACTTTGATGCAGCTCCTAATGATGATAAAGAAGATGGTGCAAAATCTTTCAATAGTAATCAAGAGTTGCATGTAGAACAGAAGTATGATGATCAAGCAAAGGATGATGTATCAGATGATATTAACACTAGCAGTTCTAACACAGTTAATACTGCTGAGCCAAGTGTTAATGTTGCTGGTAAGCAAGGCATATCTTTTGATGCTGATGTCTACCCAGATGATCTATACATGCCTGTATTGGAAGACATTTATCCTGATACTGATGAAGATGTACTTGGTGCAGAGGCTGACTCAACCAATTTGAATGTAGAATTACTTGTCAGTCCTATTCCAAATACAAGAGTTCACAAGAATCATCCTAAGGAATAAATCATTGGAGAGCCAAAGTCTACTGTTCAAACAAGGAAAATGGTTAAAGATTTGAAGGAACAAGGTTTCTTTGCAAGATCCCTTCATCAAAGAAACAGTCACAAAGACCTTCAAAATTGTTTGTTTACATGTTTTCTATCACAAATAGAACCCAAGAATGCTCACAAAGTGTGGAACGGTTTGGTTAAGATGTTCTTGAAGTTCAAACACTTGGGATATGAATCTTAGTAATGTGTTTGAGAGATATTTATGTATTGAATGTGTTTAGCATGCGGAATCTACTACAACACACTTTAAAAGAACACAAGATGGTGAGTTTGAGTAAATGAGTGAATGCAATGAACAAAGAACACAACTTTGGTTAACACAAAACGATTCAATATTATTGATGAAATAATACGGATGATCTAAGTATCACCGGGATTACAAAGTAATCTTGAATCTATGATTGTAGAAAGGATTTGTAATTCGAAGTAACTAAGTTACTTGAGAGATAGTTTGGTTCGTGGTTATTAGTTGTGAAAGATGCATGCATGAAGTAGTGACTAAGATATCCTTTTATAAGATAAGGATATCTTATTACATGTTGTCAAGTAGATGAATATAATACTATACTTTGACTATATTGGCGCCTACAATTAAATACAACTACCCATGTACACTCTGATATATTCTTCTGTCACCACAGAAGACTATTCTACTTCTACATAACGTATAACAATGTACAAAGACTAATAATTCAACTAAATATCTATTACAAAATATCTAATCGACTTGACATAAGCTTGGCAGGCTCTTCATTAGCTAGCAGTACCTTCTACCCAGAAGGTACTGGTAGAACATCTTCGTACACAACAAAATCAACTAGCAGGCTCTTCATCGACTTGGCAGGCTCTTTGACTTTGATCATTTTATTCCCAACAATCCTCCCTAAACTTGTTATTTCCATTAAAATACACAAGTTTCTGATGAATAAAATACATACCTTGAGGATTTGAGAACTCTTCCAAAAACCCTTACTTTCTATCCTTCCTTTTTCTTTCACATTGTTCAAATATGCTCCTTAGCAAACTTTGAACAATTTCTGAGTTTTCATCATCTTTGTCACACCTTAACCTCTTGGAGATCATAGTTGAGAGCACTTCATAACTAAGTGGATACTCTTTCTCAGCCAGCATAAAGAGTTCAATCCCACTTGATGTGTACAAATGATGAACACTGCAATGACTTAGGAATTCCCAGGTTGTAGATGGATCATAATATGGAAACTTCCAATAATCATCTTTGGGATCAGGATCAAACATCCTATTGAATTCAACCCATAATTCCTGTTCCTTAACATCATTGCTAGAATTTGTGGCTAGCCTAATCTGCACTAGATTCCACAATTCTTCCAAATCTGCTCTATCAGATGCTCTAACTAAATTTTCAAAATTCTTGAAGATAGCAGACTATCCCCCAACCCTTGATACTTTCCATGACTTACCAAATCTATCATGGTGTATTTCCCAATCAATTATAGGGTGTCTAGACCTAATTGGATCAGCATGTATGATAGTAGGTAAAGTTATCAACATTTTACTTACTTGCTCTGTGTCCAATTTTGCTACTTCTTTCATCTGAGCATCTTCCTTCTTCTTTGAAGACCTTTCTTGTGTGTGTTCAGGAGGAGTGCAGTGGTTCTTTTTGTATGCTTCAATGTATAGATGCTGCAACTCTTCAAATGATTTTCTTTTGAGTTGATGATCCTTCCAATTTGCTGACCTTTTCAGATATAACTTGAAGAACTTCATCTGCTCTTTCTGATCATGTGGCAATTTAAACCCTTTCTCCTTATACTGCATGATCTGCTGAAATACATCATTTAAGGCTTCTTCTCTATACTTTTTGGTGATGAATTCTTCAAGCTTGGCTGTCTTTTTCTTCTACACTGAGAGACTCATCATCCATATACACAGAGGCTTGACCTCTTACAATTGGATCAATAGAGATAATCCATTGTAGTTGTGCATCAAATATTTGTGCAGCTTGAGAATCAATAAGAGCTTGAGCAGCATCTTCAGCATCTTTCTGCTCTTTCATTTCTTCAAGCATTCTTGAAGCTTCAAGTGCTTTTAGCTCTTCTTCATGAACCCTCTTGGCCTCTTCTTCTCCTAAAGCCATCTGAATTTGCTGAGTTCTTTTCAACTTCTTGGACTTTGGCTCATCTTCAATCAGAATACCTTTGCCCTTATCCTTTGGAGGTGAATCTTGTGATGGAGCAGAAGATTGCTCATCAGCAATTAAAACTCTCTTTCTCTTGTACACTCTCTCAGCAGACCCTTTATACCCCATAGCCAATAGCCTTTCTCTCCTGGCAGACTCTTCTTCTGGCCTAGCAGGCTCTTGCCCTGCTCCAACAGGCTCTTGCCCTGCTCTAACAGGCTCTTCATCATAAACTTGAGTTCCATCATGGAATTCAAATTGAGCCTGTTCCTCCTCTTCTTCCTCATCTTCAGACCTATCCTTCCTCCCCTTTTTGGAAGAGTGATCTATCCTATCAGCATCTGACTGTGAAGAACTAGATAAAACAACCTTTGCAGACTTTTTACCTTTTAACTTCTTCACTTCACCCTCCAATCTCTTAACCCTCTTGACCAATTTGATGTTGATCTGAGAAAACCTTTCATTTTGACTTTTAAGAGCATTCTCTAAGAACTTCACCTTGTATTTCAACTCTTGCATTGTCTGAGGTGATTGGGTTTGTGATATATGATGTGGTGATGGTGGTGGTGTTGCTGATGGTACTGGAGATGGTGTTGGTGATTTTTGATGTGTTTGTGAAATGAAACCATGTGAAGAACTAGATGATGATGTATCAGCAGATGGTGTGGGTTCTTCTGGATGTTGTGGTACCATTTCATCAAAAAGTGGAACTTCCTCCCCTCTAAAACCAATTCTCATATTTGAAAATACTTTGTGAGAAAGTTTTGGTGTTTCATAAACTGAGTCTGTGGGAAGCAACACATGTTGTAATTTTCCAATGATGCAACCAATAAATCTTGGATACATCAAAAACTTTGTTTTACTTTTCACATTGTTTATCAATCCTTCAAAAATATATTTAGAAAAGTTGTATTTTCTGTTTGTTGCTAAGCAAATGAGAGCAGAGGCCATGTTGCCACTAAATTGCTCCCAAGAGGTTTTCTTCTGGCTCAAACAGTGAAGGATTGTGTGAATCAAAAATCTCCATTGTGGAGTAAGATGCTTTTTCAGAAAAGTGAGTTTGTTGGACTCAGCATGATACCCCATTCTTGTTAAATTTTCAAAAATTTCAGTATCTGGTAACTGACTAATACCATCAGAATCATCCAAATGAAGATGCCTTCTTAAGGATGACTCAGTAAGAGTCAAATGTTTACCATCCACTTTGGCTTTTATTCTTTGTTCCCCATTTTCAGAAGTTTTAATTTTAGCAGATTGCCAAAATTGCAAAATTTGATTTTCATAAATAGTGGGATTGACTAGCAAAGCAAACCTGATGTAGGAGTTGTTTAAAAAGTCCACTACTTGATGAAATGAGGCATTATCCTCTGACTTTTCCAAAAATGCTAACTGATTGTGACATTGGACAAAATCTAGAACAACTATGGAAGCCATAATTAAAATTTTGAATATGTTGGTGGGATTTGTTGGTAGTACTGGTAAAAGATGAAAGGTGTATGTGAATTATGATAGTGACTGATGAAAGAAGATATGAGAGAATTACTTTTAACCGACAATAAGAAAGATTAAAATAAGTAAATGAAAAGGCGGTTAAAAAGATCTTTTATATGTAAAATATAATATAATATAATCATCAGTGAATTACATAACTACCCCAACGGCTAATTTTAACTACCAGGCCTAATGGCTAAAACTTTTTCTGACAGGCTCAACGGCTATTTAGCAGTACCTTTTTATACTAGCAGTACCAATTTTGAACTACCAGTACCTTTGAAAGTTTTATAAAAATCCCTTATAGTTTTTAGCAAACTACCAGCTATCAACGGATTTGAGTTGTCTTTACCAAAAGCCGTTTGCTTAAGGACTAGCTAACTATTTACAATTAAGTATGGTTAGTTAACAACCATATAGTTTTTGGTAAACTATCAACCATCAACGGATTTGATTTGTCTTTACCAAAAGCCGTTTGCTTAAGGACTAGCCAACTCTTAAGTTTGTGAAAACTTGGTGAGCTGAATACCAAAAGCCATGATGGCCCAAAAGATGGTGCAATTTCCTTGGATGGAGGAAATTTAAGTCAGGCAATGATGCTGTGTATCTTGGATGATTGGCTCAACAAGTGAAATCATCTAATAGCATGCCTTTGAGTTGAAAACATTTCTTAGTTTGATCTAGATAGAACTTTCTCCTTGAGAAATGCTTCATCCCTTCTAGATATGTGATCTAACTCTCTCTTTTTCAACTCTGCATCATCTTGTATGCTTTTGTCTTTTCTTTCATCAATTGGTCTTTCTTCCATTCTGGACTATAAATTCCTCCCCTTAGATTGTTGTTTATCCTGAAATGAAGAAAACTTTTGTTGTCCATTTTGTTTGAAAGAACTCTTGTTTTGTTATCAACCTGAAATGTGTTAGTTGTAAACCAAAAGAACAAAGTGTAGAACACTTGATCTATATAAGTGTAAACATTCAAGCATTTATATGAACAAAACATAGCAATTTTGTATCAGCAGGACCAATTTTGAACTAACAGGACCTTTTGACTAACTAGCAGTACCATGTTAAAAATGCAATACCAGTTAATTTTATGAACAAAAACACATGTTTTTCAAAGATTTATCATTCCAATACCTCCTACAAGATATTTGAATCTACCTAAATCAAAAGCTTTGGTGAGAAGGTCTGCATAATTCTTTTCAGAATCAATTTTAACTACTTGAATTAACCTCTTCTCATTGCAATCCCTTATGAAATGGTGTCTGATTTCAATATGTTTTGTTTTTGAGTGTTGAACTGGGTTTTTAATGATACAAATAGTACTGCTATTGTCAATATAAATAATGGTGTTAAGAAAATTGTACCCATAGTCAAGCAATTGATTTTGGATCCAAAGAACTTGCCCACAACAACTTGCACCAGCAACATATTCTGCTTCAGTTGTAGAATTGGCCACCATTGTTTGTTTCTTGCATTGCCAAGAGATTAGTCTGCAACCAAGAAATTGACATCCACCAGTTGTGGATTTTCTGTCTAGTGTTGCACCAGCATAGTCACTATCCGAATAAGCCATCAATTCAAAAGATGATTCCCTTGGATACCAAAGACCCAACCTAGGTTGACCCTTAAGATATCTAAAGATTCTTTTGACTGCTGTGAGATGAGAGATCTTGGGATGTATTTGAAACCTTGCACATACACATACTGAGAACATGATATCTGGTCTTGATGATGTAAGATACATCAAGGACCCAATCATTGATCTATAATTGTGTAAATCCATATCTTCTCCTTCAGCATCCTTGAGTAGCCCTTTGTCTGGATCCATTGGTGTACTTGCAACCTTAGAATCAGCAAAATTAAATTTCCTTAAGATCTCAGCTACATATTTATCTTGGCTGATAAATATGCCTTCTTTTGATTGTTTCACTTGGAGACCTAAAAAGAAAGTAATTTCCCCCATGGAACTCATTTCAAACTTACTGTGCATAAGTTTTTCAAATTCTACACACAAGTCTTGGTTTGTTGATCCAAAGATTATGTCATCAACATAAATCTGCACTAACAAGATGTCTTTCTTTGTCCTTTTGATGAACAAAGTTGGATCAATCCTGCCTCTTTGGAATCCACTTTCTAGTAGAAAACAAGCCAATGTTTCATACCATGCCCTTGGAGCTTGGTGTAGACCATACAAAGCCTTGGTAACTTTGTAAACTTTATCTGGATACTCAGCATCAATGAAGCCTGGAGGTTGAGATACATAAACTGGTTCTTCAATTTCACCATACAAAAATGCACTCTTAACATCCATTTGATAGACAGTGAAGCCTATGAATGAAGCATAGGCTAAGAAAAGCCTAATTGCTTCAAGTCTTGCAACTGGAGCAAACACTTCTTCATAATCTACCCCTTCCTCTTGAGTATATCCTTGTGCTACCAATCTAGCCTTGTTTCTGATCACTATACCCCTTTCATCTTTCTTGTTTCTGAACACCCATTTGGTTCCAATTGCCCTATGACCTCTTGGCAAATCAACCAATATCCAAACCTTCTGAATCTTGAATTGGAGAAGCTCTTCTTGCATAGCTTCCACCCAACTTGCATCATCTAAAGCTTTGTTTATGTTTTTGGGTTCAGCCTGAGATAGAAAACATGAAAACAGGCATATATTGGAATTATCATTATTCTTTTCTTCATACATAGAGGAGATTAACCCTTCTTCATTTGAGGATAAGACTTGAGATAAACCAACTTGAGATCTTGTTCTAACACCAGAAGTCATGCTTCCAATCACATCATCAGTTGAGTGATCTTTGAGAATTCTAGTGTTTGGTGTTTTAGGAACTTCATATGTAGTTGGAAGATTGCCAATCCCAACCTCTTCTTGAAAAGAATCATCTATTTGAATATTCAATGGCTCAGCAGTACCAATACTTGTACTAGCAGGACCATCTGAAGAACTGGCAGTACCATTGTCATAAGCACCACTTTCTTGATTCTTTTGATTCTGAGTTCCTTGATCTTCTTCATTGCCTTCAATTGTTGTGTCTGAAGGTCCTTCTTCACTTGAAGATAGATCCATACTTTTCCAAATTGGCATCCAGATGAAATCTTGATCTTTAGGAGCTTCAACATTATCTTCAGAACCTGCATTTTCATTAGCATTTGTACCTGTAACAGGCACATAATTCATAGATTCTGAAAGCCTATCAACATCAAACATCCAATCTGGTCCAACTCCTTTCACATTTGCTAGTTTCTCTTGAAACTCTATGTGAAGATTTTCTTCTACTAGCCTAGTGCAAGTGTTAAACACTCTATAGGCCTTACTCTGCAAGGAATACCCTATCAAAAAGCCAACATCTGCTTTTCCATCAAATTTGCCTAAATGATCTTTGGTATTGAGAATAGTGACTTGACAACCAAAAGGTCTCATAAAACTTAAAGATGGTTTTCTACCAAAGAAAAGTTCATAAGGTGTTTTTCTATGTGGTTTTGTCACAAGAACCCTGTTTTGTACATAACAAGCAGTACCAACTGCTTCAGCCCAAAATGAAATAGGCAACTTAGAGTCTACTAACATAGTTCTAGCAGCCTCTATAAGTGTTCTATTCTTTCTTTCTGCTACTCCATTTTGCTGAGGTGTTCTAGCTACACTAAACTCTCTTTTTATGCCTTTTTCCTTGCAAAAGTCATCCATAACTCTATTCTTGAACTCTGTCCCATTGTCACACCTGATGATTTTGACTTTCTTATCAGATTGGTTTTCTACCTCAGTGATATAGGTTTTAAGTATCTCACTAGTTTCATGTTTAGATCTTAAGAAGAAAACCCATGAAAATCTGCTATAGTCATCAGTAACAACCAGACAATATTTCTTTCCATTCAAGCTGCACACATTAGTAGGACCAAAGAGATCCATATGAAGCATATGTAAAGCCTGAGTAATAGAGTTTTGGGTCTTGGGCTTACAAGAAGCTCTATGTTGTTTGCCTTTTAGACAGTCAACACAAGTTTGGTCGTTTTGGAAAATCTTTTTGGGTAAACCTCTTACTAAATCATATTTTGCAATAGTGTTGATTGTTTTAAAGTTTACATGACCAAGCCTTCTATGCCAAATCATAGATTCATCCAATGAGGCTTTTGCTACCAAACAAGTTAAACCTTCCTTGGGATCAATGTTCTTTAAATTGACACTATACATATTGTTCCTTTTTGGAATTTTAAGAAGTATCTGACTCTCATCAGGCATCTTAAAATCAGAAGAAAGAACCATACATCCATTGTCAGTAAATAGAACATTGTTCTTTTTGTCACACATTTGTGAGACACTAAGAAGATTAAACTGATGTTCTTTCACAAAATACACATTTTCAAAATCTATTTTACTGGTTTTTATAGTACCTTTACCAGTGATCTTTCCTTTTATTCCACCCCCAAAGGTAACATATCCTCCATCAAATGTTTTGAAATCTGAGAGGAATGACATGTTGCCTGTCATGTGCCTTGAACACCCACTATCAACATATCCTTGATCTTCAATATCAGTTGAATGTTCCTGCACATAAATAAACATATTAGTTTCCTTGGGGTACCCAAGCCATGACAGACTTGGGTTTGCCTCTTGCATCAATGAAGTCAAACCTTTTCAGGATTGTTGATGCACCTTTAGATTGGATTGGTTTCCAAATCCAACATGCTGAGGACTTAACAGCACTTTCCCTTTTAATCCATTGTGTGGTCTTTGGTCTATCAGTACCAATTTTGGCAATACCAACTTTGGCAGTACCATGTGGTCTAGCAGGACCTTTTGGTCTAGCAGGACCTTTGGTTTTTGGACTCCAAACTTTTGTTTTGACCACATTTATCTTTTGAATAGGATTCTTCTCAACTTTTGGTACACTTTTGAAAGTGTTTCTTGTACCCTTTTTAGTTGGTTTTGTAATAACAGGCTTATGTTGTCTAACAGTATGTTTATCATTTGTGATGTTAGACTTAACAAAACTTTTTCTGGGGTGAGTAACATTTGTTTTAGCTTTTGATTTACTCCCAGAAACCCATTTATTACAATAAGCATGAAGATGATTAAAGCTTCCACAATAATAACAAGCCTTATTAAACATAACAAAGTCATCACCTAGTTGTTGTGACTTTAGGTTGTTCCAATTTCTTTGGCTTCCCCTAGGTTTGTTATTACAATTTTTACAACTTTCAACTGTCTTCAAAACAGTTTTGGCCTTAGCTTTAACTTCTACTTTCTTGGGACTGGTTGGTCCTACTTTGATTCCTTTGATAGGAATAGTCTGATCTTCATCATCATCAGATACCCAATCCTCAATAATTAGGACATCTGGTCTCTTATTAGTGAGCACCTTAGAGAGTGGAACATTCTTAGCACTCTCAGAAGGTTCACTTATCACTACAGGTTTATCTAATGGTTTGTTAACAAATTCATGTAAACCTGATACAGCAAGATCACTACCCTGGGGACATGGAATTCCTCTATAAGGAGGTGGACATTCATTATATCCTATCCCTGATTTTATTTTCTTATTCAACTGATTCTCTACTATGCTCTTAGTACACTCAGAAGCATTTTCTAATTTAGTAACAGTCAGTTGAATATTGTCTCTAGCTAATGTCACTTTAGTGCATTCAGTCCTTAACATTTCTATTTCAGTATCTTTCAAATATATTTGTCTATTAAGAGCACCTTTAGCATCAGAAAATGTGAGTTCATTTTCTCTATAGTGAATGATTTGTTTTTCTAGCTTGGACATACCACACTGATGGTTAAATAAGGTTTGTTGGGTTTTTCTATGTTCTAATACTTCTGTATCATAAGCTTTACTTATGATTTCTAATTCTTTAAGAGATTCACAATTATTAGGACATTTGATAATTTGTACCTCAGGGGTGGAGAATGCCATCAAAGCCAATTCATCAGAAGTTGACTCATCTTCACCCATGAAACTCCAATCAAAACCCATGCCATCAATAGCAACCATTGCTTTTGGCTCTGCAACTTCAACAACCTTACTCTTGCTTTCAAAGCTTCCTTTCTTCTCAAAGCTTCCTTTATTTCTGTTGTCAAACCCTCTACCCTTGTCATCCTGCTTCTTAGGTCTTCTACACTCTCTAGAGTAGTGACCTTTCATGTGGCAGTTGTAACACTCCACCTTTGACTTATCATAGCCAGCAGGCTCATTTCCATCTATCAGAATCTTCTTGCCAGTCCTCATCATCAACTTCTTGGCTCTAATGCTTAAAAGTGAAAGTTGCCACTTTATGTCCATTTCTTCAAGATCATCAGGATGAATCTCTTGAAGGTCTTCAAATGATAATACAGACCCATTGTGCTGAGATGTAAGAAAAGCACACCCAATTGTTTCATCTAATATGGATTTGGTACTACCAGAAGTACCAGCAGTACCAAAGGTTGTATTAGCAGTACCTTCTTCTCTGCTACCTTGTTCTTCATTATCAACCTTTGACATGCTTGGGGATGAAACAAAAGCCATATTTCCAGAACTTGACCCAGTAGTCTTCTTTACTTCATGCTCTACTATTTTGAAATTGTTGTAGAGATCATTGAGACTCATCTGGTCAATATCTGACTTGTTCTTCCATACAATGACATGCATAGACCATTCTGAAGGTAAACTTCTAAGAAATTTAGAGTTTAGGTCTTCTTGAGTTATCATCACTTCATGGATGGCTAACTGACTTGCAAGCTTCTGAAGTCTATTGAACATACTGTCCAAAGACTCATTGGTTGTGGCTGTGAAGTTCTCAAATTGTTGTTTGAGAAGGGTTTTCTGTGTTTTCTTGGTAGCATCATTACCACCAAACCTAGCCACAATTGCTTCAAAAAGGGTTTTGGCATCTTTGTATTTGTTGAAGATCAGAAGTTGATCATTTGGAATAGTCATCAGTAACATACTCCTTGCCTTTAGATCATTCCTCTTCTGAACTTTTTCATCTGCATTTGATGGTTGATCTTGTATTCTTGTTACAAGAGCATCATTTACTGTTGTAGTGGTGATTTGGGGTTTGAAGGAATTGCCTTGTTCAATGATCTCCCAAAGTGCATAGTCCTGCACTTGAAAGTATTGTTCAACCCTTAGTCTCCACATTTCAAACTCGTTTTGCTTGAGTAATGGAAGTTTAGCTGCAACATTGGTTTGAATATGTTCAACATCCATTTTTCTTTTAAATTAGTAAATATCAAGCCTAGCTCTGATACCACTTGTGGAACGGTTTGGTTAAGATGTTCTTGAAGTTCAAACACTTGGGATATGAATCTTAGTAATGTGTTTGAGAGATATTTATGTATTGAATGTGTTTAGCATGCGGAATCTACTACAACACACTTTAAAAGAACACAAGATGGTGAGTTTGAGTAAATGAGTGAATGCAATGAACAAAGAACACAACTTTGGTTAACACAAAACGATTCAATATTATTGATGAAATAATACGGATGATCTAAGTATCACCGGGATTACAAAGTAATCTTGAATCTATGATTGTAGAAAGGATTTGTAATTCGAAGTAACTAAGTTACTTGAGAGATAGTTTGGTTCGTGGTTATTAGTTGTGAAAGATGCATGCATGAAGTAGTGACTAAGATATCCTTTTATAAGATAAGGATATCTTATTACATGTTGTCAAGTAGATGAATATAATACTATACTTTGACTATATTGGCGCCTACAATTAAATACAACTACCCATGTACACTCTGATATATTCTTCTGTCACCACAGAAGACTATTCTACTTCTACATAACGTATAACAATGTACAAAGACTAATAATTCAACTAAATATCTATTACAAAATATCTAATCGACTTGACATAAGCTTGGCAGGCTCTTCATTAGCTAGCAGTACCTTCTACCCAGAAGGTACTGGTAGAACATCTTCGTACACAACAAAATCAACTAGCAGGCTCTTCATCGACTTGGCAGGCTCTTTGACTTTGATCATTTTATTCCCAACAATCCTCCCTAAACTTGTTATTTCCATTAAAATACACAAGTTTCTGATGAATAAAATACATACCTTGAGGATTTGAGAACTCTTCCAAAAACCCTTACTTTCTATCCTTCCTTTTTCTTTCACATTGTTCAAATATGCTCCTTAGCAAACTTTGAACAATTTCTGAGTTTTCATCATCTTTGTCACACCTTAACCTCTTGGAGATCATAGTTGAGAGCACTTCATAACTAAGTGGATACTCTTTCTCAGCCAGCATAAAGAGTTCAATCCCACTTGATGTGTACAAATGATGAACACTGCAATGACTTAGGAATTCCCAGGTTGTAGATGGATCATAATATGGAAACTTCCAATAATCATCTTTGGGATCAGGATCAAACATCCTATTGAATTCAACCCATAATTCCTGTTCCTTAACATCATTGCTAGAATTTGTGGCTAGCCTAATCTGCACTAGATTCCACAATTCTTCCAAATCTGCTCTATCAGATGCTCTAACTAAATTTTCAAAATTCTTGAAGATAGCAGACTATCCCCCAACCCTTGATACTTTCCATGACTTACCAAATCTATCATGGTGTATTTCCCAATCAATTATAGGGTGTCTAGACCTAATTGGATCAGCATGTATGATAGTAGGTAAAGTTATCAACATTTTACTTACTTGCTCTGTGTCCAATTTTGCTACTTCTTTCATCTGAGCATCTTCCTTCTTCTTTGAAGACCTTTCTTGTGTGTGTTCAGGAGGAGTGCAGTGGTTCTTTTTGTATGCTTCAATGTATAGATGCTGCAACTCTTCAAATGATTTTCTTTTGAGTTGATGATCCTTCCAATTTGCTGACCTTTTCAGATATAACTTGAAGAACTTCATCTGCTCTTTCTGATCATGTGGCAATTTAAACCCTTTCTCCTTATACTGCATGATCTGCTGAAATACATCATTTAAGGCTTCTTCTCTATACTTTTTGGTGATGAATTCTTCAAGCTTGGCTGTCTTTTCTTCTACACTGAGAGACTCATCATCCATATACACAGAGGCTTGACCTCTTACAATTGGATCAATAGAGATAATCCATTGTAGTTGTGCATCAAATATTTGTGCAGCTTGAGAATCAATAAGAGCTTGAGCAGCATCTTCAGCATCTTTCTGCTCTTTCATTTCTTCAAGCATTCTTGAAGCTTCAAGTGCTTTTAGCTCTTCTTCATGAACCCTCTTGGCCTCTTCTTCTCCTAAAGCCATCTGAATTTGCTGAGTTCTTTTCAACTTCTTGGACTTTGGCTCATCTTCAATCAGAATACCTTTGCCCTTATCCTTTGGAGGTGAATCTTGTGATGGAGCAGAAGATTGCTCATCAGCAATTAAAACTCTCTTTCTCTTGTACACTCTCTCAGCAGACCCTTTATACCCCATAGCCAATAGCCTTTCTCTCCTGGCAGACTCTTCTTCTGGCCTAGCAGGCTCTTGCCCTGCTCCAACAGGCTCTTGCCCTGCTCTAACAGGCTCTTCATCATAAACTTGAGTTCCATCATGGAATTCAAATTGAGCCTGTTCCTCCTCTTCTTCCTCATCTTCAGACCTATCCTTCCTCCCCTTTTTGGAAGAGTGATCTATCCTATCAGCATCTGACTGTGAAGAACTAGATAAAACAACCTTTGCAGACTTTTTACCTTTTAACTTCTTCACTTCACCCTCCAATCTCTTAACCCTCTGACCAATTTGATGTTGATCTGAGAAAACCTTTCATTTTGACTTTTAAGAGCATTCTCTAAGAACTTCACCTTGTATTTCAACTCTTGCATTGTCTGAGGTGATTGGGTTTGTGATATATGATGTGGTGATGGTGGTGGTGTTGCTGATGGTACTGGAGATGGTGTTGGTGATTTTTGATGTGTTTGTGAAATGAAACCATGTGAAGAACTAGATGATGATGTATCAGCAGATGGTGTGGGTTCTTCTGGATGTTGTGGTACCATTTCATCAAAAAGTGGAACTTCCTCCCCTCTAAAACCAATTCTCATATTTGAAAATACTTTGTGAGAAAGTTTTGGTGTTTCATAAACTGAGTCTGTGGGAAGCAACACATGTTGTAATTTTCCAATGATGCAACCAATAAATCTTGGATACATCAAAAACTTTGTTTTACTTTTCACATTGTTTATCAATCCTTCAAAAATATATTTAGAAAAGTTGTATTTTCTGTTTGTTGCTAAGCAAATGAGAGCAGAGGCCATGTTGCCACTAAATTGCTCCCAAGAGGTTTTCTTCTGGCTCAAACAGTGAAGGATTGTGTGTAATCAAAAATCTCCATTGTGGAGTAAGATGCTTTTTCAGAAAAGTGAGTTTGTTGGACTCAGCATGATACCCCATTCTTGTTAAATTTTCAAAAATTTCAGTATCTGGTAACTGACTAATACCATCAGAATCATCCAAATGAAGATGCCTTCTTAAGGATGACTCAGTAAGAGTCAAATGTTTACCATCCACTTTGGCTTTTATTCTTTGTTCCCCATTTTCAGAAGTTTTAATTTTAGCAGATTGCCAAAATTGCAAAATTTGATTTTCATAAATAGTGGGATTGACTAGCAAAGCAAACCTGATGTAGGAGTTGTTTAAAAAGTCCACTACTTGATGAAATGAGGCATTATCCTCTGACTTTTCCAAAAATGCTAACTGATTGTGACGTTGGACAAAATCTAGAACAACTGTGGAAGCCATAATGAAAATTTTGAATATGTTGGTGGGATTTGTTGGTAGTACTGGTAAAAGATGAAAGGTGTATGTGAATTATGATAGTGACTGATGAAAGAAGATATGAGAGAATTACTTTTAACCGACAATAAGAAAGATTAAAATAAGTAAATGAAAAGGCGGTTAAAAAGATCTTTTATATGTAAAATATAATATAATATAATCATCAGTGAATTACATAACTACCCAACGGCTAATTTTAACTACCAGGCCTAATGGCTAAAACTTTTTCTGACAGGCTCAACGGCTATTTAGCAGTACCTTTTTATACTAGCAGTACCAATTTTGAACTACCAGTACCTTTGAAAGTTTTATAAAAATCCCTTATAGTTTTTAGCAAACTACCAGCTATCAACGGATTTGAGTTGTCTTTACCAAAAGCCGTTTGCTTAAGGACTAGCTAACTATTTACAATTAAGTATGGTTAGTTAACAACCATATAGTTTTTGGTAAACTATCAACCATCAACGGATTTGATTTGTCTTTACCAAAAGCCGTTTGCTTAAGGACTAGCCAACTCTTAAGTTTGTGAAAACTTGGTGAGCTGAATACCAAAAGCCATGATGGCCCAAAAGATGGTGCAATTTCCTTGGATGGAGGAAATTTAAGTCAGGCAATGATGCTGTGTATCTTGGATGATTGGCTCAACAAGTGAAATCATCTAATAGCATGCCTTTGAGTTGAAAACATTTCTTAGTTTGATCTAGATAGAACTTTCTCCTTGAGAAATGCTTCATCCCTTCTAGATATGTGATCTAACTCTCTCTTTTTCAACTCTGCATCATCTTGTATGCTTTTGTCTTTTCTTTCATCAATTGGTCTTTCTTCCATTCTGGACTATAAATTCCTCCCCTTAGATTGTTGTTTATCCTGAAATGAAGAAAACTTTTGTTGTCCATTTTGTTTGAAAGAACTCTTGTTTTGTTATCAACCTGAAATGTGTTAGTTGTAAACCAAAAGAACAAAGTGTAGAACACTTGATCTATATAAGTGTAAACATTCAAGCATTTATATGAACAAAACATAGCAATTTTGTATCAGCAGGACCAATTTTGAACTAACAGGACCTTTTGACTAACTAGCAGTACCATGTTAAAAATGCAATACCAGTTAATTTTATGAACAAAAACACATGTTTTTCAAAGATTTATCATTCCAATACCTCCTACAAGATATTTGAATCTACCTAAATCAAAAGCTTTGGTGAGAAGGTCTGCATAATTCTTTTCAGAATCAATTTTAACTACTTGAATTAACCTCTTCTCATTGCAATCCCTTATGAAATGGTGTCTGATTTCAATATGTTTTGTTTTTGAGTGTTGAACTGGGTTTTTAATGATACAAATAGTACTGCTATTGTCAATATAAATAATGGTGTTAAGAAAATTGTACCCATAGTCAAGCAATTGATTTTGGATCCAAAGAACTTGCCCACAACAACTTGCACCAGCAACATATTCTGCTTCAGTTGTAGAATTGGCCACCATTGTTTGTTTCTTGCATTGCCAAGAGATTAGTCTGCAACCAAGAAATTGACATCCACCAGTTGTGGATTTTCTGTCTAGTGTTGCACCAGCATAGTCACTATCCGAATAAGCCATCAATTCAAAAGATGATTCCCTTGGATACCAAAGACCCAACCTAGGTTGACCCTTAAGATATCTAAAGATTCTTTTGACTGCTGTGAGATGAGAGATCTTGGGATGTATTTGAAACCTTGCACATACACATACTGAGAACATGATATCTGGTCTTGATGATGTAAGATACATCAAGGACCCAATCATTGATCTATAATTGTGTAAATCCATATCTTCTCCTTCAGCATCCTTGAGTAGCCCTTTGTCTGGATCCATTGGTGTACTTGCAACCTTAGAATCAGCAAAATTAAATTTCCTTAAGATCTCAGCTACATATTTATCTTGGCTGATAAATATGCCTTCTTTTGATTGTTTCACTTGGAGACCTAAAAAGAAAGTAATTTCCCCCATGGAACTCATTTCAAACTTACTGTGCATAAGTTTTTCAAATTCTACACACAAGTCTTGGTTTGTTGATCCAAAGATTATGTCATCAACATAAATCTGCACTAACAAGATGTCTTTCTTTGTCCTTTTGATGAACAAAGTTGGATCAATCCTGCCTCTTTGGAATCCACTTTCTAGTAGAAAACAAGCCAATGTTTCATACCATGCCCTTGGAGCTTGGTGTAGACCATACAAAGCCTTGGTAACTTTGTAAACTTTATCTGGATACTCAGCATCAATGAAGCCTGGAGGTTGAGATACATAAACTGGTTCTTCAATTTCACCATACAAAAATGCACTCTTAACATCCATTTGATAGACAGTGAAGCCTATGAATGAAGCATAGGCTAAGAAAAGCCTAATTGCTTCAAGTCTTGCAACTGGAGCAAACACTTCTTCATAATCTACCCCTTCCTCTTGAGTATATCCTTGTGCTACCAATCTAGCCTTGTTTCTGATCACTATACCCCTTTCATCTTTCTTGTTTCTGAACACCCATTTGGTTCCAATTGCCCTATGACCTCTTGGCAAATCAACCAATATCCAAACCTTCTGAATCTTGAATTGGAGAAGCTCTTCTTGCATAGCTTCCACCCAACTTGCATCATCTAAAGCTTTGTTTATGTTTTTGGGTTCAGCCTGAGATAGAAAACATGAAAACAGGCATATATTGGAATTATCATTATTCTTTTCTTCATACATAGAGGAGATTAACCCTTCTTCATTTGAGGATAAGACTTGAGATAAACCAACTTGAGATCTTGTTCTAACACCAGAAGTCATGCTTCCAATCACATCATCAGTTGAGTGATCTTTGAGAATTCTAGTGTTTGGTGTTTTAGGAACTTCATATGTAGTTGGAAGATTGCCAATCCCAACCTCTTCTTGAAAAGAATCATCTATTTGAATATTCAATGGCTCAGCAGTACCAATACTTGTACTAGCAGGACCATCTGAAGAACTGGCAGTACCATTGTCATAAGCCACCACTTTCTTGATTCTTTTGATTCTGAGTTCCTTGATCTTCTTCATTGCCTTCAATTGTTGTGTCTGAAGGTCCTTCTTCACTTGAAGATAGATCCATACTTTTCCAAATTGGCATCCAGATGAAATCTTGATCTTTAGGAGCTTCAACATTATCTTCAGAACCTGCATTTTCATTAGCATTTGTACCTGTAACAGGCACATAATTCATAGATTCTGAAAGCCTATCAACATCAAACATCCAATCTGGTCCAACTCCTTTCACATTTGCTAGTTTCTCTTGAAACTCTATGTGAAGATTTTCTTCTACTAGCCTAGTGCAAGTGTTAAACACTCTATAGGCCTTACTCTGCAAGGAATACCCTATCAAAAAGCCAACATCTGCTTTTCCATCAAATTTGCCTAAATGATCTTTGGTATTGAGAATAGTGACTTGACAACCAAAAGGTCTCATAAAACTTAAAGATGGTTTTCTACCAAAGAAAAGTTCATAAGGTGTTTTTCTATGTGGTTTTGTCACAAGAAACCCTGTTTTGTACATAACAAGCAGTACCAACTGCTTCAGCCCAAAATGAAATAGGCAACTTAGAGTCTACTAACATAGTTCTAGCAGCCTCTATAAGTGTTCTATTCTTTCTTTCTGCTACTCCATTTTGCTGAGGTGTTCTAGCTACACTAAACTCTCTTTTTATGCCTTTTTCCTTGCAAAAGTCATCCATAACTCTATTCTTGAACTCTGTCCCATTGTCACACCTGATGATTTTGACTTTCTTATCAGATTGGTTTTCTACCTCAGTGATATAGGTTTTAAGTATCTCACTAGTTTCATGTTTAGATCTTAAGAAGAAAACCCATGAAAATCTGCTATAGTCATCAGTAACAACCAGACAATATTTCTTTCCATTCAAGCTGCACACATTAGTAGGACCAAAGAGATCCATATGAAGCATATGTAAAGCCTGAGTAATAGAGTTTTGGGTCTTGGGCTTACAAGAAGCTCTATGTTGTTTGCCTTTTAGACAGTCAACACAAGTTTGGTCGTTTTGGAAAATCTTTTTGGGTAAACCTCTTACTAAATCATATTTTGCAATAGTGTTGATTGTTTTAAAGTTTACATGACCAAGCCTTCTATGCCAAATCATAGATTCATCCAATGAGGCTTTTGCTACCAAACAAGTTAAACCTTCCTTGGGATCAATGTTCTTTAAATTGACACTATACATATTGTTCCTTTTTGGAATTTTAAGAAGTATCTGACTCTCATCAGGCATCTTAAAATCAGAAGAAAGAACCATACATCCATTGTCAGTAAATAGAACATTGTTCTTTTTGTCACACATTTGTGAGACACTAAGAAGATTAAACTGATGTTCTTTCACAAAATACACATTTTCAAAATCTATTTTACTGGTTTTTATAGTACCTTTACCAGTGATCTTTCCTTTTATTCCACCCCCAAAGGTAACATATCCTCCATCAAATGTTTTGAAATCTGAGAGGAATGACATGTTGCCTGTCATGTGCCTTGAACACCCACTATCAACATATCCTTGATCTTCAATATCAGTTGAATGTTCCTGCACATAAATAAACATATTAGTTTCCTTGGGGTACCCAAGCCATGACAGACTTGGGTTTGCCTCTTGCATCAATGAAGTCAAACCTTTTCAGGATTGTTGATGCACCTTTAGATTGGATTGGTTTCCAAATCCAACATGCTGAGGACTTAACAGCACTTTCCCTTTTAATCCATTGTGTGGTCTTTGGTCTATCAGTACCAATTTTGGCAATACCAACTTTGGCAGTACCATGTGGTCTAGCAGGACCTTTTGGTCTAGCAGGACCTTTGGTTTTTGGACTCCAAACTTTTGTTTTGACCACATTTATCTTTTGAATAGGATTCTTCTCAACTTTTGGTACACTTTTGAAAGTGTTTCTTGTACCCTTTTTAGTTGGTTTTGTAATAACAGGCTTATGTTGTCTAACAGTATGTTTATCATTTGTGATGTTAGACTTAACAAAACTTTTTCTGGGGTGAGTAACATTTGTTTTAGCTTTTGATTTACTCCCAGAAACCCATTTATTACAATAAGCATGAAGATGATTAAAGCTTCCACAATAATAACAAGCCTTATTAAACATAACAAAGTCATCACCTAGTTGTTGTGACTTTAGGTTGTTCCAATTTCTTTGGCTTCCCCTAGGTTTGTTATTACAATTTTTACAACTTTCAACTGTCTTCAAAACAGTTTTGGCCTTAGCTTTAACTTCTACTTTCTTGGGACTGGTTGGTCCTACTTTGATTCCTTTGATAGGAATAGTCTGATCTTCATCATCATCAGATACCCAATCCTCAATAATTAGGACATCTGGTCTCTTATTAGTGAGCACCTTAGAGAGTGGAACATTCTTAGCACTCTCAGAAGGTTCACTTATCACTACAGGTTTATCTAATGGTTTGTTAACAAATTCATGTAAACCTGATACAGCAAGATCACTACCCTGGGGACATGGAATTCCTCTATAAGGAGGTGGACATTCATTATATCCTATCCCTGATTTTATTTTCTTATTCAACTGATTCTCTACTATGCTCTTAGTACACTCAGAAGCATTTTCTAATTTAGTAACAGTCAGTTGAATATTGTCTCTAGCTAATGTCACTTTAGTGCATTCAGTCCTTAACATTTCTATTTCAGTATCTTTCAAATATATTTGTCTATTAAGAGCACCTTTAGCATCAGAAAATGTGAGTTCATTTTCTCTATAGTGAATGATTTGTTTTTCTAGCTTGGACATACCACACTGATGGTTAAATAAGGTTTGTTGGGTTTTTCTATGTTCTAATACTTCTGTATCATAAGCTTTACTTATGATTTCTAATTCTTTAAGAGATTCACAATTATTAGGACATTTGATAATTTGTACCTCAGGGGTGGAGAATGCCATCAAAGCCAATTCATCAGAAGTTGACTCATCTTCACCCATGAAACTCCAATCAAAACCCATGCCATCAATAGCAACCATTGCTTTTGGCTCTGCAACTTCAACAACCTTACTCTTGCTTTCAAAGCTTCCTTTCTTCTCAAAGCTTCCTTTATTTCTGTTGTCAAACCCTCTACCCTTGTCATCCTGCTTCTTAGGTCTTCTACACTCTCTAGAGTAGTGACCTTTCATGTGGCAGTTGTAACACTCCACCTTTGACTTATCATAGCCAGCAGGCTCATTTCCATCTATCAGAATCTTCTTGCCAGTCCTCATCATCAACTTCTTGGCTCTAATGCTTAAAAGTGAAAGTTGCCACTTTATGTCCATTTCTTCAAGATCATCAGGATGAATCTCTTGAAGGTCTTCAAATGATAATACAGACCCATTGTGCTGAGATGTAAGAAAAGCACACCCAATTGTTTCATCTAATATGGATTTGGTACTACCAGAAGTACCAGCAGTACCAAAGGTTGTATTAGCAGTACCTTCTTCTCTGCTACCTTGTTCTTCATTATCAACCTTTGACATGCTTGGGGATGAAACAAAAGCCATATTTCCAGAACTTGACCCAGTAGTCTTCTTTACTTCATGCTCTACTATTTTGAAATTGTTGTAGAGATCATTGAGACTCATCTGGTCAATATCTGACTTGTTCTTCCATACAATGACATGCATAGACCATTCTGAAGGTAAACTTCTAAGAAATTTAGAGTTTAGGTCTTCTTGAGTTATCATCACTTCATGGATGGCTAACTGACTTGCAAGCTTCTGAAGTCTATTGAACATACTGTCCAAAGACTCATTGGTTGTGGCTGTGAAGTTCTCAAATTGTTGTTTGAGAAGGGTTTTCTGTGTTTTCTTGGTAGCATCATTACCACCAAACCTAGCCACAATTGCTTCAAAAAGGGTTTTGGCATCTTTGTATTTGTTGAAGATCAGAAGTTGATCATTTGGAATAGTCATCAGTAACATACTCCTTGCCTTTAGATCATTCCTCTTCTGAACTTTTTCATCTGCATTTGATGGTTGATCTTGTATTCTTGTTACAAGAGCATCATTTACTGTTGTAGTGGTGATTTGGGGTTTGAAGGAATTGCCTTGTTCAATGATCTCCCAAAGTGCATAGTCCTGCACTTGAAAGTATTGTTCAACCCTTAGTCTCCACATTTCAAACTCGTTTTGCTTGAGTAATGGAAGTTTAGCTGCAACATTGGTTTGAATATGTTCAACATCCATTTTTCTTTTAAATTAGTAAATATCAAGCCTAGCTCTGATACCACTTGTGGAACGGTTTGGTTAAGATGTTCTTGAAGTTCAAACACTTGGGATATGAATCTTAGTAATGTGTTTGAGAGATATTTATGTATTGAATGTGTTTAGCATGCGGAATCTACTACAACACACTTTAAAAGAACACAAGATGGTGAGTTTGAGTAAATGAGTGAATGCAATGAACAAAGAACACAACTTTGGTTAACACAAAACGATTCAATATTATTGATGAAATAATACGGATGATCTAAGTATCACCGGGATTACAAAGTAATCTTGAATCTATGATTGTAGAAAGGATTTGTAATTCGAAGTAACTAAGTTACTTGAGAGATAGTTTGGTTCGTGGTTATTAGTTGTGAAAGATGCATGCATGAAGTAGTGACTAAGATATCCTTTTATAAGATAAGGATATCTTATTACATGTTGTCAAGTAGATGAATATAATACTATACTTTGACTATATTGGCGCCTACAATTAAATACAACTACCCATGTACACTCTGATATATTCTTCTGTCACCACAGAAGACTATTCTACTTCTACATAACGTATAACAATGTACAAAGACTAATAATTCAACTAAATATCTATTACAAAATATCTAATCGACTTGACATAAGCTTGGCAGGCTCTTCATTAGCTAGCAGTACCTTCTACCCAGAAGGTACTGGTAGAACATCTTCGTACACAACAAAATCAACTAGCAGGCTCTTCATCGACTTGGCAGGCTCTTTGACTTTGATCATTTTATTCCCAACACAAAGCATTACAAGATCCAAGCTGGGTGGAAGCTATGCGAGAAGAACTTCTACAATTTAAGCTTCAAGAAGTTTGGACACTGGTAGATTTGCCTAATGGGAAGAGGGCAATTGGTACTAAGTGGGTTTTTAGATGCAAAAAGGATAAAAGTGGCATAGTGATTAGAAACAAGGCAAGGTTAGTAGCTCAAGGATATACACAAGAAGAAGGCATTGATTATGATGAAGTATTTGCTCCAGTTGCAAGAATTGAGGCTATCAGACTATTCTTGGCCTATGCTTCATACAAAGACTTTGTAGTGTATCAAATGGATGTTAAAAGTGCTTTTCTATATGGGACTATTGAAGAAGAAGTTTATGTCTCACAACCACCTGGTTTTGAAGATCCTAATTTTCCTGACAAGGTTTACAAGGTGGACAAGGCACTATATGGCTTACATCAAGCTACCAGGGCTTGGTATGATACTTTGTCAACATACCTGTTGAACAATGGTTTTTGTAGAGGGAAGATTGATAAAACTTTGTTTATCAAAAGGCACAAAGATGATATCTTGTTAGTTCAAGTTTATGTTGATGATATCATCTTTGGATCAACACACAAGGCTTTATGTGTTGAATTTGAGAAACTTGTGCATGAGAGATTTCAGATGAGCTCAATGGGTGAACTTACATTCTTTTTAGGACTACAAGTTAGAGAAAAAGAAGATGGCATATTTATCAGTCAAGATAAATATGTGGCTGAAATTTTGAAGAAGTTTGGTTTTATTGATGTGAAGCCTGCAAAGACAACTATGGAAACATCCAAGCCCTTGATCAAAGATGAAGATGGTGATGAAGTTGATGTTCATTTGTATAGATCAGTGATTGGGTCATTGATGTATCTTACAGCTTCAAGACTTGACATAATGTTTGCTGTCTGTGCCTGTGCAAGATATCAAGTCACACCAAAAGTTTCACATCTTAATGCTGTGAAAAGGATTTTTAGATATTTGAAAGGTCAACCCAGATTAGGCCTTTGGTATCCAAAAGATTCACCTTTTGACTTGCTTGCATACTCTGATAGTGACTATGCTAGAGCTAGCTTGGATAGAAAATCAACAACAGGAGGTTGTCAATTTTTGGGGAGCATGTTGATTTCATGGCAGTGCAAGAAACAAACTATGGTTGCAAATTCCACAACTGAAGTTGAGTATGTTGCTGCTTCAAGTTGCTGTGGACAAGTGCTCTGGACTCAGAATCAGTTGCTGGATTATGGGTACAATTTTATGCATACTAAAATATATATTGATAATAGCAGTACTATGTGCATTATTAAAAATCCTGTTTATCACTAAAAAACAAAACATATTGAGATAAGACATCATTTTATAAGAGATTGTTATGAAAATAAGTTAATTCAAATTGTTATAATTCATACTGATAATAATGTTGCAGATTTGCTCACAAAAGCTTTTGATGTGGGTAGATTTCAATTTTTGGTTGTTAGTATTGGAATGATAAATCTTTGAAAAATTCTTATCTCTCTGTGTCTTTGTAAAGTTTTATAAGGATTAGTACTGTTATTAGGATAATAAATTGTTTCTGATGCTAAGTAAAGTTAGTATTGCTAGTTTTCTTACAATAGCTATGTTAATGTTGCTAAGTTATACTTAGTATTGCTAGTTTACTTAGTATTGCTGTGTTAATGTTGCCAGTTATACTTAGTATTGCTAAGTATAATTGATGATGTAATTATTGTAAATTGTGTTATGTTTGTGGTTTTGTGTTTTTGGGACTAATCTTTTGTAGGATATGCTGAGAAAAGTGCTGGAGTGCTGATTAAAAAGCTGTTTGGAATGGAAACTGACTTTATGATGCTAGGAATAAGTTAGTGCCGCTAGGCCTAATTTAGTGCTGCTAGGTTTCTGCTGCTATGTTTGAAAGATCAGGGTACTGTTTTATAAATGTGAACGATTAAGGGTTTATATCCTCCACCCGTTCCCAAAAGTGTCTTTATCCGATCAAAACTCTTTCAAACATAAACCCTAACTCTTTTTATCAATTAATTGTAAATCCCAGCCAAATCTTACCAAAATTTTTCAAAATTCACAATGTCGACTCTGACATTTGCCGATCAACATAACATGATTGCATTCTTGCAAAAGCCCAAAGAAAGTGAAGGTTTTACTGAAATCATTGATTTTCTTAATGCTACTCATATTAGGTACGCATTAACAGTCAATCCTACTATATATGTTTCCAACATCAAACAGTTTTGGGCTACTGCAAAGGTTAAAACTATTGATGAGAAAGTATAGATACATGCCCTTGTGGATGGGCAGAAGATTATTATTACTGAAGCTTCTGTTCGAGATGTTTTACATCTAGAAGATGCTGAAGGTATTAATAATCTTCCAAACTCTACAATTTTTGAAAAACTTGCATTGATGGGGTATGAAAAGCAAAGTACTTCTTTAAAATTTTCAAAAGCTGCTTTCTCTCCACAATGGAAATTCTTAATTCACACTATCATACAGTGTCTTAGTCCAAAGACTACTGGTTGGAATGAGTTTAGTAGTAATATGGCTTCTGCTATTATCTGTTTGGCTCAAAATCAAAGCTTTAATTTTTCAAAATTAATTTTTGATAGTGTGGTTAAGGGCTTGGATAGTTCATCAAATAAATATTACTTATATCCAAGGTTTTTACAGCTTCTTATGGACAAACAATTTGTAAAGAAAAAGGTTCATAAAAAGGTTTATACTGCTCTCTTTCATACTAAAAAGATTTTTGCTAATATGAAGAGAGAGGGCAAGGATTTTTCGGGCAGAGTTACACCATTGTTTCAAACAATGTTGGAACTAGGTCAAACTCAGGGTGAAAGCTCAGCAATCCCAGCTGATGTTTATCCCATACCCACTCTTTTGCCATCCCCATCAACAACACAAAAGACCCATACCCATAGGATCACTAAAAAGGGCACTCAACTACCTCAGGTTAGTGCTAGTATGGCTACAGATGAGGCTGTGCATAAGGAGAGGGGTCACAGTTTAGAAAGGGCTGTTACTACTACTACTAGCTTAGAAGCAGAGCAGGATAGTGATAATATAAGTAAGACCCAATCTAAGGCAACTTCTAATGAATCCAGTTCCTCTGGAACTGATTCAGGTGAGGTCCCAGCCAACCGGATTTTATGGAGGGTGTAGATGCTCAGGCTAGGTCTGAGGCTATGCCTAACTCACCCAATGATGCACCACTCGGGAGAGGTAACACACTCTGAAGTGCTGAGGGTAGTATTAAACTTATTCATGAATTGAAGGCAACTTGTGCAAAATTGTCAAGGGATGTTCTTGATCTCAAGCAGTTTAAAACTTCTCAAGGTACTGAAATCACAAGGTTGAAGAGAAGGTTCAGGTATCTTGAAGGTAAACAGAGGTCAAGAACACACAAAACTAAAAGGTTATACAAGGTTGGAACTACTTCCAGGTTCGAATCTTCTGATGAAGCACAGAGTTTGGAGAAGGATGTTTCCAAACAAGGGAGGAATTCAAGCAAAGCTTCAGGGGAGGAAACTGGGGAAGATGATGATGTGAATGAGTTTGTTGTTGCAGATCAACAGGGTAATGCGGCAGTTATGGATGATGTTGCTACTAGTGCTGATGATGGTATTGAAAAGATGGTTGAAGTAGCTAAAGTGTTACTTGATGCTACTACACTTAAGACTGCTAATGATGAAGTTAATATTGCTAGTGCTGAAGTTAATATTGCTAGTGAAAAGGTTAGTGCTGCTGAGACTGAAGTTAGTATTGCTGCTACTTAAGGTGATGAAGATATGACTATAGCTCAAGTATTAACAAAATTAAAGAGTACAAGACCTTGAGCAAAAGGAGTTGTGTTTAAAGTGCCAGTATCAGTATCTATAACACCATCAACAACATGTTCACCATCATCAAAAGGCAAAGGTTTGTTGGTTCAAGAACCTAAGTAGAAATTTCAGTCACTCATTCAACAACAACAACAACTCATTACAGATGAAGAAGTTGCAAGACAAGTGCAAGCTGATCTTTTTGGTGAAGAAGAAGAGGCAAGAAGAAAGCAAGCTCAAGAAGAAGAACAAGCAAGTCTTGAACTTATTAATTCCTGGGATGACATTCAAGCCAAATGTGAAGCAGATCACATGGTAGCCCAGAAGATGTGGGAAGATGAACAGGAAGAGCTATCAATGGAAGAAAAATCAAAACTCTTTATGGAATTCTTGGCTCAAAAGAAGAAGTTCTTTGCACAGAAAAAAACTGAAGCAAAGAGGAACAAACCACCATCCAAAACTGAACAGAGGAGAATAATGAGTACTTACCTGAGGAACATGGATAATTGGAAGCTCAGTCAACTAAAGCATCTCAGTTATGAAAAGATTAAAGATGAGTTTGACAAGGTGTTTCAAAGGGTAAATACTTTTATTGCCAAGAATGAAGAAGAGTTGGTGAGGAGTTCTAAGAGGTCTGGAGATGAATTAGCAACTGATAGTAGCAAAAAGCAGAAAACTAGTGATGATAAAAAAACAAGAGCAGACAGAGCAGATTCAAGGGAGTAATGAAAAAGAAGTAGCTGATCTACAACAAATGATTGCAATTGTAAACAATGATGATACATTTGTTGATGTTGTTCCTTTGAAGACTAAAGTTCCTATCATTGATTGGAAGACTGGTTATAATGGTAAAACTCCTTGGTGGGAGATAATCAGAGTTGGTGAAAAGTCTCAAAGGTTTGTAACATTTCCTCAAATGCTCAGAAATTTTGATAGAGAAGATTTAGAGACCTTATGGGCATTAATCAAGAAATAATATGGAGATTCAAGGCCATAAAATATTTTGGATACAGTTCTTTGGGGAGACTTGAAGATTATGTTTGAAGTTTATCATGAAGATAGAGTTTGGCATGAGCAATACAAAAGTAAAGTTTTGATTTGGAAACTTTTTCAATCATGTGGAGTTCACACTGTAATGATGAGAGGACTTCAAATCTACATGCTAGGAGAAAAAGACTATCCTTTGGCAAAGAGTACACTTGATATGATGCTTAATGGATCTATTAAACTTCAAACTGATTATTGGAGTAAAATGGTATATCAGCTTCTCAAGAAAATGGAGAAACAACTTTATGGGGCTGATTACAAGAAAATGAGAAAGTAAGTGTTTGGAAACATCCTCCTGGTGAAGGCTCAAGCTTAGATTGAAACTTGATGATTTTGGAAGAAAATATCAAGTTTAGGGGAGGATTGTTGGGTTTTAAAGGTTTCATGAAGTTACTGCTGCTTACATTATTAAGACTGCCCAGGTACTTCGAAGGATATACGACAAGTCATTAATGCTGCTAGTTATGAAGTTAATGCTGCTTATGGAAGATTGATGTAATTACAATATTAATACTGCTAGAACAATTAGTTAGTATTGCTAATATATTACTAATGTTGCTATAGAGTATTAGAGTCGGTTATTATGTATAGTATGTTTAGATAAGTATAGAAAAGATTCTATAAATATTTATCTTGTAAAGAAAGTTATTGTAAGCCGACTAGGACTCCTTAGTCTATAAAAGGAGGACCTAGGGCATAGATGAACATACGAATTTAAGATAGAGAACTTCAAGGTTGTAAACCCTAATACTCAAAGAGTATTCGTATTATTAATAATATTGAAGTTTTTAGTTTGATATTCGTTGTTCATTGTTTCATTCGTTATAAAGTTCTTTTTAAGATCAAATACAAGATTCCGCATTGTGTTTGATAAACTACAAGGCAGTTTCTATACCTAGTTTTGTTAGATTTATCTAGCACATCTAAACCTTTACAAGCTAAGGGATTCGATCAAGTGCTCAACTGGGATCAACAACCTTCTCTAACACTTCCAAATCATTAGGAACTACCATTTTTGTATGAATTAACATCAAATCAAAACACACTCTTCCATGAATCTTCAATTCTATAAATTAGCACCTCCAGGATACACATTCCTCACACCTTCACCACCACTTCATGTGATTTTTAGCATTTCATAAGCATTTTCACAATGACAAAATCATCCAACTCATCACCCGCTAGGAAATCTAGAAGAACCGCAAGGATAAGTGTCAAACCTTGTTGTTTTGTCAACTTGAATTCCTCATCGCTAGACTCTTCACCCATAACCATCTCATCTCCCATCCGAGATGAAAATTTCTTAACTCTTAGTACTCCTACACCTCCACCAAGATCACAAACTATTGTGACTACTCCACCACCAACCAAAACACCAATAGCCACCACACCACCTCCTGCTCAATCACAACCACCCAAATCACCATCACCTCCTAAGTCTCCAAAACTTGAACCCATAGAACTCTTTGCTACACCACCAACTTTACCACATCCATTCTTGGAAACTTTAGAAGACTTGCCACCTAGAACATCAAATCCACAACCTCTACCATCGTTTGGATCAATCGAGCGTATTGCTCATCAATAACCTCGGGCATCATTCATGCCCAATGAGGATTTCCATAGTGAACCATCTCAACTACAAGCCCTACTTTTTCACCCTATACATAGGGAAATCCATGGACCACTCTATGGAGACCATCTACATCATGAAATCCACAATGATCAACCTCCACCACAACGTCAAACTCAACAACCTCAATCCTTTTTCCCTACTTTTAAGGACATTGATGAGTTCATGTGGATTGACCCTCCAAGCTCACAAGAAATCCATAATGAAATGAATGGTCTCATCACCTTTCGAAACATGATAGGTTCCCACATTCAAGAAGCTATGCATTTACAAGAAGTCTTGTTCTCAAATGCAACCAACATACCACCACTAAACACCTCTCAAGCACATAACACTCAATCAACAAATCCACCACCACCACCACCACCAAATGACAATCAAGCCTTACCACTTCTACCCGGCTTCCCTCGCCATGGTTGTTCCATGTGTGAACGAGCCGCTAGGATTAGCGAAAGGACCAAGATAATGGTCCATGAACTACAGGATGAAATGAGGTTTATCCTCCAACACATCGTTGAGCATTTAAACACTCTTTCCTATCCACCTCCTGAATAGAACAACTAGGAAGGATGAAATAAAGATATTAGGATGGACATTAGGATTTTTTTTATAATCATTTTAGGATATTATTTTTCTATTTTTCTAGGATTTTTTCTAAGTTATTTTCTATTTTTTGCATTCCTTTTAAAGCATCTTCATTATTGTTTCCACTTATGACTTTTTTCATAAGAATTTTACTAATGTATGATGTTTATTACATTTGTGTGTTGGTTGTGTTATTTACATGGTTGGTTTGGACTTTTTATCACTAACCTTTGTTTTGTAGCAGTCAAAATCCATGCATATTATACTTGGCACCCGAATTAGGGGGAGTATTGACCAAGGGGGAGCTAATCAAGCTCGGCTTGCACTACATTCCGCTATGCTTTTCTTCTTTTTGTTTCGACAAAAGAGGAGAAAAATATTAAACTCAAAACTCACACATTTTATATAATTTAAACATCTAAATGGATTTAAAAGTTGCATAAAACTAGTTTAATCTATATTTTTAAAAACTTGCACTTTATTTATCTCATTGCTTAAAAATAAACTTTATGTTTTGTCCTCAACAAAAAGGGGGAGATTGTTAATACAAATATCGCCTAAAAACGTTATTTATATTTTACGATCTTTGCTATATTTTGTTAACGACGGTTATAAACTTTATTTTAGCAAAACAAAAATATAGTTAAGTCTTTTACATATATAGTCACAAGTCTTTCAGAAACACAAAGTTAAAACATCACCTAACTAGTATATACATTTTACAAGTTCACTTTCATATACATTTTAATCTGTTAGTGCAAATATTACGATATTTAAACTAAACGGTTTCTTCGGTTTTAATAATGACAAACATGTAACTTGTAATACGTAACGTAAAATGTGCAAGTTACTTGTAAACACAAAACATCAATGCATATTTACATCAACACCTCCCGACGTCTCAAGTATGCTTCAACGAAGTCGTAGATTTCCATCCCGACATAAATCACTCAAGGTATGGACAAACAAATCTACTACTTGACAAATGATCAAAGGATTTTATTTTTCTAAACTTCACATTTTTAATGTGACAAAACATTTTTTCAAAAATATATTTTACAAATTATTTTTGAATTAAAAAGAAATGTTTTATTTTGAAAAATAAATTTGAAAACTCCCAACAGTCATTTTTCCCCCCAAAACAGCTCCAACTTCCCCAAATAAACCTTCCCCACTAAAGACAAACGAAGGAGCGTCTACGGCACCATTAAATAGGTACGGCTCCATTAAATTTAACGGAGCCGTCGGGTATTTAGTGGAGCCGTGGGTCTGTAACGGTCAGATTTTCCCTTGCCTATAAATAGTGGACCATTCCACACTTCCAACTTGAGAGATAGTGAAGATCTTTTCCATTGGGCTTGTGTGATTGATCATGTGGATCAAGGGTAGATCGGGTAGATCGTGGTAGATTGGTGCTAGCTAAGATTAGCACTCGACATCTAGCTTAGTGTCGAAAATAGGATAAGCGACGTGTATGGTGTAGATCGGGTAGATCGTGGTAGATTGGTGCTAGCTAAGATTAGCACTCGACATCTAGCTTAGTGTCGGAAAACAAGTTAAGCGACGTGTACGGTTTTCTCCACCTGAAGGGAGTTTGTTGATCAGTGAAGTAACTCTCGAGCTGGGTACTCGGGGAGTGGAGTAGGGCGAAGAGGAGCTTCGTGACCGAACCACTATAAATCACCGTGTCCGGTTTGCGCCTTCTAACTTATCTCTTTACTTTCATTTTATTCTTTATCGCTTTATGTTTATATTTGCATTGTGTTTATGCTTGTGTGGCTAGTTGCTTATGTTATGTATGTGTCACAGTTAATTGTGCTTGTGTTGTAGTTTAATTTATTCATCCCTAGATGATATATGATCATTGTTGACACTTTTCATATTACGTCACACTTGATCGGGTGTTTGATACAAAAAGTTTTTAGTTTTTAAATGGAAACGTATTCACCCCCCCTCTACGGTTTCCACATAATCTAAAATGGAAATGTATTTTTTACATCATGGCATTCATCATCTTTGAGATCTTTGGAAGATATGATGAATATCTTGTTTAGATTGTTACTCAAAGAATCATAGAAAGATATGAAAATCTTGAAGGATACTTGAAGGTATCTTGGAAAGATTTTTGGTAGATTGTCTGACAGGTCCCGTGGAACCAAACGACAACACGGACGGAACCATGTTTTTGGTTCCGCCCTATCCGTGGTTTGCTGAGGCATTGTGCCTATAAATAGCAAGCCACGCATTGAGTTTTTCTCATCACTTACAAGCATAAACAACATCATATATTCTTTCATTCATATCTAATTCATTCATATTTCATTTTAGTGAACTTCTTTGTAGCAAGAAGATCAAAGCATTACAAGCTTCAACAAAATGTTGCAAGGCTTGTTAGTTTGTCACTGTGTGAATTGTTGTTGTTCATACATCATTGTTTGTACCAAACAATCATAAATCCTCTGTAGTGATCGGTTAGTATTTTAGTCCTCAAAATACATAGTGTGACGGGAGTGGTTGTACCCTTGTAAAAGAACTTGACATCTAGCTTTGTGTCGGAAATATTGTAAGCGATGTGTAAAGGTTTTCTCCGCCGGATAAAGGAGCTTGTTGACTAGTGAAGAAAATTCTCGAGATGGATACTCGGGGAGTGAAGTAGGGCAAGGAAAAAGAGTCCTTGTAGACCGAACCACTATAAACACTCGTGTTGTGGTTTGATTGTTTCTCTCTTGCACTATACTTATTTGTTATTTTGTTTGCATACATTAAGTCATTTCATACAAACATAACAAAGAAAAAGAAATAAAAAACTGTAAAACTATTCAACCCCCTTCTAGTTTTCATTACAAACAGACACATACTATAGCCTTAAAAGTTGAACTTCATGGTATAAAACTTGGTTATCGCATGGTTGATGCTTAGTTTCAAAATATTGAGTCCATTGCCATGTTACATAATGCTCTCGGGTCGCCTCTAAGCAATGATGATGTTGTCACTTACGCCATTAATGGTTTAAGTGACAAGTTTGCACATATAGTGGGGATTATTGCACATCGGGTTCCGTTTCCCGATCTTGCTATGGTTCATTCGATGGTTACCACGGAACAATTGTGTCTTAATTCCAAGACGAAAGCTTAAACCGATAATGCTACTTCCTCGACTCTCACGATTTTATTGGCCGAGAACTCTAACTCGCGACCCCATGATACTCGTGAGAATCCTGATACCCGGTTCACTCATCGAACTTGCAACAATTTTAGCCGTGGTTTTTGTCGGTTTGGTAATACGTGTATGTTTGTACACGATAGTTCGGCTCAGCCCTGGACTTTAAATAATTCGTCACTTTGGTAGAATACACAAACAACACCCTTTGGTGGATCGAATCCAAGAGAAGCATCACAATCTAGATTAGCCCAACATATCACTGCTTCACCTTTGAATATGGGTTAGGCCTAACTTTTGGCACTAGTCCAACCCCAACAACGCCTATTGTATCAATTTGCTCACCAATATGGGTTAGCCTAACATGCTGGTGTCTTGGGCTCTCGACCATTTGCTTCTCAGACTACAACCTAGTCTCCAACCAGTTTTAGGCCAGTTACAGCCCAGCCCTCGCCTTTGGCATTTCAGGCCCAGCTCCATGTAGCCCAGTCGACCAATTCTTCTTAGTCGGTCCATGTAGTCTATTCGGCACAACGAGCTCCTACTGCTCCTTTTGGTTATGGTCAAGATTTATTGCTTCCGCATGCATTTAGCATCATGACTCTTTAAGAGCCCGATCCTTCAAACTAGAACATGGATACAGGAGCTTCTTCTCATCTTAATTATTTTGTTAATAATCTTAGTATTGTTTTTAATATATGGATTTATCCGTCTATCTACATTGGTGATGGGAAGTCCATTCCTGTTACTAACACTGGCTATAGTATTTTTCCAACTCCTTTTAAACCCCTTTCATTTAAATAATATTCTTGTTTCTCCTGAAATTGTAAAAAAATGTATTGTTGTGCGTCAGTTTGTTCATGATAATCAGTGTTCTATTGAGTTTGATCCTTTTGTTTTTTCTGTGAAGGATTATTTAACACATCAAATCCCCCTCAGATGTGACAGCACGAGTGACTTGTATTATGTCACGAAGCCATCTCTTATTCCTCAAGCTTTTCTTATCAGCCAAAATACGCACTACAAAAAAACAGGCTTTCAGAGACTGAATTTCTAGGGACTGATATATCAGTCGCTGATACATAGCATCGGTAACTGAACCATCAGTTACTGATACTTTTAAGGACTGACCTTTTATTGACTGATTGCGGCGACTAAAAATCAGTCCTCGATTCAGTGACCCCATATCCGAGACTAAATTTCAGTTACTAATATGCCTGTACGGGAAAAAAATTTGGAGGCAAATTTGTTAGTGACTGAATAAGGGTGACAATTCAGTCCCTAGTACATGTACATCATATCTAAGACTAAATTTCAGTTACAAATATATTTGCGCAATAAAAATTTTTGGCGGAAAATTTGTTAGTAACTGAATTATAGTCACAGTTCGGTCCCTAATACATGGAGATCATAGCTAAGACTAAGTTTCAGTTACAAATATGTCTACACAATAAAAAGGTTTGGAGGGAAATTTTTTAGTGACTGAATTTCAGTCACAGCTGCATCCCTATTACATGGACATCATACCTAAGACTAAAATTCAGTTACAAATATGTTTGCGCAATAAAAAAAGTTTGGAGGGAAATTTGTTCGTGACTGAATTTGAATCACAACTCAGTCCCTGATACATGGACATCATAGCTAAGACTAAAGTTCAGTTACAAATACGTATGCAAAATAAAAAAAGCTTTTGAGAGAAAATTGTTTATGACTGAATTTTAGTCCCACATAAACATCTTATACATGGGCAACATATTTAAGACTAAAATTCAGTTACAAATATGTCTACACAATAAAAAGGTTTGTAGGAAAAAATCTTAATGACTGAATTTAAGTCACAGCTGAGTCCGTATTACATGGAAATCATACCTAAGACAAAAATTCAGTTACAAATATGTTTGCGCAATAAAAAAGGTTTGGAGGGAAATTTGTTAGTGACTGAGTTTCAATCACGACTTAGTCCCTAATACATGGACATCATAGCTATGACTAAATTTCAGTTACAAATGCGTATGCAAAATAAAAAGGTTTGGAGAGACAATTATTTGTGACTGAATTTCAGTCCCACATAAACGTCTTATACATGGGCAACATATTTAAGACTAAAATTCAGTTATTCATTGGAAACGTGGACTTATATTGTGAATGGTATATATTTAACTCCGTTCATTAGCAAGGTTATTGACTTTTACCTATTATCACGAGTAACTAATTCACAAATTTCAATGCTTTTAGCCCAATCCATTTCCGTTAATTTATCGCTTGTAGCTGCATTAACAAATTTCAATGTTTTGTTCCATCACCAGTAATCTAGCCATAACGCGATGGGCAAAATTGTAATGAATCAAATGCCAACCATGTGCCATGAAGTCAGGATAAACCATTTTATATACCCATAAAAACAAATATTATGTAAAAGGGCTAAAGATATATTTTTAAAAATCTGACGGACTCATGCCAGACCATCCACCACAAGTAAACAAATGTTGCTAATGTACCCATTAACAAAGCTAAAAAAATAACCAAAAAATGCACAGGAACATATTAATCCAAAGCATCAAGTATCCAGTCAATTAGAACGACTTTAATACATCCGTATTTTACTCTCATACTTTGGAAGGTATACCTTATTACAAATATTCTACCAGTTTTACTACAACCGTATGGACCATTTTACTCTCATACGAACTGATTTAGCTACTGTTTGATTTAAAAACAATACAGCTGCGTTATTATTACCTTACAAATTATTTCGCCACTACTCTCCAAAACTATTTTACTGTCATCCAACGAACCGTTTTGCTACTGAATCACTAAGTAAACAACAGCTTTGCTAATATTTACAGATAATAAATGATTTTCTTATTACTTTATGCATTGTCTTACAAATCACCTGACACTTTATTGTGTAATCAAATCTTTACCTTGCTACTAGATCACAAATTTAACTAGGGCTAATGGTCTAAAAAGGCATCCAACTTGCCACATTTTCCTATTGTAGTCGATCAACTATTTTTTTTCCTATTGTAGGCACGTACTTTCTTAATTTTCCTATTGTAGCTATATATCTGACGTGGCATGATCTAATCAAGAATTAATTACATAAATTTACATAAATCATCCATGTGGCTCTAAACAATTACACCATTCATCCTTGAGTCAATTACATAAAAGGTCCCTGTGGCTATAATAATTTACACATTTCGTCCTTGTGGCTATAAACTTAAACTAATCCAGGCATCCAACATCCACCGCCTGCCACCACCATCCGCCGCCTGCCACCACATTCGAAGCAGACATTGAAATTACATCCAAGTTCTTCATTCTTATAAAAATCCTTGTGGCATCTTCAATACAGTTTAACAATGCGTACATATTAATCAAAGCATTTCCGATATGTTTGTTCATTTCCTTGCCGATCTTAATAGCATCTGCAAACTTGGTGTACATGTTCATTAAGGTATTAACTATACGCATATTGGTGTAACCAAATTTGATAACCAGTTGATGAACTTGCAGTCCTAATTCAAGATCACCAAATTCGGTACACGCTTGTATGACAACTAACAATCCCCATTGTTCACATACAGCTGCCATTCTCGAGTTGTTCATAATAGTAGAGTTTAACTTAAGAGTTGTTGACAAAAACTTATCAACTTGTTGCTCATTTACCACAACTTTTTTCCCATCTGCCATCATCGGTTTCCCTTCCTTTTCAGCCTTTGTTTGCATTTCCAACAAAAAACACGAATCTTGCAACTATCGAACATCTGTTTTGTTAATAGAAGCTAAGATAAAAGTAGCATTAGACCACCATCTCTAACAATCCAATACTCAATCGTCCCATACTGTCGCTGATACTCATTAGGCCATTCATCGAGACCTTTTACTATCACAACTAACAATCCCCATTGTTCACATACCCACTTATCATAGTATTCCAACTAATCGTATTTCTTAAATCCAGCATTTCAAAAACAAGCCACGCAATCGATGGATCAAATTTCATATAAAACCCCATCAAAGACGCACCCACATAATAATTCGAACCAAACAAACCATGCCTCAAACAATACGCGTGTATCTCCCTCCCACACTTCCACTCCATCAACCCCCACACGCCTTAAGTAACTCCACAACAGTAACCCCATTCGCTTTCAAATCCCCCTTTTGCATCTCCATAAACAAACCCACCCCTTCCCAATACTCACCACAACCAATACACCCGGAAATCATAGCGTTCCACGACACAACATCTCTCTCAGACATTTCATCAAACACTTTACGCGCGTCCCACAACATCTCACATTTCGCGTAAAAATCCACAAAAGCCGTCTGAACACGAATTAGCATCCTTCAACCTCTTAACTGCCACCACGGTACAACCATCATCCAACACCGCCCTATAAACCGTCCCTAAACTCCCTTTCCCAAGCATTTCCGCTGAAGCCCTTAACAAATCCTCTAACTCGAACTTCTTTTTCTTATCACCAAACAATCTAAAAACTGTAGAGCTAAATTGCTAGCATTGGTCCAAAGGTTTTCTGGCATTTGGTCCGTACTAACACCCTCTTTAATCTTTTTTTACAATTGATTTAGAACGAAAAGAAAATATACAAACGGTGGAGGTGGTGTGGCAAGGCGGTGGAGGTGGTTGTGGTGTCGGTGTGGTGGTGCTAGAAAGAGAGGGAGAGGCAATATAGAGGTATGTGTGAGAGAGAGTAGAAGATAGATTTGATCTATTTTTTTTAGAGGAATGATATAAAGCGGACGATTTATGTAATTATGCCACGTCAGATATATAGCTACAATAGAAAAATTAAGAAAGTACGTGCCTACAATAGGAAAAAAAATTGTTGATAGCCTACAATAGGAAAAGGTGGCAAGTTGGATGCCTTTTTAGACCATTAGCCCATTTAACTATGATTTTGTTATTACTTTATAAACGATAAATCATTATCTATCACTCTATGGACAGTTCTACAAAACTATTTTATAAAATATCTTACAATCACTATGTGAACTATTTACTTTCAGGAAAAAAAAAAGAAAAAAAAGAAAAAAAAAGAAAGAAAAGTATTTTCATAAGTAGAATAACCAATATTTCATTTTGAAAATATATCAAAACCTTATAAGTGGACCACACACTTTCGCCTGAGACTATAGATAATAACCTACCAAGCTTTGATACTGTTTTATCATTGAATAAGTCGCCGCATTCGTTCCCTGCAATTAGATTCCCTTACTAGTAGTACATGCGTTGAACTAGATTGTCAATATACCATTACTCTCAAGACATGTTACTCTCAAGGAGTTCTAGACGACACAGACTCGAAACCCCTCTTTTATGTAAACTGCTTCATTGCAAAGCCTTGACTTCCTTTTATGAGACGCAACTTCTGCAACGGGATGCCGAAAGATCTTAGTCTACCTAGCAACCAGTGATACCCGATCTCACCTTGTAAATAGGAAGGACTTTTCTCAACATAGTATCGAACTGATTCAGACCTCTCAAGTCACTAATGTAACCGTTTAAGTCAAGATACCCCTTAGCACCAAGTTATTTCTTTTTAGGCCACCAATGCAACAGATTCGGTCAGGGCACCTTTTAGTACCATTTAACAAGTCGGAATACTTGCACCTTTGAGCGTCACCTGATATTAAGCATTGAACCCCGCTCTACATTGGCAACTAGATATTTTCTTTGGATATTTAGAAACATAGGTGGACATACATACTCAACTATCCTTCCTCTTTGATATTCTTACTTTTAAGGATCTTTCTTAAAATGCTTTTAGGTCAAGAAAACTGTAGTTATATTTTTCTAAAATACATATTTTTGAGGATTAAGTTCTTCTAGTCAGCCCTTATCAAAGTTTTGTTGCGAAAGGTCAAACGTAAATTTTTACAAAAATTTCTTACCCATACCACGATTGAGAACCCGATTTTACAAGCCTATGAAATCTTTTGAAATTATGTCAACTTACGCAACTGTAAATTCCCAACAAAGAAATTTGTAATACTTGGAAGGTTATTTTGGACAAACCCGTGTAAACACTTACCTAAATAAACTTTTCAAACAAAATTTCATCCATTCTTCTGAGAAGGAAAACGCTCAATTTCAAAACAAATCTTGAAGATCAGTCACCCCGCCATTTTTAAAAACTTTATATGTATCGGGCTAGGATTTTGTGTCACTAGAGTATAAACCCTACATTGGAATTAGACCGTGAGGATTTGAGAAGAGACCACGCTGACAATTTTTTTATTTTTAAATTTTTTATTTTTTTATATTTTTTTGGTGAAAGGAGAAATTATATATACTTCACAAAAAGTACAAAAGATCCAAACTAATGTTCATGGACAACTCCCATAACATTCTAAAAATGGACCTCAACAAATAAGCTACCTCTACTCAAGCATTCTATACTTCATTCTATCTATAAGGTATACCAGACTATAGAATATACATACTACATACAAACTTTTATACAGGCTGCAGAACATTCTTTTGTATACTTCTCTTCAAAGATAAGTTCCATTTGGCTTCCACTTCAACAACTGCACTTGTTTCTTTAACACAGAAACACATCATCCTCAGTTTCATTTCTTCAACAATAATCTGCACCAAACCTTCTTTAGATCTTGTTCCTTTATTGAACAGCCTATTATTTCTTTCTTGCCACACATAGTATACTGCTGCACCAATCATAAGTCTCCTTAGAATACTCCAAATACTATTGTTGGAAGCCATCATAGACATCTCTTCAATAATAGTCTTCCAGTTATAAGAGTATTTCTTATCTAGCAGATTTTGCAGCTCAGTCCAAACATCATTAGTATACTCACACTTAAAGAATAGATGCTCATGTGAATCCATACATTTCTTACACAAAGTGCATTCCATGACCTCATTTTGCTTCCATCTAGCAATCCTATCTTGTGTCAGTAACCTTTCTTGCATAGCCATCCACAGAACAAAGGAATGTTTTGGAATACATTGAGGAAACCATATCATAGGACACCATTTTACTTTAGCTCCATTATTTTCACGCTGACAAAATTTTGAAACATCGTGTAGTTAAGATTTAAACTGTTTCCCTCTACTAAACTTACTCCAGAAATCATTGTACCTCACCAAAACGCTAGAAGGAGACAACTTATGGCAGACCACTTAAGCGCTCTCCCACAGGCAAGGAAAACTCTTAAAACAGCCTAGTGAGACTCAAATCCACTACTAGTACCATAACATTTTCACCGACATTATTCTGACTTATAACCTGAACTAAATCGTGAGGAACGCGATTCCTTTTAAGCGGTATGTGCTGTAACACCAAGTAAATTCCTAAATTTAGTTTACGAGTCAAAATATTTATTTCTGATTTTCCCTTAAGCTTTCAAACTTTTTTGAAACTCTTTGAACTCGTTTAGGATTGAAATACAGTGGATATCTTGTTGAAACGGGAGCGTCATTCATTTATCGAGACAGCACAACGTAAAACACGCGAAACGAATTGAATTTGCCAAATAAATTAATCTCGATAAAGTTATGCATATTTATACTCGTTTTTATTGGAAAAATTATTTCGAACACAATGGCGCAAGTTTCATAATTTTTCGAGTCCGTTTGGTACGTCGAATAGGGCCCACAAGGTTGTTACTAAAAGAATTGCAAAATTACAAAATCTACCCCACGCTTAAATTTTCTCCGCGGCCCCTCCAGTTTATTTTGTCCAGGTTTGGCCCCTCATGGGTATAAATAGGGCAATTTTTAGGGTTTCCTCATTTTTTACTATAACACGTCGCCGGATTTTCCATTTCCGGCGCCGTCACCGTTTTTCGGCGAGATTCCGACCACCCCTAACAATCACCCGACATGTAAATCTTGATATCCTCATAAATTATGGAGCGTTTGGGGATGCAAGGGGCTCGTTTGATCGTGTTTGAAGCCACCACGCAAGGGGCTCTATGATGTCGCTACATGATGAGTGAAGGTCGGTTTATTGAAAAATACAAAGAAATTAGGGAAGGGGAGGTGAAGAAAGTAATGAGATAATGCATTCCATTTGCCTTTGGTAGGCAAACAGATGGAATGCATTAAACACACCTCGATTGCTCTTGTTGATTTACATTTTATGATCTTTTCGTTAATTGCAGGTTAGGCAGCCTTGAAAGTATACAATTATACATCATTCTCATTGCTCTTGTTGTACTATGGGAATGTCATTAATTATATTATCATTTGTTGTCAACTTGTCCTATTATATATTTCTATCGTGGTTTAGTATTGCATGGATGGGGCAATGAACAGACCAGGTTGGGTGGATCCGCCCTGCACTTGGTTTTTGTTCATTATTTGAAGCTCTTTAACTAATGTTTCAAATATCTAGTTCAAAATAAATAAAAAAAAAAAAAAAAAAAAAAAAAAAAAAAAAAAAAAAAAAAAAAAAAAAACTAATGTTTCAAATATGATCAGAAACTTATCACTATTAAACTAATGACCCAATGTTATAATAGCTAGTCCATGGAAGTCTTCATTGACAACTTGATGTGTTTTCTTAACTAAGATTTTGTTAGGTTACACTTATTAAAGTTGGTTTTAAGCTTTTAACCCTCAAATTAAGATTATGTGACCTAAAGAGTTTTTTTGTCTTTACACTTTCTAATGTGTTTACACTGATAAAATGATCACACCTTAATTGATCTGGTACAAGTGTATGGTAAATAAAGTAGTTATCGCATATCACCAATTATACACACCTCGATTGTTGATCCTTGTCATATCAGGATGAGTGGCGAACAGGCATAAAAGCACTGCATGCTGACACTGTTAGAAAACTTAAAAGTAAACTCGCGGAGTTGCAGAAAGAGGTATTTCTCTATCATGTTCGCCATTGTAATTGCATGCATAAATAATTCAATTTCATTAGTAACTAACAATTTCTTGCCCATGACCTTGAGCAGGTGTCTAAGCCAGAAAATTTGTTGGATTTCTATTGCTTTGCGTTTAATTACTGCTTGACTGGTAAGACTCATGTTTTCAATATTAGAAGATGATTTTCTTTCATGAAAATATTACATACCTTTAAAAACTCCCAAGAGTCCTTACGATGTATATGTACTTTTTATGTATTTCAGAAGATAAACCGAAGACCTTAGATCTTGAGAGTGTTTGCTTGTTGCTCGATCTAGTTCTAGGGCCTAAATTTCGTAAGCAAGTTGATTCATTCTCGCAGTACTTAAAGGTTTGTGGCTATTTTTTTTTGCAACTTTTGTTAACTAGAAAAATGGTTCTTTTATTAATCACTTTGGAGGTGTATGTATGTGGCAGATTCAGAAAGAGTATAAGGTGATTAACAAGGATCAGTGGACAAACTTTTTCCGTTTCTGTCATGAGGTACGTTACAAATTCTCATTGTACTCAAGCTATGAGACTCTGGGATGAATGAAGGTGGCAAAATTGGTGGGTCAAATGGGTTGTGTTACAGGTTAATAGAGGAAATTCTCTATGTGGGTCAAAACACTCACTTCTTTATGTACGGTTTACTTAAATTTTTTGAATAGTGTATGTGCTAATGATTACAAAAACTGCATTATTACCAAAATAGTTCAGCATTTTGAATAAAGCATTTTAGCAGTTATGCATTTGAACACATTTTGATGACTCTCAACCTTTTTCATCTGCTCCATCCATTTGACCCGACTTATAAGTTAATCTTTTAGCTTGTCCCATTTGACTAGAGATAAAACATAGTAAATGAGTTGAAGTTGCCTTCTCTAGCTGTGATTTAGTCCCATCGATCAAGAGTACCATTCAACTTAAAAGGATATTTGACGGAAAATTAAATAAACTCAATATTAACGGCTTATGAGCTCAGGTCAACCAACCCCGATTTATTTGTGAAGTATCCTTCTTGTTTTGATACTATGGTTGTTATTGAGGTCGTTACTGCTTATCTTGGGAGGTGGGTGTTGGGCTAGTGATGAGGAAAAAAGATTATTGGATGAAAGAAGCAGCTGAATCATCTCAACAAGCTGACTCAACACCTAAACAAAACTCGACTGAGATTAATGAATTGAGAGCAAAGGTTAGTGAACTTGAACCGTATAAACGTAATTATGAGAAATTGGCAAAATTTTGAGCCAAAAATTTCCAGACTTCGAGAGCACAATAGACTCACCAAATACTACTGAAGGTGATGGTAACGGTGATGGTAACGATGATGGTAACGATGATCCATTCACCGATAGTGATATATAGGACGTTCAAATTTATTTCTATTGAATTTGGTTTTATTTTTAAACATATTGAATTGTAAACTCTTGTTATTTGGATTGGTGATTATTATGCTTTAAAGAAATATTGTTATTATTATTGTTTATGGTTTGGAGTTTTATATACTATTGTAAGGGGTCATGTATGTATTGTGAATGGGGACTGAATTAAATTGTATTTGCCACTAACTTTTAGTTTATAATAGAAATATAATGGAACGGCGCCATCATATTTGAGACTGATTTGAATGTTATTTTGTATCGATTAACATATATTTTGAAACTAATTTTCAGTCACTAGAAAAACAAATTAAGGACTAATTCATCTGTTTTTTGCGACTCATAATCAATCCTTAAATCCGTTTATCAAATACTGATTCGAGACTAAATTTTAGTCTTTAATAGAAGCAATTTATGGATTGAAAACGTTTAGTTTTTGTGACTAATTATCAGTTTTTAAAGCCGTTTATTAGAGACTGGTTTGGTGACGATTTGAAACTAATTTTCAATCTCAAAAAGTAACAATTTATGGACTGAAATCGTCCAAATTTTGGGACTATTAATTAGTCTTTAAATTCTTTTATTGCAGACTGATTTAAAACTAAATTTCAGTCTCTAAAAAGATAAAATTAAAGACTAAAATTGCCTAGTTTTTGGGACTAATTATCAGTTACCAAAGCCTTTTAACAGAGAATGATTTGGTGATGATTTGAAACTAATTTTCAGTCACCAAAAGTAGCAAATCATAGACTGAAATCGTTTGTATTCTGTGACTAACAATCAGTCTTTAAGGCCTTTCATCGGAGACTAATCAGTTTTTAAATCCTATTATTAGAGACTGATTTGGTACGGTAATCTACAAAACAACGAAACGTATTAGGGACTATAAACAATGTTTATGGACTAATTTTCAGTCCCTAAATCCATGTGTTAGTAACTGATCTAACATAGTATTGGTGACTGACTTTTCAGTCGCCGATAATATGCATTGGGGACTGAAATAACATGATACCAACCCATAGAAATAAGGACTGACTTTTTTATTTTGGTGACTGATCTCTGGTCCTCGTTGGTTCGATACAACAAGGACTGAATTTCAATTGATAACGTCACTTTCCGTAACTAAGCTTCTATAACTGATTAGTGACTAGCAAAATCAGTCCTTGATAGACCATCCGTAACTGATCATGGTGTATCGGAGACTGATTTTTCAGTCTCTGAAATCCTATTTTTTTGTAGTGACGTGGCACCAACGACTTGGACATTGGGAAGTGAAGTGTTGCGGTCTCTTATTTCTAGTAGTCGTATTTCGTGTAATAAGAAGAAGTCTCCTGCTATTTATCATACTTATTAGCTTGGCAAACACGTAAGGCTTCCTTTTTCTAGTTCTGAAACTATTGCTAAGTCTGTTTTTGACATTGTACACTCGGACTTGTAGACTTCTCCACTTCCGAGTGATACGGGTATAAATATTATATTTTGTTTTTTGATCAGTTTCACATTATGTATGGGTTTATCCTCTTCGTAATAAGTCTAATGCTTTGTCTAAGTTTATTTATTTTCGTGCTTTTGTTAAAAATCAATTTAGTTGTGATATTAAATCTTTGCAATGTGACAATGGTGGTAAATTTGATAATCATTCCTTATACCAAATGTTTGCCACAAATGGCATTACCATACGTTTATCTTGCCCTAAAACTTCTCAACCAAAAGGAAAGTCCGAACATATGATTCGTACAGTTAAAAACCTCATACGTACATTCTATTTCAAGCTCATTTACCGTTACATTTTGGGTCGAAGCACTTCATATGGCGACCTATATTTTAAACATATTACTCTCCACCACAATTAATAATGAAACCCCTCATTTTCACCTATATAAGACTCACCCAAATTATTCCGCTCTTAGTATTTTTGGGTGTCTATGTTATCCACAAATTTTCACAAATAATAAGCTCGAGCCACATGCCACACCTTTTATTTTCCTGGCTACCCCACAAGTCATCGTTGGTATCGTTGTCTCAACTTGGCTACCAACAAAATAAACATTTCTCCCCAAGTCACTTTCAGTCGCTACAAGGCTGGTTTTGTGGCGAATGGTAGTTCGTAGCAATTTGGGGTTGATGTTGATGGTAGTTTATTTGAGACTGTTTATATGCATCAACCACTTGGTTTTCGGGATCCACAACATCCTGATCATGTTTTTCTTCTACAAAGGTCTTTTTATGGTCTGAAGGAGGCTCCTCAGGCATAGTTTTAGAGATTTATAGGCTATGTTGCTCGTGTTGGATTTGTTCATAGTCATTCTGATTCCTCTTTATTTATCTATAGGAGTGGGACTGATATTGCTTACTTATTATTATACGTTGATGATATTGTCTTGAGTGCCTCCTTTGTAGCATTGTTACAATGTGCTATTGCTTATCTTCATCAGGAGTTCTCTATGATTGATCTTGGACCACTTAATTATTTTTCGTGGATTTCTATTATTCGTTCTTTCTTCTCTCAGGAAAAATATGCTTATGAGGTTCTTGAGCGTGCGCATATGCTAAACTGTAATCATCGTCATAACCTGGTTGATTTAGATTATAAGTTGGGTGCTGATCGTGACCCAGTTGAGGATCTTACTTTGTATCGCAGTCTTGCAGGTGCTCTACAGTATATTACATTTACTCGTCATGATATTTCTTATGCAGTACACCAGGTGAGTTTATTTATGTTTGATCCGAGGAAGCCTCATTTATCCGCTTTGAAGCGAATTTAACGGTATGTTCGTGGTACTATGGGTTATGGTTTATAGTTGTTTTTCACTTTGACATCTTTTTTGGTTGCATATTCTGATGCTGATTGGGCTGGTTACCCCACTACTCTTTTGTCTACTTCTAGGTATTGTGTGTCTCTTGGAAACAATCATCTCTCCTAGTCCTCAAAGCGTGATGTTGCTAATGCAGTTGCACAGACTTGTTGGTTGCATAATCTAATGCGTGAGCTTTACACATCATTGTCTTCCGCTACGCTTGTATATTGTGATAATGTTAGTGCGGTTTATCTGTCTTCTAATCCTCTGCAGCATCAACGCACGAAGAATATTGAGATTAACATTATTTCGTTCGTGACTTGGTTGCTGCTGGCGATGTACGTGTTTTGCATCTTCCCTCTGCTTTGTTTCTGAGTTTCAAGACTGTAACACTCCCAAAATCGAGTCCAGCAGAAGTATTCATGTCGCTGGGGTGCTACTAAATTGGTACCACAACACAATATAAAGAGAACGGATTTACCGTATCCGTTTAGAATAAATTTTTATAATCAAAAGTATTTTGTTTTACATCATTCAATAAAATGCGAAAATACTGGCCCATAAAAGAAATAACGTGGTCCCCAAATGATTATCAGAGTATCTTGATCCTATAACCATGCCATGCCATGCCAAAAGCTGCCAAAGGTGAGCTGACACTTTAAGAACCTGAAAATACATGCTAAAATGTGTCAACACGAGGTTGGTGAGTTCATAGATTTAAGTAAACAACAAGTTATTTACGGACCACAAGATTTCAAAGACCAATATATTCCAAATATAGGAGTTATTGTTGTATTAAGCTCATGACACCGAAGCTTTAAGATTTCTAGTTTGAGCATCCGTTTGATATACCAGTCAAGTGGGGAAACCACCCGGACACCCAAAGTTTTTGGTAGATGTCCACCTAGGACATCCGAGGTTCCTCAAATGATTATGCGTCCGTTTGACATACCAGTCAAGTGGGGAAACCACCCGGATGGGGAGTTCAGTCCCAATAGATCTATTCACAACATTCGCACTTAACGGTTCATAACATAGGCAATCTGTAATAGTTTAGTGCACTTGTGTCCATAAGAAAATAATCAAGTGTGTAACAGGTAAACACATAATGCATTCGAGTAATCAATCAAGTATTTCAGCCAATCAGTAATGTTTGAGAAAACAATTCACATTTCAAGTAAAAAGAGCATGGAGTTTAAATATAAACGAGCATGTATTCTCCCCCAAAACAGTTATAAAACAAGTAAAAGTAGGGGCCATGAACTCACCTGAAACAACTGATATGATAACAAAAGGAAAGTGCACGGAATTGAGGCTTGGAAACTACTCGCAACCTAATATGAATGGTATGTCTTAGGTTCGGCAAAAGGTCATGTATGCAAGTTTACACTCTAATATATCACCCATACATGTTCGTTGTAAAGTTTGGTGGTTAAAACGTAGTTACGTTATGGTGCTCGTTTAAATATCAATTATACACATTTATATATCGTCACTAGTTCATCTCGTAAATAAAGTGTGGTCGTTTTGTTAATAAATAACTTTGAAAACCTTTAACGCGCCTAACAAGTATACATAACGTTCTACGATTTTTGTGTAAGTCATTTTAGCTAAAACTGGCTCTAAAGTGTCCAAAATCCATATTAAAAAGTTCTAACAGCTTTCTATTAGAAAATAAAAGTTGTCAAGTATTTATAATTCGTCGCAACTTCATTAGGCCATAACTCCCTCGTCTTAGCTCCGATTCTTAAGTTTTATATATCCCCGGTTTCGTGTTTAAGTATACTAACATGTTTTTAGTGCCTCGACTAGTCTAGTTAACTTTTAGCATCAGATTTTACCTTTTGAAAATTCCCAACAGCAACTATTTTCAGAAAATCATTTTCGATACTCAATTTGAAACTAACGTATCTTCTTCGTTATTTGTCCGTTTTAACCTGTTCAAGCGACCACGTTTTCGTATTTGAGTCTATTTTCTATATTTCTAATCTATTCTTACTCCCAACATACTGATTTTCCTGTGTGAGGCCGAATAGGACAGCTTCTCCTTTAAAAGTGTCAAAGTATGTTTTCTAGTATTCTAATCATCCAAAGCCGTTTACAACCACTTCCAAACTAATCATAGCTCTTCCACCGATTTTTCAACATGTCGGTAGTGATGTAACAATAAACTTAGCAATATAAAAAAGTTCAATTTCTCATAAAGTTAAGTGATCATCGAGACTAGTTAATATAACACTCACTAGTTTATATATAGTGTTTTAATTTCCACTTTCTTATTAAGATTAACAATTAACTAGTGTGTTCATGAAAATATATTTAAGACATAGTCATTAGTTAAAAGCTCATTGTGGTTATAAAGTTTTACTAACATTTACAAGGTGATAATCAAGTGTATGTAACTTGAAACTAATTATCATGACATAAAGAGTGTAAAATTTATAAAAGTAAAATATTACTTACTTAAGGTGATTAGTGTGATGAGAAGGTGATTTACTTGATTAAACCAAAATCAATGCTTCTAAATCGTTACAATGTACCCTAATGATACTTGAACTAACCCAAGACAACTTTTCTTCTTTCCCTTGCTCCTTGGTGGATCGAATTACATGAGAGGATGAGTAGGTGTTTTTATTTTTTCTTTCTTTCTTGCTGGTGTATGTAAATGTGCTAAGGTCATGTATATATAGCAAGTGAAGGTCCAAGTCTTAATAATGAGTCAAAAACACAAAGGTGGCTAGGTGTTGGTGTGTTGGCCGATTGGGGCTAGGAGCGGGGAGACAAGACTTTGGTCAAGGATTCCATTGCAATTCCATGTTTTAGGGTAATTTGTCTAGTATTAATTGTAAGTATCAAATCTTGTCTAGTAATTATTATGGTAAAAGGAGGGGGGGAGGCAATATGTAAAATATAGGAGTAGAAGATTTAATTTTTATGTAATATGTGTATATTGAATGTATTGGGTATTAAAAATAGGTATTGGTTATCGGTTTGGTGATTATCGTAAGTTACGCGTAATGAAACGTTATGAATAAAGAAATTACATTAGATGTAAGGAAATATTTTTGGAACTTTGGTAATAATTTAGGAGGTGTAAAAAATGCATTAGAAATAATTGTTAGGAGTATTGGGTATATTGGGTGTTTACTTAATTAGCGAAAAGCGTTTATTAATTTAATACTTGTGAGTAATAAAAATGCAAAAGTCCTAGTAGTAAAATTTATGAATTGGAGTGGTGGCAATGTAGTGTGATGTCGTAGACTGAATATAGCCTAAATTCATAATGCTCAAGAGGGTTGCTCCTAGTTTTATGTTTATTTAACTAAAGAGTTATACGTAAAAAGTGTTCTTGTAAAATTTCAAAGTAGTAAATTGGAGTTTGAAAATAAATGTCGACATGGAAAATTACGGGTTGTTATAGAGACAGTTTAAGCATTTGTTCCTCTCCCGCTCCAACTGCGGGAGACTGTTAGTAGACTATATTTTGGCATGCTCTTATAGATTGTCCAAAATGTATCAAGGAGACTATTCGTAATGATATTAATGTGGAAGCTAAGGGTTTTAATCCGGTGGATAATCATGAAGAGGGTTTCATTGAGGTAAGGAATCGAAAGAATAAGGGGAAGAGTGTGGCTTCTTCTTCTCAATCTCGGCCTATATGGGTGTTCAGCTTAATAAGCCAAAACCAAACTTTTGGAGGCCTAAATTGACGGCACCTAACAATCAAGGTTTGGATCCTAAGGTTCAAAAGGAGGCTTCTTTTTCTTCTAATGCTAAATCTAATATGAACAGTAAGTCTTCCAATTCTTTTGATGTTTTGAACTCGTTGGTGGAGGAGGATGTAGATGGATTACAAATGAATGGTAAGGGGTCACAAGATCAACCTATGAGTGACTTGAAAGAGATGGTGCAGGTTAAGGCCGCCTTGTACTTCTTCATCTCCTTGTACTTCTTCAACTAAGGTGGGTAACCCATTCTTTAAGGTAGGTAATGTTGTTGTTTCTGATAGCGACGATGATGAAGTTCTTGATGACCGCAACGAGACTAATTATTTTTGTAGTGGAGGGAGCATGAAGAGTCTTTTGGAGCAATGGAAAGAGGGTATATGTGACAACAATACTTATGAAGATGATTACTTTGATGATTGTGGTCTCTCAGCGGCCCAATTAAAGGCTGTTGGCATCCATGACATTAGACTTGGATAGGTTGTTTTTCTTTTGTTTTGCATAAAGTTTGATGTGTCTTAGTTAGTTTTTGAATTGGTTTTCTAGTTGTTTCTAGCTAGTTGATCATTTGTGGCCTGTAATGAATGATCTAGTGGTTGTTCAAGCGATTGCTTGAGGTTACTGTGGTACTTCTGCCACATTCCAATGTACTTATCTGTTTTTTTGGAGTAATATATTTTACCGGCCGGTGAAAGGCCCCTTTACCCCCCCAAAAAAAAAGCCTACTAATTGTCATGTATTTTTTGTTTATATATACCTTAGATTGTAATTGATAATTAATTAATGAGAATTACCTTTAACACTTACTTCTTACACACACCTTGGATACAAATACATGTCAATATATATGCTAAAATTATAAAGAGAGGTGATTGTGAGGCCTAAAAGATGTGCATAAATTTATGCCTAAACCTATGTAGCATCATCCTGTTGGCTGCAGTTAAGGAACCCACTTTTTCACAAACCAACAGGATCATGCCACATAAGTTTATGCATAAAATTAGATATATATTTAGGTCTCCCCATCATTTTCCAATTATAAAATGTCTGAGGATAAATAATATTGACATTTGTAATTGAAAGGATTTATTTAGACAAAAACATGATACCTCTAAATTTTGGATCCTTAAATTAAATCTGTTAAATTCAATTCTTACTCTTACATTATTTAAAACTCCTAAATTTCTTAAAAATCAATATTCATCTTTTTTTTATCAACGAGAATAAACTCGTACCAGAAAGTGGAAAATACTCATATTCATACTACAGTATTATTCAACTTTAAGATATTTATTTCATTTCTTATCATTTTTCCTTATTTAACCGAAAAATGTTGTATCGTAGTCGTTATATGAAAGGTTTATGGATATAATTAATATACGTATAACCGGATTTGAACATGAGCCTATGAGATTGCACACTTACGTATTAGAGTCGATGTTAAATAATTAAGATATTAAACGTTATATTTAATTATTAATCACAAAATAAATACTTAACGGTCGTTAGTACTTAACGAAAATTGACTAACGGTCGTTAAATGAGAAGTATGACGAACATACGGAAACAAGCGAAGAAGGATCCGGAATCCCTCTTGGACTCCAATATTCGGCCGAACAAGGGATAGGGATTCTCCAACCCTAACTTGGTCTCCAAGATTTCCATTAGTATAAATACAAACCCCTTGTATTCATTATAAACTAACCTTGGATCACCAAAGAACCTTTACTTCTCTTCTCCTCCCCTCCTTTTTCTCATAACCGGTCGACACCCTTAAGTATAAGGGATTCGATTTGCTTGTGACAAAAACAAAAGTGTTTTTGGTTATTTTGTGATTCAAGATTCTAGCCTTTCGAATCGAATCGCTACCAATACGTGTGTACAAGATCGTAGAGCAAACACCACTTGTGTTTGAATTGTTCTTGGATTGACTTAGGGATAAGTCGAATTATAAAAACCCTAACTTTTAGCGTTTAACTTTTTTTGATGTTGTTCTTGCTTGGATTTGCTAAAAGGTACGCATATTCTTTACGTTCGGTTAATTTAATTACAAGTATTATGATCCCACGCTTCCGCAATCTGTACTTGATGTTTATGTGTTAATTATATAATTGTTATGATATATGAATTCCAACAGTGGCATCATGAGCCGTTAATATTGTGTAATTAATTACCGAAACACATAAAAATTGAATCTTTATTGATTGATTGCATGTTTTAATGGTTTCTAGCGTTTGTTTATGAAACCCTATATTTTTTTTTATATATATATGTCAATCCATATTTTATTATAAAAATTATTTTAGGGTTTATAAAATTTGTAGAAACCCTAGGTTGCATGCAATGTTTTATGTGTGTTAATTCATGAATAATTGTTATGTGACATGGATTGTATGCGTATCTTGAGAACTTGATTAATTGTTAATAAGTTTATGTGGATCCATGATGAATGTGCATATTTGATCATGGATAAATGGATATTATGTTGTAATTATTACTTGTTTTTATTTTGACATGCTAATTGTGCATAATTAATTAGGGTTTATTAGTAATTAAAAATTGTATGACATGTTAATTATCTAGTAAATTAATTCTCCTATGTATAATGGAGCGTCGAGTTTTGCTACAGTTGTTGTAGCAGTGTTGGGCTCGCTTTTGGGTTGTGGGCTCCCGCTTTTTCCCCTTCGTTTGTTCCCTCGCTTCTTTTAGCCTTTTTCCGAACGCTAATAATGCGGTACCTACCTCATTTATTTACCCTTTTTCCGATCGCTAATAATGTGGTACCTACCTCATTTATTCTTGCAGAAACCCTACTTGACTGCCGGTATTGTTTACTTGCGGATCGGTTATGGTAGCTGCTCTTTTAGATGTCTTTTGCTTATGTAGCTGTTTTTTGTGGTAGTTGCTATTTTTTTGTGGTAGGTTATTTGTTCATTGATGAGGCGAAAAGTGTACCGCTTTTAGGTGGTCATTTAAGCCCTAAATCGTATTTATTTGATCAAATATTGCCCTAAATCGTTCCTTTTGTCATTTTAGGTACTTTGGAGAAGAAATCTGGAAAAGGAAGCATTTTGGACGTTTTTGGAGCATAAAAGTGAAGAAAACGACAAAGTCTCTAAATCTGCTGGAAAAGTACCTTTGACGGCGTCAAGCCCTAGTGTGACGCCGTCAGCCCTTGATAAGCGAGAGAGGATTTTGAAAGATTAAAGGGGGACGGCGTCAAGAAGGTCGTCAAGACTTGATAAGCCAGAGAGGATTTTGGAAGATTAAAGGGGGACGACGTCAAGAAGGCCATCAAGAAACCCTAACCGCGGTGAGTTGACGGCGTCAAGCTCTATAACGTGACGCCGTCAGATATGTTTTCCTATATATACTTTCATAATTTTTAGTCATTAGTGTGCAACTTTGTGAGGAGAAACCCTAAGACGAATTTTCTGCCATTTTTAAGGGTTTTATACCCTTGGATCTCCCATGTTTAATTGAAGATAAGTAATCAATTAATCATTCAATATGTCTATGTGTTGTTTGATTATATCTTGTTCTTGTCTTTTAATTAACATGCTAGGCTAGATTTATCTTGTGTTTGCTTAGATCTAATGAAACCTAACTATTGATTATTGGTTGTTGGTGTGTTATTAATTGTATTGGATGATTGTTTATCGATGTTAGGCTTAAGAAAACTGGCTAACCTCCTATACGGTAACTTCTTGAACATCTTAAGAAACATGAACCAATGCGTACTAAGGTTTTTATGGTTGTATTTAATGCATGAGCGAATTCTAGTGATCCCATGTTAGGAGCTTCTTAGCCGGCTCGACATAGGAGTGAAGTAGGAGCTTGTAGAGTTGGGGAAGTACGTACGCCACCCCACGATTGGTATTAAGGAATACACCCGTCATCCACGCAATTAATACACACTAATCAACCGGTAAAAGATAGTTAGGGAGTAAGGAAATCTAAGTAAACACATTTCTCTCCATATAAGTTCCACAACCTTTTCATTTTCAGTTATTTTATTTTATTTGCAATTGTAGTTATTTGGGTTAGTTGACTAGCAACTAATTCCGCCCAATCCTTCAAACCCGAGATTTTACTTGCTTTCATAAAAATATAAAAATACAAAAAGAATCTTCCCTCACCCTTAGACCTATTAGAGTAGTTTTTCAATCCTAACGACACTATTCCCCTAGAGAACGATCAATCCCCCGGTACTTGCCACTTCACTATACTACATCGGTCAGGTACACTGCCTGGTGGGGATTGCAAGCCTCTTGAGATCCCTCGAGAGGTAAAACCTGTTGTAAGGTCGCAAAACCACGCATCAAGTTTTTGGCGCCGCTGCCGGGGAATAGTTATTGTTTAGGTTGAATTTTTATTTTATTAGGTCTACTCACTAGATTCCTTTCTAGTGAGATTTTTTTTTTTCTTTTTATTAGATTTCTTTAGTCTATCTTTTTCTTTGTGCCCTTTGTTTGTAAAACCATTTTCATTTGTCACCATGGCGGATGAAATTCCATTTAGATCATTAACAATAGAGGAACAATTACTTTACACGGATAGATTTGCTTCCTGTTGTTCCAATGAATTTTTAAGTGATCTTAGATATATACAAGAGGAGATGGGTATAAAGTTTGATAGGTTTGATGAATTATGTGCATGTGTGGCTTCTATTAAACAATCATTGTTAGGATCAACTCCTTTTAATAAGACCCTTTGGAAAAATTTGAGGAAAGCCTCCTAACCGTGAACCATAAGTTTAATGAATTAATGGGTTCGTATACATCACAACTTGAGGAAACAATTGAGGAGGATTTAACCGAACCTGAGCATATTGAGCAAAAAGACCTAGGTTTTATGATCAATGACTTTGAATCTCAAGGAACACATGATGAATCCTTTAGGCAAATTGAACATAGTAATCATGTTATCGGGGAAGATTCTTATGAATCGGACTTAGAACTTGAAATGGCTAGAGAAGGATTTGAGATACTTAGGAACATGTTTGGGTTAGATTCTACTAAAACACATGATGTGGATATAATTGATATAGAGACAAGGAAGGATGAGGTAAATAACACAAACCTACAAAGTACCCCACAAGTCCTACCATCATTTGAGGCACACATACCGCCCGTGACTTACCCGGAAGAAGTAGAAGGGACTATAGGAACCCCAATTGAAGTAGAACCTTTGGAAGAAACAAAACTAGAAGAAATAGGTTTGAATACTTGTAGTCATAACCTTTCTTTTAGTTCTATGGAAGTTCCTAGTTTTGATGAACCAGAGCCTAAACCAAAACCGTTACCTAATCTTCCATCCTTAGATGTGAACTTAGGAATTGAATTAGGTCCCGATCCACCCATCAAACCATGTAGTCCGGGTAATGTTAAGATTAAGGTAGTAGACTCTAGGCCTTGTAGAGAGGAAGCTAACATAGGAGTGAACCATGACCTTACATACTTACATCACCCATTTATGATTGATCACAAGAAACATTATGGGTTTAAACCGGGTTTATTAGGTCAAAGTGGATTCTTAACTTGGAGTCTCTCGAAGTTGATAGAAGATGATCCCTTTCTAGGAGAAAATCTTAATCCGCCCACTAACCCAATTGAATTAGGTAAGGTTATGATGATAGGATCCCGCACCTTTGAGCATATAATTCACCCGTCACTCTTTCCTCACGTGGTATATTTCCACCCTAAGGGTGTGTATCGCTACTTTCACCCACACTTAATCCTAAGTGTAGGGAAAACCTCCCCTATTTCCGTTAAATAAGGGTAGAGTCAGGCTCGTGACTCGAACAAAAACAAGCGCTTCTTGGGAGGCAACCCAAGCTTTATTTGCTTTGTGTGTTTATTTATTTGTTTGTTTGATTTTATTTGCTTCCGTATGTATGTTTAATTTTTATTATTATTGATTCATGTTCGAAACTAAATTGTGAAAATGCTTTATCTTGTTTTTAACTTCGTCTTAACTACATATAAAGGTATTTTGCAAAAGATAAGTGTAAGGGAAATCCAAATCGGTTTACAAGAACAAGAATGAACATGAATCATAACAATATTAAATTAACATACATATTAGTAATTGTTTGAGTCAAATGCTTGTATCGAGTCATAATGATGTTTTGCAGGATTTCCAGGAAGTAAGGTATAGGTTTTTTCCAGAAATTTTCCGAAAACTTAACATGAGAATTCTGTCAGATCATTTCTGACGGCGTCAGGCCTTACAACCTGACGGCGTCAGGTTTTAATTTTCTGAAATTTTTGAAAGTTTTGTTTTCATAAAAAGTTTTTATTAAATCTCTAACTTATAAACTCCAGGAATCTGCAAAATAATCATTCCACAAGCATTATATCCTTATATAGATTTATCCCGCCGATGTTATGCAGGTTTTCGTGTTTGTTTTCTCAGGTTTAACAGGTTATTTTGGACAAGGAGATGTATGTGGAATCTAGCTTTTGGCGATGCATTAGTCTTGGAGCTTCTACTTTCCCTTGGAAGAAGATCTAACCATGTTACCTCTTTATCCACCAAACGAATCAGGGGAGTATTTGATTTCATTCTTTTACCTTATTTACTTTTACATCTTTTATTTGAACATTGGGGACAATGTTCATCTTAAGTGTAAGGGGAGGTAAAGTACGATACCTTAGAGAATGCTATTAGCTTGATTTTTGTTTGTTTAATGGTAGATGTGTAATAAAACTGAGAGAAATACCTGTTAAGGCAATTTTAGTGCCAAATTTAAAATTTTTTACAACATATAGGAGTGAAACTTTGTTCTTAATGAGCGTCTCATGGATAGGAGTTATATGACTAGCACAAAACCGTACCACTAAAAAATTTTCCACCCCCAAATATGTGAGGTTCGCCCCTAGAATTGGTAGGAAAAGCATTTATGCTATGATGTGTGTACCGGTAGCACTTAGATTCTAGAACTTGCGTTAGGACCATTCCGAGGCCACAAGTGAGACTACATTCGTGTAGTTAGATTTACTACATAATAAGAGGCATTAGGATTAACCCATTGTTTTACACCTGTGTTTTTGTTATAATTACGTTGGCTACATTGGTCAAGTAATTCTCCCACACCCTTTGCGTTGTACTCATTTTTAGTACACGATACCCCTAGTACACCCCTCAGATCCTATCTTTTCATTTCTAACTTTAAGCATTTTACTTAAAGGAAGAATTTGTTTACACCCCACTTAAATGTACACCAAATCGCCTTAGCCTACCTTGTATGCACTCATTTTTAGTGCATTATTGTGACAACATTTGTTTAAACCCAAGTTAATTATCTAATTGATTACATGGTTGCTAAGTCGAGTCATATCCTTGTACATATTGTTTTGGGACGATTGGGACTCATGGGTAAAGTACTAGTGTAATGGAGTAATGGGGAAGAACAACATTATTACCCCCATATGTGCTAAATATTTTAAAAGTACTCCAAGTGTTTCGATTATCTTAATTCGAGTCGATAGAATAGTAATTGTAAAGTTATGTAAAAGTTCAAGTGTAAGGGGAGAACCGAGGCCCCTATGATGTATTATTTTGGATGGTAGGGCAAGAGTGTATGCCAAAAAAAAAAAAAAAAAAAAAAAAGTAGAAAAAACATACGGACTACCATCCCGTTTCATTTTATGTTTATTTTATCTTTTTGTTATTTCTTTCATTAGCTTAAGTCGAGTCTAGTCTTGGCTTAGCAACGCCATATTGTACATGTAATTAATCAAGATCTTTAACTCGCCACCAGTAAAATATCCTTTATCCAACAAAACCGTGTTTATCATATCCCTACACCTAACGTTATAACCCGTTTAAAAGCCCTCTTTGATAGTTTATCTTAGGTGCTTACGCCTAGTGGAGGAGGTTTTTGATCCTTTCCCAAGCCTATGGTAATCTATTTGCTATGACAGGTAGTGAGAGATATTATTCATTTTCATTTATGAGATATACTTTTATGACACCTGAGAGATGTGAGTATCTAAACACTACTTGTGAGGTGCTAGTGTGTAATCTCCATGCTTATTATGATTAAAGTGGAACGACTATTTGTTTTAATTACTTTTATATTAGCGTTAAGTGACCCCTAACTTGTATTTTGATTAGAATAAAAGCGCATTTGCTTGAGGACAAGCAAATCTCAAGTGTAAGGGTATTTGATGAGGCGAAAAGTGTACCGCTTTTAGGGGGTCATTTAAGCCCTAAATCGTATTTATTTGATCAAATATTGCCCTAAATCATTCCTTTTGTCATTTTAGGTACTTTGGAGAAGAAATCTGGAAAAGGAAGCATTTTGGACGTTTTTGGAGCATAAAAGTGAAGAAAACGACAAAGTCTCTAAATCTGCTGGAAAAGTACCTTTGACGGCGTCAAGCCCTAGTGTGACGCCGTCAGCCCTTGATAAGCCAGAGAGGATTTTGGAAGATTAAAGAGGGGACGGCGTCAAGAAGGTCGTCAAGCCTTGATAAGCCAGAGAGGATTTTGGAAGATTAAAGGGGGACGGCGTCAAGAAGGCCATCAAAAAACCCTAACCGCGGCGAGTTGATGGCGTCAAGCTCTATAACGTGACGCCGTCAGATCTGTTTTCCTATATATACTTTCATAATTTTTAGTCATTAGTGTGCAACTTTGTGAGGAGAAACCCTAAGACGAATTTTCTGCCATTTTTAAGGGTTTTATACCCTTGGATCTCCCATGTTTAATTGAAGATAAGTAATCAATTAATCATTCAATATGTCTATGTGTTGTTTGATTATATCTTGTTCTTGTCTTTTAATTAACATGCTAGGCTAGATTTATCTTGTGTTTGCTTAGATCTAATGAAACCTAACTATTGATTACTGGTTGTTGGTGTGTTATTAATTGTATTGGATGATTGTTTATCGATGTTAGGCTTAAGAAAACTGGCTAACCTCCTATACGGTAACTTGCTTGAACATCTTAAGAAACATGAACCAGTGCGTACTAAGGTTTTTATGGTTGTATTTAATGCATGAGAGAATTCTAGTGATCCCATGTTAGGAGCTTCTTAGCCGGCTCAACATAGGAGTGAAGTAGGAGCTTGTAGAGTTGGGGAAGTACGTACGCCACCCCACGATTGGTATTAAGAAATACACCCGTCATCCACGCAATTAATACACACTAATCAACCGGTAAAAGATAGTTAGGGAGTAAGGAAATCTAAGTAAACACATTTCTCTCCATATAAGTTCCACAACCTTTTCATTTTCAGTTATTTTATTTTATTTGCAATTGTAGTTATTTGGGTTAGTTGACTAGCAACTAATTCCGCCCACTCCTTCAAACCCGAGATTTTACTTGCTTTCATATAAATATAAAAATACAAAAAGAATCTTCCCTCACCCTTAGACCTATTAGAGTAGTTTTTCAATCCTAACGATACTATTCCCCTAGAGAACGATCAATCCCTCGGTACTTGCCACTTCACTATACTACATCGGTCAGGTACACTGCCTGGTGGGGATTGCAAGCCTCTTGAGATCCCTCGAGAGGTAAAACCTGTTGTAAAGTCGCAAAACCACGCATCATTCATCTTTTGCTTATGTACTTGCGGATCGGTTACGGTGTTTTTTTGTGGTGCTTGCGGACGGATCGGTTATGGTAGCTGGTCTTTTAGATGTCTTTTGCTTATGTAGCTGGTTTTTTTGGTAGTTGCTGTTTTTTTGTAGTACGTTATTTGTTCATCTTTTGGTGTGGCTTATTTGTTCATCTTTTGCTTTTGTAGCTGCTTCTTTTGGCGTAATCTGCCGATATTTTGTTTCTTTATGGTTTATGATTTAGATCTATATTATGTATCCGTTTTAAGGTCTGATATTGGGATTTTAGATATATAGATGCTCTTTTAGACGTCTTTTGCTTATGTAACTGTTTTTTGTGGTGCTTGCTATTTTTTGTCGTAGGTTATTTGTTCATCTTTTGCTTATGTAGCTGCCTTTTGTGGTACTTGGTGTTTGTTTTTTGTGCCTTATTTTTTTGTCTTTTGCTTATGTGCCTGCTTCATCCGTTTTTAGGTCTGATATTGGAATTTTAGATCTATAGCTGTTTTTATGGTTTATGGTTTAGATCTTTAGATGTTTTGTGTGGCTAAAAAAGTTATGTTGAGATTGGTTTGTGTTACTCTTTTATTTGGTTTAGTTTATAATTTCTTTATGTATGTTTATGCAGTTACTCTTTCATATTGTGATGCGTTTGTTGCGTCACTCGATATGTCACCTATACCTGTTATTAGTGGAAATAGCAGATATGAGTGCCATATCAAGTGGTGTAACCAACGTTTCATATTTTTTGGCGGGATTCAGTTTACTTATTTGCCTTTTTCTTCTGTGTTGGTTGCACAGTTGCCTTGCAAAGGTATTGGCGACGCAATTCTTGAATGTCATAGTATAAATACTGACTATGTAACTGGATCCGTTTCGCAACCGTCTTCAACTTAGAGCGGCTATTATATAATCAAGTGGTGGCGTGGCAATTACCGGACGGCATAGTGTAAACAATAGCTAAGCAACCGGTCTTATTTTGCAGCCACTACCTCTTTTCAGCTGTCTCTGTACAGCGCCTGGGATAATTTTCTCAGCTTACATTTTATGAATGCATGTTGCTTGGCAAGGTAACCAAGATTGTGGTTGCAGCCATGCCGTGTGTTTGGTGTTCCTTGCAAAGGTTTCGCCAATACAGTTCTTAAATATCATGGTATGAATACTGACTATGTAACTGGATCCGTTTTGCGACTGCCCTCAATTTAGAGTGGCTACTGTTGCTACATTTGACATAACAGTCTTGGCCTCAGTTTCGAGCTGTGGCCTCACGCTTTTTCCCTTTCGTTTGTTTGCTCGCTTCTTTTAGCCTTTTTTCGATGGCTAACAAATGAGAGAATGCGCTGGAGAATGCGGTAACTACCTCATTTATTCTTGCATTCTCCTATATATAATGGAACGTAGAGTTTTGTTACAGTTGTTGTAGCAGTGTTGGGCTCGCTTTTGGGTTGTGGGCTCCCGATTTTTCCCTTTCATTTGTTCTGTCGCTTCTTTTAGCCTTTTTCCAAACACTAACAAATGATAGAATGCACTGGAGATTTATACGTGTCTCTTCCCTGTAGTTCTCTTGGTAGTTGTGCAGATCTTCTTCATGAACTTTCATCGGTTGCTGTAGCGGTTTAACTTTACCGGAGGGCAATACGTTTGTGGTTTGTGTATTTGCTTCTTATGATCTACATGTTGATGTCTTATTAGCTGCTCTTTTAGATGCATTTTGCTTATGTAGCTGTTTTTTATGGTGCTTCCTATTTTTTTGTGGTAGGTTATTTGTTCATCTTTTGCTTATGTGCCTGCCTACTTGACCGCCGATATTGTTCACTTACAAATCTTTTATGGTGGCTGCTCTTTTAGCTGTATTTTGCTTATTTAGCTATTCTTTGTCGTACTTGCTGTTTTTTGTGGTCACTTATTTGTTAATCTTTTGCTTATGTGGCTGCTTCTTTTGTCGTAATCTTCCGATATTTTTTTTGTTTATGGTTTATGATTTAGATTTATATTATGGATCCGTTTATCCGTTTTGCGCCTGCCCTCAACTTAGACTGGCTATTGTATAATTAGGTTGTGCCGTGACAACTACCAGATGGGATAGTATAAGCAATAGCTAAGCAACTGGCCTTATTTTGCAGCCACTACCTCTTTTCAGTTGTCTGTGTACAGTTACTGTCATAGTTTTCTCAGCTTACATTTTTTTAATGCATGTTACTTGGCAAGGTAACCAGGATTGTGGTTGCACCCATGACGTGTCTTTAGTATTGACTCCGTGTGCTTTTCTCGGTATCTGTGCAGATGTTCTTTGTAAACTTTTGACGGTTGCTGTAGAAATGTTGTGATTTTCATATCAAATAATGAACTCGCATAGATGTTTGCGCAATAGGCTGTGATGAGTCTGTGAGTCTGATTTAAGAAGTGAATCCCTGGCACTTGGCAGGGCAAGCTTTTAGATTTGCAACCGTGCCAGGTGTATTTACTTCTTGCGATCACTTATTAATATCAATCCAATGATATAAAACTCATAACTTCTTCACATATCTGAGCTAAAATGTTTAAGTTTGTCGCTTATTGGTTGTGATAGCCTGTCATGAATCTGTCACTCTGATTAAAGAAGTTAATATGTGGCTCTTGGTAAGTCAATCTTTTAGATTTGCACCCGTGGCAGGTGTATTTACTTCTTGCAATCAGTTATTAATATCAATCCAATGATATCAAATTCTGAACTTCTCTACAGATCCAAGTCAGATAACGTAAAACTAAAGATTGTAAAAAAAATAGACAGAATATCAGTGATGGATGTATGGCAACCAGTCACGGTTACTGCATATATGCAGCTATACCCAATTTCGTATGGTGTGTACATCCATCATTGATACTTTGTTGTTGTTTTTTGTGCTGCACAATTTTTTACGCTGAACTGTGTCACTGCATATAATTGCCTCCTTTCAACTACTACTGTATTTACATGGTATTTACACTCACCATTCATACTTTTTAAATCTTTTCGTAGTGATTGTCTTCATATACATAATTTATTTATATTTTTTTATTGTTCAGGTTTGTGTTCTTACATACGCCAATGACCAGAAGTTAAGGACCGGTTAAATTTCACAACCTGTTTTTATATTTACTGTATTCATGTACATAGTTTGATCATCTTTTTGTATTCTTCAGGTTACCTGCTCCATTTACATGGCTGTTCTCTGTGGTTTACATGCTGATATAAACTTTGCTTTGCCCCAGTTTCAATTCCTAATAGAATGCACTATATATATATATATATAACATGTAAAATACATAAATACATACACACTTTTTTTTGGGTGCATATCTTTGTTATTCATTATTCTATTAAAAGGTTTACACTAACACATTAATATATATATATATATATATATATATATATATATATATATATATATATATATATATATGTATGTATGTATATATGCATACTATATGTACATATATATATATATATATATATACTTTTTACTAGAAGAATTAATAACAAAGATATGTACCCAAAAAAAAGTGTGCATCTATTTAATACATGTTATATATAACAAAACACGGTCGCTGATAATTGACTGCAATTTTGGGAGATCAGTGCGAAGCGAAATAGTATAGTCTTAGAAATGATTTGGTGCAGATCACTTCTTTACACTATGCTATTTCGCTTCTCACTGATCTTCTAAAATTCTGTCATTTTGTTGACCATGAGTTTTGGTCGGAGGAATGCATATCTCGCACAGAGTAAAAAAAAGGCCAAAACACACGTAAGGGAAAAAAAGCGAGCCCACAGCCCAACATTGACTCCAACACTGTACGTCTCCTCCTATGTCTTGCTTCGAACACTAATTTTTCCTGAATACAAGTTATTGCTTTTTCTGACTTTCTAAAATGCCTTTTTCTGAATGGTTTGCAGCCACGGTGTTTAGGCGATGATGATAACTTTGTACATTCCCATTTTTCCAGCTGTGCGTTCGTTGGCAGGGCAACCACGCTATCGGTTGTAGCCACAACGCACATTTCGTGCTGATTACAAACGTACATATCTGAGCCTTACTGACGTCAAAACGTCTAGCTCCTCGCTCAACCGGTAACCATTTACTGTCCATCAATCGATTACTAATATCCTTTATTAAGTTAAAAGAAAAATAACAGTTAATATTCATCATGATTTATCATCGTTTTTCGCCCCAGGAATAGTACCAACTACTAATATGTGATCTTTTTCTATTTGCAGATATTAACATTTGAACTTACGCGGCAATCATAGATTTTTTTTTTTGCATATTCATAATTGTAGTGGCACAAATGGTTCTGGTCAAAAATATACTTCAATTCGGAAAGAGGGATGAGAAGCCGAAGAGAATGCTGTGACAAGTAATTTGATCCAAATTTCTTCTTCGCAGCATCCTCTTCCGTTTCCCATCTTTCTTTCGGACTTGAACCATATTCTTGACCAGAACCAATTGTGTCACTACACTTGCGCCTATGCAAAAAAAAATTACCTTTTACTGGCACATAACATCAACCTTTTGTATCCACCCTTTACCAGGTAAAGAAAATGTTTCCTCCTATCTCTTGCTTCGAACACTAATTTTTCCTGAATACAAGTTATTGCTTTTTGTGACTTTCTAAAATGCCTTTTTCTGAATGGTTTGCAGCCACGGTGTTTAGGCGATGATGATAACTTTGTGCATTCCCATTTTTCCAGTTGTGCGTTCGTTGGCAGGGCAACCACGCTATCGGTTGCAGCCACAGCGTACATTACAAGCTGATTACAAACGTACATATCTGAGCCTTACTGACATCAAAACGTGTGGCCCCTCGCTCAACTGCGACTCCTGATCTGAGGTATATTGGATTGATTTATCTAAAGGTAACCATTTGCTGTCCATCAATCGTAAGTTTATAGTCATTTTACCCAGATTTTTTCATGTATCAATATCTGTAACAGGTCATTCATTCAACAACACCGCCACGTGCAGCACATGAATACAGCCAGGATCATTAATCTGACCTTCACCTCGAATTCCTTTTGGTATTTTAATAGTCTATCAATATGTCTGGTGCAGACTATTGTCTAAAGACTATTTGAATAAAAAAAGGGGTTTGAGGTGGAGATTAGATTGTCCACCTATATGTCGATAAAAAAAACTAAACATAAGAAACAAACACTATTTGGTACTTTTTTTTTGTTGCTGATACTAACAATTCATGTCATATGTTTACAATTCCTGAAGAAAGCTGGGAAACCGGAGAGGATAGTGTCCCATGTAGTTTGGCACAAATTACTTCTTTGCACTATCCTCTTTTGTTTCCCATCTTTCTTCGATAATTGACCCATACTGCTGATCAGCATCTTTTCTCCACCTCCAGTTGTGGATATACGACAACAAGTTAACTTTCGGATGCACATGACATCAGCTTTTAGTATCGCCAAAAAAAATAAAATAATAGATGCCCTTTGTTTCTTATGTTAAAATTCTTTTTTTTATCAAATGCCTCGCAATTAAACCGTCTGTTGATAAGGCAAAACAAAGTAGCAGCCTGTCTGTTGCATATCTACATTACTTAATCGATGAATGCTTTAAGTTAATCAATTAGTCTGGAACTTAAACATAGTTACTCATTCTAAATTCCCATACAGTTCCTTTTGTTCTTTCAACAACCTAGCAGCTCGCTTGGTGCAAGCGGTTGCACAAAGGAAGTTGAAACAACAAATGGAACTGTAAGGGGATTTAGAAAGTTTAGCTAACTTTTTGAATAAATAAATGAGGTGGGTACCGCATTATTAGCGGTCGGAAAAAGGCTAAAAGAATCGAGGGAACAAACGAAAGGGAAAAACCGGGAGCCCACAACCCAAAAGCGAGCCCAACACTGCTACAACAACTGTAGCAAAACTCGACGCTCCATTATATATAGGAGAATATTGTCACCCGATGCACTTGATGAGTTCTGAACCATCCCCATATTCCCATGATGATCGCATTCAATTCCTGTTCTTCAGGTTCGCATAGCCACTCTCATTATTACATTTGTCTATTTACCACACTTTGGGTTGCAGCCACAAAGTGCATTTAATGCTGATTATAACTTATTCTTTTTTCTGACTTTCTAAAAGCCCTTTTTCTCAATGGTTTGCAGCCACATTGTTTAGGCGATGATGATAACTTTGTACATCTCCATTTTCCCAGCTGCATGTTCGTTGGCAGGGCAACCACACTTTGAGTTGCAGCCACAACGTGCATTTAATGCTGATTATATATGTACATATCTGAGCCTTACTGAGATCAGAACATATAGCCCCTCGCTCAACTACGGCTGCTGATCCAAGGTATGTTGCATTTGTAGGATTTCGTGATACAATGTATATTTAGTAATTATATGCTTCTATTTTAAAAACTGTGTATTCGTTTCAGCATAGACGATTATTCTAAGATCCTATGGTACAGGCAATTGCGCAAAGAGATTTGAAACGACAAAAGGACCTGTAGAGAGTCTCAAACCAGTTACCTACATTCCTTTTTTTGTTCTATTCAAGTTACAGGCTCATAAAAAGAAGTTAAATATCAAAAATAGACAGAATATCAGTGATGGATGTACCGACACCGAACACAACTGCTGCCAATTTTGCATGGTGTCTGCATCCATCATTGATATTTTGTTTGTATTTTTGTCCTGTCAGAGTATTCACACTCACATTCTCAGTATATTTTATTGCCTACGACCAAAAGATAAGTATTACTTAGATCACTATCCTAAATTTAAAGTGCAATTGCTGTTCACATGGATAATCTCCTTAAACATTCTAACCATTACTGCTGTGAGGCTTAACTTATTTTCCTTTTTTTAATACCAGTGAATGATACACAAATAACTGGACAGACGAAGGTGACGACTTTCGCCTATGTTCAACATAATGTGTGTCACGTGAACAACAACACTAACTATGATGTTGTTTAAAGGTTGAATTTCTACCCACATAACTGATTATTTGCACAAACATTTGCACCAGCTAAACTTCACGACTAAAGCAACAATAACCGGTATGTGAACGTTTAATTGCAAGAGCCATAATTGGACAACGCTTATATTGTGCTGATGGAAACCAGTTCACAGGCTGTTCAACTGCAGTTGCACCTTAAAAGTATTGTATCACTGCAATTGAGGTTCTTAACCCTTACCATACTCACTGATTTCACTTGTCAGCTTCTGATATGTACATCTGGTACAACACATATTGATTACAAGTTAATATGCAGACTTTTACAAGGCAAAACTGAAGTGTGCTATGTATACTACAACTGATCTAAACGATCTAAACTTTACTCCTAGACGTTGCCACTGGGGCTACGGATGATCTTATGCAACTGTCAACTGTTGGTAAGCAAAGCATTCAATTATGGCAATTGCATTCAGATGCTACAATACCCATTCATGTTATACAGCGCCTGTCAATATTAGCAATTGAAGACTATTTGGTATTGTTTCGTTCTTGATACTAACATTTGATATACTGTCTCTATAATGCTAAGTTTTTTCCTGCATATTTATGCCTGTGCCTGCACAAAATGTTCTAATCACGAATATGATGCGATTGTAAAAGCTAGATGGAAATTACAAGAGAGTGATGTGATAAGTGCTTTGGGCCAAACCACTTTTTCGCACCATCCTCTTCTGTTTCCCATGTACCTTTTTTAATCGAACCATGTTGTTGATCAGAACTTTTTGTGAAATTCCATGTACAAGTATGCATAAAGAAACTTACCATCGTAGATACAATACGTCAATTTTTAATATGGACAAATAAACAAAATCAGATATTCTTCATTTGCTAATATTGACAGGCGCTGTACGTCATCTATGTTATCTTCAACCATAAATACAGCCATGAAAAGCTGTTACCAATAATAAAATAGACACTGTTTGTTTTATACGACAACGGCTTTTCAAAATCATGATTATATTAGGCTTTTCTCTTCACTTGATCAGCAGCAACATCATGAACCAGCCTACAAGTAATAGCATAACTAAGCAGAAATAATTTTTTCTTCACTATCAATCCTTCACATGCAATTACTTTTCATAATATGTGATATATTTTAATGCTCAGGAAATTCATGCGCTACACGGACGGAATAAAAAAATGGAATCTAGATCAAAGCAAGTTGTATTTAACAAATCTCAAGATGTAACAGTTCATTGATTAACTTTATACATTAAATGTAACTTTGTAGATACCTCTATGTTTCATTTATTTTGTACTACAAAATCGTCGCCCCGCCGCAATGCGGCGGTTCGACGCACTTCTCGTTAATTATAAAATTAGGGAAGACCTAATATTTGGGAAGACCCAATATGCATTGTTTATTTTCAACTATGTGTGTTATTGTATATATTTATTGTGAGACTTACGCAACCAAATAGTTTGGTGTATGTGGTCCATTGTGTTGGGATTTATATTTGAGTTGATAAATACAAAACAATAAGTGAAGAATGAAGCAAGATGAAACTACAAGGACTTGAAAGATAAAGAATAAAAGTTAGGAGTCTTTGTAAACCCTAATATCTCTCTATATAAAGAGATTAAGGGCGTGGGTTTTTAGTGTGGGTTTCAGTCATGTGTTAGGAAAACACCACCGATTCCACCACTTGGGATCGGTTCAACACTGCAAGATCAATATTATTGATCCTTGTTATAGTTAGGTAACACGTTCTATTGTATTCGAATAGAATTGTAGTGTGTATTTGTAAAACCTTGTTAATAACAAAGTGTTTTGATTATTTCGCTGTGCATATTGTTTATCTTTCTTATTATATATCCTAGTTGAGTCTAAATCATTCTTATCAATTGGTATCAGAGCCTGAGGGCTCTTGATCTAGGATCTAAAAGGTATTATTTGTCGAAGAAAGAAGAAGAAAATCGACTTTGGTTTTTATGTTCGTATTTTTCTGCAGTGCTGTGGTAAAAAGGCGATATCTCATTCGTTAACCGTTGGATCTTAACGAAATTTTTACTGAAGGTTCTCTATACATCAAGGCATATTCTCACTAGAGGGATCTTTAATCTGAGGTTTTGATTAAAAGATATACATTCTCAAAGTCTGCTGCAGAACAGTTAAGTTATAGTCATTTTTTTTGGGTTTCAAGTTAATCGATTGTTTTGGGTTTTCTAAGTTCTGATCGTACATGCTCTTTATTCACTATTAATTGCTGCATTCTTAATGATGGGTGGATAGATCGTTTTCTTCATGTGTACAAAACCCTAAGAAACTCTCAACTTAGCGACAAGGGAGAAAAACTCAAAACCCTTATCTGTGATCAGTTGCACAATCAAAGAAAACTCTACAAAATAGCAATCATGGCAATCTAATGTATTTCTGTTCAACTAATTGCTGCCATGAGTGGTTGTTAGCTTTTAGGATTCCATGTTTATCATCTGATCATACTAGTAGATGCTGTTTTTATTCGATTATTTTAGGGTTATGAGTGTAACGATTCTGATCTGGTGCTTCTGTTCGTGATGAAAGGTTCTGATGAGGCTTAACTAAAGGCAGAGGCACGAATCAGAGTGATGCGGAAGCAATTAATACTCACATATATGTCTTAGTCTACCCATTCCTCACTGGTCAAATTTAGGTTCCTATAGGGAGATCCTAAAGCAAATCTTACAGGTTATCTTATGAGCGCTTACAGGGAAACTTAGTGGTCCTAACTTACACAGGCCAAGGGTAAATGTATTACGAATCACAGCCTGTCTCTCTGATACCATAATTGTAACACCCCAACCCGACAAGGGTAAAGATGTCACACAAATGGTTTCATATCAGATATAACAAAGCATACCTTCAAAAGTAATACAAAGATTCTCAAAGGTTACAAATGAAATACTGGAATTACAAGGTTACAAAAGCGAATACAATTTCTAACAATAGAATACTTTCTAATCATCTCTAGGCCGAAACTATCAAGTCTTCTAAGTCCAAAAGTCTCTTCACTCGTACCCATCTTCCAACTAAAACCTGCCGCACACGAAAAGGAAACGTGCGGCTGAGCTTAAAAAGCCCAGTGAACAGATACATGATAAACGGAAACGAAAGTACACGAAAATAACCAGAATGTAGCATAATGAATGAAATATAAATAAGATACAAGAGTAAAGTTTAAGGATAGTCATCCACCACGAGCCCATAACTCAAAGTCATAATCTCAAAGTCCACATCTCAAAATCATAGTCTCACAATCAGAGGGGATACCTCTCAGGCAACCAGATAATATGAGGGGTGTCCTCATGTATCAACAGGGGTGGAGTAGCTAGCTCCCAGAAATGTGAAAGGCGTGTATTGCACACAGCACCAGTCACCTCAAAGTCATACTCAAAGTCATACTCAAATTCATAGTTAAATCCACTAAACAAAACATGCCTAGGATTGCAATCCATACGCCCCAAACTCAAAGTCATAATCTCAAAGTCAAGTAGCCATGACAGATAATATAAAACGGACGGTGTGAGAAATCACTCCCCCACACGGGAGTCATGCCAGTGGTGCATCACCGACATGGCCAGGTTACCTTCCTGGCTAGGTAACATAAAATGGCTCGGGTATCAAACTAAGAGTCAGGTCTCAAAGTCATCACAAAAGATCATATATCAAAAGGTGTATCTCAAAGTCATATCACAAGGTCCATAGAAAAGGGTTCATATCGAATAGTTCATAATAGAGTGGTTCACCAAGGTCTTCCAAAGTTCATATCATAGTTTTAAAAAACAAGGGAATCATAATTAAAGTTCAAAGTCTGTATCAAAAGGGTCCATCTTCAAAGTCTTATTCAACAGATTCATTTTAGAAAGCTTAATCAAGGTATTTAATTAAAATGGTCTTTAAATTGGTTTCATAAAGATAATCATTAAAATAGTCTTCGTAAAAGATAGTTCAAAACAAGTAGTTCAAAACCTTAGTTTAGTAAACCATTTCAAAATCTTAGTTTCTCACAAGGATAGTTCAGGACTTTAGAGCAACTTGGCAAAGGCATAGGTCAGATAAACGAAGCTCAGATCATAATCAAGAGGAATATCAAAGGTTCACTCAAAGGGAACATAGCAATGGCTTGGGAAATCTTAACTGAATCATAACTCAAAATCAATGTATAGAATATAAGAACCCTTACTGAAAAAGGCAGAGTATCTGTACCTTATGGCGAAAGCACAAACAGAAACAAAGCACAGGAATAAGGGAATAGCTCAAAGTCTCTCCTTCTTCACACCTAAAGGAGTAGAAGGGGATTACAATCATTCTTACTTAACTGTCTTTCCATTTTAAGTAACTTTCCCCTTTTAGTACGTTTCCGAATTTAGTAAGTTTCCACTTTTAGAAAGTTTCCATTTTTAGAAATATGGAGTAACATAACTTAGTTAGATCATCATTAAATGGAAATAAGGTATCTTTGATCAGATTTACACATTTGGTCCTTAGGGTTTCACAATTTACACTTTACACCCCTTTATTACAAAAGTTACACTTTAAACCTTTAAATATTCATAATTACACATTAAACCCTTTGTTTATCAAAATTACACAATTAGTACTTCATTTAATTAGTTATACGAATGTCCCTTTAAGTTTCCATAATTTACACAATAGGTCCCTCCACTTAATTAATTTACATATTTAACCTTAAAGTCTACATTTCAATCTTTAATTAATAATAATTTCACATTAGTCCAATAAATATCCAAATTTACACATTAGCCCCTGAATATAATTCATTATTCAAATCGACCTTAACTTTCCAGAAATTACACATTTAGTCCCTATTTTTATTTATTTTCCAAATCGATCCTTACTTTAATTATTAAATCATAATAAACCCTTCAAATGCAAAATTAACACATGAGACCCTCCTTTTATATTTTATACCATTTCTAGCAGGTCTAACATAATTTATAAAATTGTCCCTTGAGTTTTAAAAGTTACAAAACCTACCCTAAACATTTTAATACAAATCGGTAATCCTTTTAAAATCACGAAATCAAACCCTAATCTCTCCAAACCATTTTTAATCATTACTTAATCATTAACCACTGTTTATAATCATAAGAACAAACCCTAGATCCTCATATTCAAATCATACACATTTATATATCTTTTATACGTTTTTAATATAAAACCCGATTATACAAATTAATTCAAAGTAATTAGATCTAGGCCATGAAAATTCTTCCCAATATTTTTCCAGGTCATATAACATTATAACACATCCAAATAAATTATACTTGTAGTCCAGATAAATGGTATAGTATATATTTGATTTTAGGCACGTTTTAAACACCAATATTCACTACGACATATCTAGACCCCCATAAATCATTCCATCATTTTTCCCAGATCCTACACGTCATATAAGGTCCATATAAAATAAGCATGACCCTCAGAAAATTCGTTAACATGTATTTTGGAAAATAGGTGTGTTTTAACCCATTAATTCAAAACGCCCCAAAAACACTGCATGATTCGAGTTTCTTATTTTTCTCAGGTTATATTTGAGCCATAGATCACTAGAAAAATTCCAGATAATTTTTATAACGTATGGAAACAAGAGTCACGAATTATACCTCAAAATGACACTCGACAAGAAGGAAAATTGCCAAGATCAAACCAAGCCACGAACACCTCTAACCTTATTTTTCTAGTACTCTTTAGATGTCAAGGACCACAGGAAAAATTGCTTGAAGGCCTGGAAAAATCGTATGCAAGAGGGACGAATTGTTTGTAGATTTAGGGTTTACTAGTATTCGGTTTTGTGTTTGATAGAGAAGAAAATGATAAGGATTGATATAAATGGGGAAATGCCATGTAGGAGGAGGGGGGGAGGCCACAAAATCGGGACTAACTCATGACCAAATCAATCCTCATCATTTGATTTGAATTTTCCATATTTAACATATATTTGTATTTTATAATTGATTTAAATGTATACGTAACATAAAATTCGGCTAGGGTAATTTTTAAAGTGTCCACATGATATTTTTAATGTGTTATAAGTGCCACAATATTATCTTGATTGTTAGATTATTTATTTGCCAAAATCTGTGATCAAAACGGTATATTATAAGCTCATTTGCCAAAGTTTTAAATTATAGGGGTATTTTGGTCATTTCACACATTTAAGATTTTTGGATTTTACAACTCTTCCCCTCTAAAAAAAAATTTTCGTCCTCGAAAATTGGAATGAAACGAAACAGAAGACACAACAGACAGTGAACGGAAATGTAACAAACTTGTTTCTCATGACTCGTTATTATTGTCAGAATAGCTTCGGATTTGTCAGAGAGACATATTATACTGAATTTGAATCAAAAGAATAATGTACCAATCGTAACGGATGATGATCGTATTCTCTAGGAAGAGGTACAAATGATACATAGGGTTTACATCGAACTGGTTAGGCGAATTAGATGAGAATACATAGAAGTGTAGCAACCCTGAGGTGATGCAAATGTGTAACTCTTCAGCTTTTCAAATAGTTTTGGCTTCAAAAGAGCCTTCCAAAGGTGTTCTCATAAACAAACAGGTCTTGTTTTCTCAGAATCCAAAATCTCATATCTTAACTCATAGCAGGTCAAAATGAACAGATTTAACGAATGCGGAACGTAGCCATAGCAGAACAGATTGAATCCATACGGACAGAAAGCATATCGTTAGATATCATCAAATGGCAGAAAGCCCTATAATAGAATCTAAGATCATTATCGGAAGTGCAGAGATCAGCAAAACGCTCGTTGAGCATCCCAACGTATCAAGTCGAATATCCATAACCGCAGATCGAAAGGATAGGCAGAATGAATCCAAAGTCTCACTAAACGCGGATGATCTCAAACAGATATCAGAATTCTATGGTTCTTAAGGCACTCCTCGAAATATCCTATGCCCACAACAAGTGCACGTTATATGATGTAAGTATTATCACGCTGGCCAGACATCATAATACTAGCATCATATAAATATGCCCCCATGATGATCATACTTTATCTCAAGTCGTGAACAACACAACTTATCTAATACCACCTAGTCCACCTACAGTCTCAGAGGTCAACAAAATCAAGCATCATAACTAAGAAGGCGAATTTACTCGAAGAGTAACGGAAATCCGAAAATGTCCATCCGAATTCAGGTACGTTGTTAATAGCGCCAATACTTCATAACTTACCGAAATCATTTCAGCCAAAATAAGTGGTTACCTCAACATCCGTCTATTTATAAATATCCAAATTCCTTCCATAGCTCGTCAAAGGTTTCATACAACTCGTTATTCAATAACCGTAGAATGAACATAGAACGGAATTACTAACAGAGAACCAAATCATTCGAAGGACCTCATTATCAGGTAACGGAATTTAAGTAGGTTGAGAAGAAACGAATACGTCGTCGATAGCTTCATCCTTCACAGAATCATCTCGGTTGAACACAATGTCCGATTCAAAATCCGTCCATTCATATACAAAATTTTAAAATTTCTTCCAAGTTGGAGTAGTTTGCCGCTTGTCCATCTTCTCTCATGGTGAAAAGGAAATACAAACTTGAGTATGGTTCCTCAAGCCTTCGGCAACTCTTCTTGATATTGTGGCGTCGTAACGGTAGTCTCTGACCCGATCACTGTGCATCCCTCCATCCGCAAGCCTGCTTCAGCTATCAATTCATCTTAGTACAACTAAAATGAATAGGGAAACCAGATTGCGTTTCTTCGACAGGTCTTCTAACACCGCTCCAGGTTTTTAAGGTAAACACCGCCGTCGTCGACTCCAGATTATGTGTTGAATGGTTCGTCTCCTACGGTCTGGTTGTCTTGATGCCCGAACTGTAATCTTTACGGTTTGCATAATATATGATTGAGTATTATCCCAGCTCCTCTCTTCTTCCTATATGCTTCATCCCTGGTAATGCTCGTCGCCACACGTCTTCTACTACTCTTCCACCAAGTTTCTCACTCTGATAACTGTCTTCGATCTCGGTTCTTCCTGGGAAAAACTCTGTCTTCACAACATACAGGGTAGCGTCGTCTACAATGGTTTCTGAATGTCAATCAAGTTTCTCTTCCAGATCAAGTGGTCGTCTCATCATTAATCCCTATGTTCTTCTTTCGTTTTCTGAACATATCACAATTTCATACTATGACAATTTGTCCAAAACACACGAAGACATGATCATTTTAGCCAATACCATTGGCATCATTCAAACTCATAAGGCTATAACGAGTGAAAGGACAGTCTCTGAAATCATTTAGGGAAAACCTTCACATACACTTCATGCCGCCTTCCTTCTTCTTTAAAAAAATAAAACTGAACTACTTCACAGAGGTTACTCTCGGTTAATTAACCCCCTTCTTAGAAGTTCTTGTGGTTGCTGCTCCAGCTCTTCAAGTCTAAAACGATGAAATCAGATACGAAGTTTTGAAAGAAAGACCGAATCAATTATTGATACTCGGAAACGGATAATGATTACTGATAGTGGTACGGTTAGGTTTACAATAGTCGATACGTCGTCACATACTTCTTTCTTTCTCCTTCATAAACTAACAAGAGCATCCAAGAGAATCGCTGAAGTGAACAAGATCATATTACATCGAAAATACCAGAAAATCTTCGTACAACGGAATATTTCTAATGGCGAAACTTTCCAAGGGTGGATAGTAATGGTTCTCAGGAAAACTTGAAAATCGTATGAGTTCAGGGTTGGTGCTTTCATAGCGGCAAAATTTTAACGGATTCAGGCGTAGAGACTTATCATAACGAAATAGGGTGAAGCAGGTTGTTAAGATCACATTTCAGATACGGTAGTCTATGGCAGCTTCACAAATAGCCGTCTCATCCATAACCAAAAGAACATGCAATAAGACATATCTAGGTCAAAAGATTCATAGAACGGATACAGTCATCAAATCAGACGGATAGTTCATATATCGGAGTCCAGTTCACGTTTCAATAAAAGTGTTGAGATGGATAAACGAACAGTTCAAAGTGTGGGAATTTGTTCAGCTTCTTAGCATAAGCAGTAAGTAAGGTGTGTAATATCAATAATACGAACATCATATAATTGTCAAAAGTGGGATGTACGGAATATCAGTCATCAGCATCATCATGCTCAGTTAACAAACCCATACAGAGATAGTATAACTTCATATCCTTCCAAAGGAACTGGTTGGCAGAACAAGGTTTGTCATTCAAAGGAAAGGAACACAACTTCCTATATCCATGGTTAATAGTTACCAGAATTCTCATAGGAGTAGTAATGGATTCATGCAAAGTTAAGTAGTATCGGATGATACATTTACATTCAGCATAAGCAACGAATTCACAAAATGTGTCGAACACATTATGGTTGAATGACCTTCGACATGGTCAGAAAGGTGTCAAAAAGCTTGTCAAACAAATCGGAGGTGGATGTCAAAATCTGAAAATGAAACTTAAATGGTGTAAGGTATCCAGGTGGGTTTTCCGAGATATTCCAAACTTACTTGGTTTCTAAGCTTAAGTTGCAAAACTTCTAACTCCTGAAAGGTTCTGATGAGGCTTAACTAAAGGCAGAGGCACGAATCAGAGTGATGCAGAAGCAATTAATACTCACATATATGTCTTAGTCTACCCATTCCTCACTGGTCAAATTTAGGTTCCTATAGGGAGATCCTAAAGCAAATCTTACAGGTTATCTTATGAGCGCTTACAGGGAAACTTAGTGGTCCTAACTTACACAGGCCAAGGGTAAATGTATTACGAATCGCAACCTGTCTCTCTGATACCATAATTGTAACACCCCAACCCGACAAGGGTAAAGATGTCACACAAATGGTTTCATATCAGATATAACAAAGCATACCTTCAAAAGTAATACAAAGATTCTCAAAGGTTACAAATGAAATACTGGAATTACAAGGTTACAAAAGCGAATACAATTTCTAACAATAGAATACTTTCTAATCATCTCTAGGCCGAAACTATCAAGTCTTCTAAGTCCAAAAGTCTCTTCACTCGTACCCATCTTCCAACTAAAACCTGCCGCACACGAAAAGGAAACGTGCGGCTGAGCTTAAAAAGCCCAGTGAACAGATACATGATAAACGGAAACGAAAGTACACGAAAATAACCAGAATGTAGCATAATGAATGAAATATAAATAAGATACAAGAGTAAAGTTTAAGGATAGTCATCCACCACGAGCCCATAACTCAAAGTCATAATCTCAAAGTCCACATCTCAAAATCATAGTCTCACAATCAGAGGGGATACCTCTCAGGCAACCAGATAATATGAGGGGTGTCCTCATGTATCAACAGGGGTGGAGTAGCTAGCTCCCAGAAATGTGAAAGGCGTGTATTGCACACAGCACCAGTCACCTCAAAGTCATACTCAAGTCATACTCAAATTCATAGTTAAATCCACTAAACAAAACATGCCTAGGATTGCAATCCATACGCCCCAAACTCAAAGTCATAATCTCAAAGTCAAGTAGCCATGACAGATAATATAAAAGGGACGGTGTGAGAAATCACTCCCCCACACGGGAGTCATGCCAGTGGTGCATCACCGACATGGCCAGGTTACCTTCCTGGCTAGGTAACATAAAATGGCTCGGGTATCAAACTAAGAGTCAGGTCTCAAAGTCATCACAAAAGATCATATATCAAAAGGTGTATCTCAAAGTCATATCACAAGGTCCATAGAAAAGGGTTCATATCGAATAGTTCATAATAGAGTGGTTCACCAAGGTCTTCCAAAGTTCATATCATAGTTTTAAAAAACAAGGGAATCATAATTAAAGTTCAAAGTCTGTATCAAAAGGGTCCATCTTCAAAGTCTTTATTCAACAGATTCATTTTAGAAAGCTTAATCAAGGTATTTAATTAAAATGGTCTTTAAATTGGTTTCATAAAGATAATCATTAAAATAGTCTTCGTAAAAGATAGTTCAAAACAAGTAGTTCAAAACCTTAGTTTAGTAAACCATTTCAAAATCTTAGTTTCTCACAAGGATAGTTCAGGACTTTAGACCAACTTGGCAAAGGCATAGGTCAGATAAACGAAGCTCAGATCATAATCAAGAGGAATATCAAAGGTTCACTCAAAGGGAACATAGCAATGGCTTGGGAAATCTTAACTGAATCATAACTCAAAATCAATGTATAGAATATAAGAACCCTTACTGAAAAAGGCAGAGTATCTGTACCTTATGGCGAAAGCACAAACAGAAACAAAGCACAGGAATAAGGGAATAGCTCAAAGTCTCTCCTTCTTCACACCTAAAGGAGTAGAAGGGGATTACAATCATTCTTACTTAACTGTCTTTCCATTTTAAGTAACTTTCCCCTTTTAGTACGTTTCCGAATTTAGTAAGTTTCCACTTTTAGAAAGTTTCTATTTTTAGTAATATGGAGTAACATAACTTAGTTAGATCATCATTAAATGGAAATAAGGTATCTTTGATCAGATTTACACATTTGGTCCTTAGGGTTTCACAATTTACACTTTACACCCCTTTATTACAAAAGTTACACTTTAAACCTTTAAATATTCATAATTACACATTAAACCCTTTGTTTATCAAAATTACACAATTAGTACTTCATTTAATTAGTTATACGAATGTCCCTTTAAGTTTCCATAATTTACACAATAGGTCCCTCCACTTAATTAATTTACATATTTAACCTTAAAGTCTACATTTCAATCTTTAATTAATAATAATTTCACATTAGTCCAATAAATATCCAAATTTACACATTAGCCCCTGAATATAATTCATTATTCAAATCGACCTTAACTTTCCAGAAATTACACATTTAGTCCCTATTTTTATTTATTTTCCAAATCGATCCTTACTTTAATTATTAAATCATAATAAACCCTTAAAATGCAAAATTAACACATGAGACCCTCCTTTTATATTTTATACCATTTCTAGCAGGTCTAACATAATTTATAAAATTGTCCCTTGAGTTTTAAAAGTTACAAAACCTACCCTAAACATTTTAATACAAATCGGTAATCCTTTTAAAATCACGAAATCAAACCCTAATCTCTCCAAACCATTTTTAATCATTACTTAATCATTAACCACTGTTTATAATCATAAGAACAAACCCTAGATCCTCATATTCAAATCATACACATTTATATATCTTTTATACGTTTTTAATATAAAACCCGATTATACAAATTAATTCAAAGTAATTAGATCTAGGCCATGAAAATTCTTCCCAATATTTTTCCAGGTCATATAACATTATAACACATCCAAATAAATTATACTTGTAGTCCAGATAAATGGTATAGTATATATTTGATTTTAGGCACGTTTTAAACACCAATATTCACTACGACATATCTAGACCCCCATAAATCATTCCATCATTTTTCCCAGATCCTACACGTCATATAAGGTCCATATAAAATAAGCATGACCCTCAGAAAATTCGTTAACATGTATTTTGGAAAATAGGTGTGTTTTAACCCATTAATTCAAAACGCCCCAAAAACACTGCATGATTCGAGTTTCTTATTTTTCTCAGGTTATATTTGAGCCATAGATCACTAGAAAAATTCCAGATAATTTTTATAACGTATGGAAACAAGAGTCACGAATTATACCTCAAAATGACACTCGACAAGAAGGAAAATTGCCAAGATCAAACCAAGCCACGAACACCTCTAACCTTATTTTTCTAGTACTCTTTAGATGTCAAGGACCACAGGAAAAATTGCTTGAAGGCCTGGAAAAATCGTATGCAAGAGGGACGAATTGTTTGTAGATTTAGGGTTTACTAGTATTCGGTTTTGTGTTTGATAGAGAAGAAAATGATAAGGATTGATATAAATGGGGAAATGCCATGTAGGAGGAGGGGGGGAGGCCACAAAATCGGGACTAACTCATGACCAAATCAATCCTCATCATTTGATTTGAATTTTCCATATTTAACATATATTTGTATTTTATAATTGATTTAAATGTATACGTAACATAAAATTCGGCTAGGGTAATTTTTAAAGTGTCCACATGATATTTTTAATGTGTTATAAGTGCCACAATATTATCTTGATTGTTAGATTATTTATTTGCCAAAATCTGTGATCAAAACGGTATATTATAAGCTCATTTGCCAAAGTTTTAAATTATAGGGGTATTTTGGTCATTTCACACATTTAAGATTTTTGGATTTTACAACTCTTCCCCTCTAAAAAAAAATTTTCGTCCTCGAAAATTGGAATGAAACGAAACAGAAGACACAACAGACAGTGAACGGAAATGTAACAAACTTGTTTCTCATGACTCGTTATTATTGTCAGAATAGCTTCGGATTTGTCAGAGAGACATATTATACTGAATTTGAATCAAAAGAATAATGTACCAATCGTAACGGATGATGATCGTATTCTCTAGGAAGAGGTACAAATGATACATAGGGTTTACATCGAACTGGTTAGGCGAATTAGATGAGAATACATAGAAGTGTAGCAACCCTGAGGTGATGCAAATGTGTAACTCTTCAGCTTTTCAAATAGTTTTGGCTTCAAAAGAGCCTTCCAAAGGTGTTCTCATAAACAAACAGGTCTTGTTTTCTCAGAATCCAAAATCTCATATCTTAACTCATAGCAGGTCAAAATGAACAGATTTAACGAATGCGGAACGTAGCCATAGCAGAACAGATTGAATCCATACGGACAGAAAGCATATCGTTAGATATCATCAAATGGCAGAAAGCCCTATAATAGAATCTAAGATCATTATCGGAAGTGCAGAGATCAGCAAAACGCTCGTTGAGCATCCCAACGTATCAAGTCGAATATCCATAACCGCAGATCGAAAGGATAGGCAGAATGAATCCAAAGTCTCACTAAACGCGGATGATCTCAAACAGATATCAGAATTCTATGGTTCTTAAGGCACTCCTCGAAATATCCTATGCCCACAACAAGTGCACGTTATATGATGTAAGTATTATCACGCTGGCCAGACATCATAATACTAGCATCATATAAATATGCCCCCATGATGATCATACTTTATCTCAAGTCGTGAACAACACAACTTATCTAATACCACCTAGTCCACCTACAGTCTCAGAGGTCAACAAAATCAAGCATCATAACTAAGAAGGCGAATTTACTCGAAGAGTAACGGAAATCCGAAAATGTCCATCCGAATTCAGGTACGTTGTTAATAGCGCCAATACTTCATAACTTACCGAAATCATTTCAGCCAAAAATAAGTGGTTACCTCAACATCCGTCTATTTATAAATATCCAAATTCCTTCCATAGCTCGTCAAAGGTTTCATACAACTCGTTATTCAATAACCGTAGAATGAACATAGAACGGAATTACTAACAGAGAACCAAATCATTCGAAGGACCCATTATCAGGTAACGGAATTTAAGTAGGTTGAGAAGAAACGAATACGTCGTCGATAGCTTCATCCTTCACAGAATCATCTCGGTTGAACACAATGTCCGATTCAAAATCCGTCCATTCATATACAAAATTTTAAAATTTCTTCCAAGTTGGAGTAGTTTGCCGCTTGTCCATCTTCTCTCATGGTGAAAAGGAAATACAAACTTGAGTCTGGTTCCTCAAGCCTTCGGCAACTCTTCTTGATATTGTGGCGTCGTAACGGTAGTCTCTGACCCGATCACTGTGCATCCCTCCATCCGCAAGCCTGCTTCAGCTATCAATTCATCTTAGTACAACTAAAATGAATAGGGAAACCAGATTGCGTTTCTTCGACAGGTCTTCTAACACCGCTCCAGGTTTTTAAGGTAAACACCGCCGTCGTCGACTCCAGATTATGTGTTGAATGGTTCGTCTCCTACGGTCTGGTTGTCTTGATGCCCGAACTGTAATCTTTACGGTTTGCATAATATATGATTGAGTATTATCCCAGCTCCTCTCTTCTTCCTATATGCTTCATCCCTGGTAATGCTCGTCGCCACCGTCTTCTACTACTCTTCCACCAAGTTTCTCACTCTGATAACTGTCTTCGATCTCGGTTCTTCCTGGGAAAAACTCTGTCTTCACAACATACAGGGTAGCGTCGTCTACAATGGTTTCTGAATGTCAATCAAGTTTCTCTTCCAGATCAAGTGGTCGTCTCATCATTAATCCCTATGTTCTTCTTTCGTTTTCTGAACATATCACAATTTCATACTATGACAATTTGTCCAAAACACACGAAGACATGATCATTTTAGCCAATACCATTGGCATCATTCAAACTCATAAGGCTATAACGAGTGAAAGGACAGTCTCTGAAATCATTTAGGGAAAACCTTCACATACACTTCATGCCGCCTTCCTTCTTCTTTAAAAAAATAAAACTGAACTACTTCACAGAGGTTACTCTCGGTTAATTAACCCCCTTCTTAGAAGTTCTTGTGGTTGCTGCTCCAGCTCTTCAAGTCTAAAACGATGAAATCAGATACGAAGTTTTGAAAGAAAGACCGAATCAATTATTGATACTCGGAAACGGATAATGATTACTGATAGTGGTACGGTTAGGTTTACAATAGTCGATACGTCGTCACATACTTCTTTCTTTCTCCTTCATAAACTAACAAGAGCATCCAAGAGAATCGCTGAAGTGAACAAGATCATATTACATCGAAAATACCAGAAAATCTTCGTACAACGGAATATTTCTAATGGCGAAACTTTCCAAGGGTGGATAGTAATGGTTCTCAGGAAAACTTGAAAATCGTATGAGTTCAGGGTTGGTGCTTTCATAGCGGCAAAATTTTAACGGATTCAGGCGTAGAGACTTATCATAACGAAATAGGGTGAAGCAGGTTGTTAAGATCACATTTCAGATACGGTAGTCTATGGCAGCTTCACAAATAGCCGTCTCATCCATAACCAAAAGAACATGCAATAAGACATATCTAGGTCAAAAGATTCATAGAACGGATACAGTCATCAAATCAGACGGATAGTTCATATATCGGAGTCCAGTTCACGTTTCAATAAAAGTGTTGAGATGGATAAACGAACAGTTCAAAGTGTGGGAATTTGTTCAGCTTCTTAGCATAAGCAGTAAGTAAGGTGTGTAATATCAATAATACGAACATCATATAATTGTCAAAAGTGGGATGTACGGAATATCAGTCATCAGCATCATCATGCTCAGTTAACAAACCCATACAGAGATAGTATAACTTCATATCCTTCCAAAGGAACTGGTTGGCAGAACAAGGTTTGTCATTCAAAGGAAAGGAACACAACTTCCTATATCCATGGTTAATAGTTACCAGAATTCTCATAGGAGTAGTAATGGATTCATGCAAAGTTAAGTAGTATCGGATGATACATTTACATTCAGCATAAGCAACGAATTCACAAAATGTGTCGAACACATTATGGTTGAATGACCTTCGACATGGTCAGAAAGGTGTCAAAAAGCTTGTCAAACAAATCGGAGGTGGATGTCAAAATCTGAAAATGAAACTTAAATGGTGTAAGGTATCCAGGTGGGTTTTCCGAGATATTCCAAACTTACTTGGTTTCTAAGCTTAAGTTGCAAAACTTCTAACTCCTGAAAGGTTCTGATGAGGCTTAACTAAAGGCAGAGGCACGAATCAGAGTGATGCAGAAGCAATTAATACTCACATATATGTCTTAGTCTACCCATTCCTCACTGGTCAAATTTAGGTTCCTATAGGGAGATCCTAAAGCAAATCTTACAGGTTATCTTATGAGCGCTTACAGGGAAACTTAGTGGTCCTAACTTACACAGGCCAAGGGTAAATGTATTACGAATCGCAACCTGTCTCTCTGATACCATAATTGTAACACCCCAACCCGACAAGGGTAAAGATGTCACACAAATGGTTTCATATCAGATATAACAAAGCATACCTTCAAAAGTAATACAAAGATTCTCAAAGGTTACAAATGAAATACTGGAATTACAAGGTTACAAAAGCGAATACAATTTCTAACAATAGAATACTTTCTAATCATCTCTAGGCCGAAACTATCAAGTCTTCTAAGTCCAAAAGTCTCTTCACTCGTACCCATCTTCCAACTAAAACCTGCCGCACACGAAAAGGAAACGTGCGGCTGAGCTTAAAAAGCCCAGTGAACAGATACATGATAAACGGAAACGAAAGTACACGAAAATAACCAGAATGTAGCATAATGAATGAAATATAAATAAGATACAAGAGTAAAGTTTAAGGATAGTCATCCACCACGAGCCCATAACTCAAAGTCATAATCTCAAAGTCCACATCTCAAAATCATAGTCTCACAATCAGAGGGGATACCTCTCAGGCAACCAGATAATATGAGGGGTGTCCTCATGTATCAACAGGGGTGGAGTAGCTAGCTCCCAGAAATGTGAAAGGCGTGTATTGCACACAGCACCAGTCACCTCAAAGTCATACTCAAAGTCATACTCAAATTCATAGTTAAATCCACTAAACAAAACATGCCTAGGATTGCAATCCATACGCCCCAAACTCAAAGTCATAATCTCAAAGTCAAGTAGCCATGACAGATAATATAAAAGGGACGGTGTGAGAAATCACTCCCCCACACGGGAGTCATGCCAGTGGTGCATCACCGACATGGCCAGGTTACCTTCCTGGCTAGGTAACATAAAATGGCTCGGGTATCAAACTAAGAGTCAGGTCTCAAAGTCATCACAAAAGATCATATATCAAAAGGTGCATCTCAAAGTCATATCACAAGGTCCATAGAAAAGGGTTCATATCGAATAGTTCATAATAGAGTGGTTCACCAAGGTCTTCCAAAGTTCATATCATAGTTTTAAAAAACAAGGGAATCATAATTAAAGTTCAAAGTCTGTATCAAAAGGGTCCATCTTCAAAGTCTTTATTCAACAGATTCATTTTAGAAAGCTTAATCAAGGTATTTAATTAAAATGGTCTTTAAATTGGTTTCATAAAGATAATCATTAAAATAGTCTTCGTAAAAGATAGTTCAAAACAAGTAGTTCAAAACCTTAGTTTAGTAAACCATTTCAAAATCTTAGTTTCTCACAAGGATAGTTCAGGACTTTAGACCAACTTGGCAAAGGCATAGGTCAGATAAACGAAGCTCAGATCATAATCAAGAGGAATATCAAAGGTTCACTCAAAGGGAACATAGCAATGGCTTGGGAAATCTTAACTGAATCATAACTCAAAATCAATGTATAGAATATAAGAACCCTTACTGAAAAAGGCAGAGTATCTGTACCTTATGGCGAAAGCACAAACAGAAACAAAGCACAGGAATAAGGGAATAGCTCAAAGTCTCTCCTTCTTCACACCTAAAGGAGTAGAAGGGGATTACAATCATTCTTACTTAACTGTCTTTCCATTTTAAGTAACTTTCCCCTTTTAGTACGTTTCCGAATTTAGTAAGTTTCCACTTTTAGAAAGTTTCTATTTTTAGTAATATGGAGTAACATAACTTAGTTAGATCATCATTAAATGGAAATAAGGTATCTTTGATCAGATTTACACATTTGGTCCTTAGGGTTTCACAATTTACACTTTACACCCCTTTATTACAAAAGTTACACTTTAAACCTTTAAATATTCATAATTACACATTAAACCCTTTGTTTATCAAAATTACACAATTAGTACTTCATTTAATTAGTTATACGAATGTCCCTTTAAGTTTCCATAATTTACACAATAGGTCCCTCCACTTAATTAATTTACATATTTAACCTTAAAGTCTACATTTCAATCTTTAATTAATAATAATTTCACATTAGTCCAATAAATATCCAAATTTACACATTAGCCCCTGAATATAATTCATTATTCAAATCGACCTTAACTTTCCAGAAATTACACATTTAGTCCCTATTTTTATTTATTTTCCAAATCGATCCTTACTTTAATTATTAAATCATAATAAACCCTTAAAATGCAAAATTAACACATGAGACCCTCCTTTTATATTTTATACCATTTCTAGCAGGTCTAACATAATTTATAAAATTGTCCCTTGAGTTTTAAAAGTTACAAAACCTACCCTAAACATTTTAATACAAATCGGTAATCCTTTTAAAATCACGAAATCAAACCCTAATCTCTCCAAACCATTTTTAATCATTACTTAATCATTAACCACTGTTTATAATCATAAGAACAAACCCTAGATCCTCATATTCAAATCATACACATTTATATATCTTTTATACGTTTTTAATATAAAACCCGATTATACAAATTAATTCAAAGTAATTAGATCTAGGCCATGAAAATTCTTCCCAATATTTTTCCAGGTCATATAACATTATAACACATCCAAATAAATTATACTTGTAGTCCAGATAAATGGTATAGTATATATTTGATTTTAGGCACGTTTTAAACACCAATATTCACTACGACATATCTAGACCCCCATAAATCATTCCATCATTTTTCCCAGATCCTACACGTCATATAAGGTCCATATAAAATAAGCATGACCCTCAGAAAATTCGTTAACATGTATTTTGGAAAATAGGTGTGTTTTAACCCATTAATTCAAAACGCCCCAAAAACACTGCATGATTCGAGTTTCTTATTTTTCTCAGGTTATATTTGAGCCATAGATCACTAGAAAAATTCCAGATAATTTTTATAACGTATGGAAACAAGAGTCACGAATTATACCTCAAAATGACACTCGACAAGAAGGAAAATTGCCAAGATCAAACCAAGCCACGAACACCTCTAACCTTATTTTTCTAGTACTCTTTAGATGTCAAGGACCACATGAAAAATTGCTTGAAGGCCTGGAAAAATCGTATGCAAGAGGGACGAATTGTTTGTAGATTTAGGGTTTACTAGTATTCGGTTTTGTGTTTGATAGAGAAGAAAATGATAAGGATTGATATAAATGGGGAAATGCCGTGTAGGAGGAGGGGGGGGGAGGCCACAAAATCGGGACTAACTCATGACCAAATCAATCCTCATCATTTGATTTGAATTTTCCATATTTAACATATATTTGTATTTTATAATTGATTTAAATGTATACATAACATAAAATTCGGCTAGGGTAATTTTTAAAGTGTCCACATGATATTTTTAATGTGTTATAAGTGCCACAATATTATCTTGATTGTTAGATTATTTATTTGCCAAAATCTGTGATCAAAACGGTATATTATAAGCTCATTTGCCAAAGTTTTAAATTGTAGGGGTATTTTGGTCATTTCACACATTTAAGATTTTTGGATTTTACATGGATTTGGTTCTCGAATTGATATGGAGATGTTGGACAACACACACAGAAGATGAATTTTGGTTTTAAATGTTCTTAAACGTTTAAAAAGGCTTCGTTTTTGGATTAATTGGAATAATTGATTATGAAGGAGATTGATTATTACTTATTTGAAGTTGAAGTGGAGTTTCTTGGATGCGTGTTCTTATCATATCTTAAAAGGATTCTTGCACCTTTTGAAGATAACTTGTTCGTGCTTTAATGGTGTGACAATGACTTGTCAAATCTAGCAATAGAGATTTGCTATCACTTAAAGGAGTTACATTGTAGTGCTCAGTGTCTCATTAAAGATGAGGATTTTGTCAAAAGGTTGCGATCTACTTATATATTTGGTTTTTGGTATAAGTTCAAAGTCACATGGATAATACAAGACATAAGACACCAGTTTGGGTTATTCTACTTCTACATCAAGTTCGTTATACTTAGTTTTCTTGAACAGTGATCATTACAAGAAGCCTACAGAATTGAAGATTCAAGAAATGGTTAACATATGGGTTTCAGGGGAACCTTAATGTTAAAATGTTTAATCATTTACATGCACCATTTGAAGGGAAGGTTTTAACATCTGTAAGTCGTTATTACTACTGATGGTTTAAGTTTCTATTGTCTTGGATTCATTATTAGTGCGGAAAACTTCGTGGAGGGTAATTCGAGACATTAGAAGGCTGAATTGGAAGTGTGATATTGGTTCGTGGTTGTCAAGATCAAAGTTGCATCTACTTAGCGTCTCCTAGTGGATAATGACAAAAAGGGAAATAAGTATTTACATGTTTTGCAACTTGAAGATCCTTGGTGGTACATGTTATTTTAAGTTCACGAGGTGAGCTTAAGGGGAAGATTGTTTCATTCATGGAAGATCAAGACGAAGGTTTTCTAATTATCAACTAGGTGAAGAATGAAGGAAGATGAAACTACAAGGACTTGAAAGATAAAGAATAAAAGTTAGGAAGATTTGTTTCCTAATAAAGTTAGGAGTCTTTGTAAACCCTAATATCTCTCTATATAAAAAGATTAAAGGCGTGAGTTTTTAGTGTGTGTTTCAGTCATGTGTTAAGAAAACACCACCGATTCCACCACTTAAGATCGGTTCAACACTGCAAGATCAATATTATTGATCCTTGTTATAGTTAGGTAACACGTTCTATTGTGATTGAATAGAATTGTAGTGTGTATTTGTAAAACCTTAATAAAATATTTTGATTATTCCGCTGTGCATATTGTTTATCTTTGTTATTATATATCCTAGTTGAGTCTAAACGATTCTTATCACATTGGTACCATTTGCTTGAAAACCAATGGGAGTCTTAGATAAATATATGCATGTTAGTTGATTTATTTAGCATGTTCATTATTCTAGTTCTTTATTTTTATCAATTGCTTGTTTGTTTATATATTTTTTTGACATGATTGTAAGCAAAGGGTAATTTTATGAATAGAAAATAAGCCGGACTAAATAATGGTGAAATTGGATTTGTTTTTAAGACTTAAATATTAAACTTTTAATTGATTGATGGTGTTTATAGCAATAGTTAGAAACGCTCGTCCATGATTGACAAACTATAAGAGGGGTATAAGGAGGTTGCTTTGCACCGAAAGAAACGGGTTTTTAATATGCTTCACGCTGACCTTCATTTCTCCACTCCTTTGTGCTCCAATATGGATTTACCTACGACTATTTATATGTATAAAACCATCTTAAGGGTGAATTGACTTTTAATTCCACGCGCCACTTTGTGGTAATTATCCGAAACACTAATCTTTAACTTATGCAAAAGTACGATATAATGGATGATAATTAAAAGGTAATTTTTTGATTGGTTTATCCAATACCTCAATTAAAACTTTGTTGATTTAATCTTAGTGAAATTGTTTAATAAGAAATGTTTTATTAAAACATATGATACGAATTTGTATGCATGCTTTTTTGAACATATTTTGATTACGCACATCAAAAGAGTACCCTTTAAAATTAAGTTTATGCCATCTAATTATAAGAGACACTTGAAGTTGCAATTTAGCTTAAGTGAGATCTTAACTAGATTGCAATGACAAGGTAAATCTCCATGTTACGTGAGATCGTATCTGGAAGAATTTACAGTTTCTAAATTAGACAACTTAATTGATTTAGTTAGTGAGATTTATGACTCAAGGCATAAGATGGGATGAAACATGCTTACATTTCAAATAGATTTTTGGCAATTGTAAATCCCATAATGATCTAGGAATTGGAAAATGTTTGCCAATTATTGTTCGACAATTACCTTGTTGAATACTTTCATTACTAACAAATCAACTGATGTAATGGAACTATGTTAATTTGGGTCCTAGTTTCAGGAAAATTCTATGTTTATATGAATATTACCAAGGGTATTTAATTTTCTGGAAATGTTGCATTATCGAAAATACTAACATTTGAACTTTTTATGTAGAAATGGCTCAAACCGATAACACTACACTATGTTCTGCGTTCAAATCTTTCTTTGAACAAGAAAAATTGACTGGCCCCAACTTCAATGATTGGTATAGGTCGATGAGGATTGTCATGCAAGTGGCTAAATGACTAGATTATTTAAATCAGCCTTGTCCTGCTGAACCTGCTGCTTTTGCATCTGCAAAGGAAAAAGCAGCATGGAAAGTTGAGTATGAGAAAGATAATGATGTTGCTTGCATGATGCTTGGAATGATGTCACCTGCTCTATGAAAGCAATTTGAGCATTTTTACCTTATGACATGCTCAACGAACTCAGACATATGTTTGAGAAACCTGTAGCTGTAGAATTGTATGATATGATTGATGTTCTACACAGCTGTAAGCAGGAAGATGGTAAACCCGTGAGTTCTCATGTGTTGGAAATGAAAAGTTACATGGACCAACTTGAGCAACTCGGCTATTCTTACTCACCCGAAATATGTGTTGGCTTAATCAATAGATCCCTTCATAAGGAATTTAGTGGTTTTGTGCGCAATTTTAACATGCATTGCGTGGGAAAGACAGTTAATGAATTACACACAATGTTAATTGACTGTGAAAAGGGATTACCGAAAAAGGCTCCTACACCTCAAGTACTTGCTATTAAAGGTGGTAGGATTCAGAAGCCAAAACCGCAAGCGAAGAAGAAGGGTAAAGGAAAGGCTGATAAGGGTAAGCAAGTTATGGCTTATCAACCTAATCCTAAGAAGAACAACCCTCCAAAGAAGAAAGATAATCCCAAGAAGGATCAGGCTTGCCACCAATACCATGAGGTAGGACATTGGAAGAAGAACTGTCCAGTCTACCGTGAGGAGTTGCGAGTGAAGAAGTTGAAGTATGCTGGGAATGCCAGTACTTCAAGTAACTTCTTTATGATTGAATTATTTGCATTTTCTCATAAAATAAATTCCTGGGTATACGATACTGGATGTGGTATTCATATTTGTAATACACTGTAGGGGTTTAGAGAAGAAAGGAAGCTGGCCTATGGGGAGCAATACCTGCACGTGGGAAATGGAGGACATGCAGCTGTTAAAGCCATAGGATCGTTTAATTTAGTTTTGCCTTCGGGCTTAATACTGTTATTAAACAATTGTTATTACACACCTTCTGTAATTAGAGGTGTTGTTTCAGTTTCTTTATTGCTGGATCTTGGTTTTATTCACACATTTACTAGTAATGGATTTTCAGTTTCTTTAAATGGTGTTTTTTTTATTTTAATGCTATTGCTATGAATGGTGTGTTTGAGATTGACATGAATGATAATGTATCCAATAAAAATAATTCGATGTTTAGCATCAATAATAAGAGAATCAAGAAGGACTTGGATTCTACTTATCTTTGCCATTGTCGACTTGCTCACATAGGCAAGAAACGCATGAAAAAGCTGCAACACGATGGGCTTTTGAATCATATCAATGATGAATCATTTGATAAATGCGAATCTTGTATATCTGGGAAGATGACAAAGAAACTTTTTTCAAATCGTATAGAAAGGGCTTCAGATCTACTTGTTTTGATACATACTGATGTATGTGGACCACTTAGACATGTGTCAAGGAAAGGTGCTAGCGACTTCTTAACCTTTATAGATGATTTCAGCCATTATGGTTATGTTTACTTGCTTAAACATAAACATGAGGTGTTTGAAACATTTAAGGTTTTTAATAATGAAGTAGAATTGCAACTAGGAAAGAAGATTAAGGCTCTTTGATCCGATAGAGGTGGTGAATACCTAAGCCAAGAGTTTAAAGATTATCTAGCTGAGTGTGGAATTGTTCAGCATCTCACATCTCCTTATACGCCACAACAAAATGGTGTATCTGAGAGAAGAAATCGTACATTGCTAGATATGGTACCATCATTTTTTAATCTTACAACTCTTCCTTTATCCTTTCGGGATTATGCTTTAGAATCTGTTGTTCACATTCTAAATATTGTTTCGACCAAGAAGGTTGATAAGACACCATATGAGATATGGCATGGTAAAGCTCCTAACTTGTCTGATTTAAAGGTCTAGGGTTGTGAGGCGTTTCTTAAACGTGACTCACCAGATAAACTCAAACAAATATCTGTTAAGTGTATCTTTATAGGATACCCAAAGGAAACAATGGGTTACTACTTTTACTACCCACCTGAAAACAAAGTAATTGTTGTTAGGTATGGAGACTTCCTTGAAAGGGATTTCATATCTCAAGAATTTAGTGGAAGAATTTATGATCTGGAAGATGATCATGAAGATACATCACCTTCTGAAAACACTAGCCAACTTCCTGTGGAATCTAAAAGTCTGGGTCCTCCACCTGAAGTTATTCCCATTTATAGGTCTGAAAGGACTATACGTGCTCCTAAACATTTATGTCTTATCGTAGAAGTTGAGGAAATTATGTTAGGGGATCTTGGAGAACCTGCTAACCATAAGGCTGCCATGAATGATCTTGAAAAGGACAAATGGATAGTTGCAATGAATGGGAAAATGCAATCCATGAAAGATAACGATGTATGGATTGGAGTTGACCTTCCTCCCAATGCTAAAGTCGTTGGAAGTAAGTGGCTCTTCAAGAAGAAAAGTGACATGGATGGCAATGTACACACCTATAAAGCTCGTCTGGTAGCTAAAGGCTTTACATAAACCTATGGGATTGACTACGAGGAGACCTTTTCTCCTGTAGCATACATTAGAGCTATTAGGATTCTCATAGCTATAGCAACGTACTATGATTATGATATTTGGTAGATGGATGTCAAAATTGCCTTCTTAAATGGCCGCCTAGATGAGGACATCTATATGGCGCAGCCTGAGGGGTTTGTGAATCAACAATTTCCAAACCTTGTTTGCAAACTTTAAAGATCCATTTATGAATTGAAGAAAACATCAAGGTAATGGAATAAGAGATTTGATGAAGAAATCAAAAAGTTTGGATTTACTCAGAATCTTGATGAGCCATGTGTATATCACAAAGCTAGTGGGAGTGATGTTACTTTCCTTATCCTATATGTAGATGACATATTAATTATGGGAAAAGACATTCCAATTTTACAAGACGTTAAGTCTTATCTTTGAAAGTGTTTTTCCATGAAGGATTTAAGGGAAGCAACATACATTCTAGGAATCAAGATCTACAGATATAGGTCACAGCGGTTAATTGCTTTAAGTCAAAGTGCTTACATTGAAAAAATCCTGAAGAGATTCAGGATGGAGAATTCTAAGAAAGGATATCTCCCAATGCAAGTAGAACATGGTTTAAGTAGCGAACTGTGTGCATAAACACCTGCTGAAATTGAAAAGATGAGTAGAGTCCCTTATGCTTCAGCTGTGGGATCTATCATGTATGCAGTAAGATACATAGGGCCAGATGTGGCTTTTGCACAAAACCTGACCAGTCAATATCAACAGAACCCAGGTGAAAACACTGGCATGTTGTTAAGAACATTCTTAAGTATTTGAGAAATACAAAAGATATGTTTCTAGTGTATGGGGGAAATCCAGCTACAGAACTTAGTGTTACAGGTTTCTGCGATGCGTCCTGGCAATGTGATAAAGATGATACGAAGTCTCAGACGGGATATGTCTTTGTTATAAATGGAGGAGCAGTAGACTAGAAGAGCAAGAAGCAGAGTACCATTACGATGTCTTCAACAGAAGCTGAGTACATAGCTGCTTCAGAAGATGCGATGGAAGCTGTTTGGATTAGGAAATTCATTTCAGGGATCGGAGTTATGCCTTCAATTGAATCACCTATAAATATGTATTGCGACGATTCTGTTGCAATCATATTTGCCAATGAACCTGGAGTCATGAAGGGCGCCAGACATTTTCTAAGGAAATATCACTATGTTCGAGAACAAGTCTGCATAGGTGAAATTAAGCTACTCAAAGTTCACACAGATGACAATCTAGCTGATCCTTTTACGAAGGCTTTACCTCATGATAAGCTTAGTGAACATGCCAATGGCATTGGACTTCGTTTAGCTAGTAGTTCCATGCATAACTGTGATTAGTATTTGGATAAAGGATGTATTTGACAATTATTATTTAATGAAATAAAATATTAGTTATGTTTATCTCTCATTTTAATATTGTATCCTATATTTGCATGTTTAATCCGTGAATAATTTATGTTATTCTAAATAGTCCGTTGTCTATCAATGATATAGGAATATCATTGAATTAAGACAAATCTGAGTTTTGGTAAAATATATTTGAAAGTATATTGATGCGTAGACATGACAAATTCACATGATATTCAATCTATATATTCTAATATATAGCAATTGAAAAAGACGTTAAATGCCCTTTGAAAAAGTGAATGCTGAATTTTTAAAGTGTCTACATTAGTAATTTTACCAACACATAATTATTAGTCAAAACTTATGAGGTAAGCCCCCTAATATTCGAAAGTTACAAAGCTTATTGTGAAAGCATCATTATTTGTGAAGGAAAGTCAACCGTATAATAACTAAAATGCCTACATTTTCGAACAAACTTTCAAAACAATTTGAAAAATCAGCTTATACCACAAGCTTCGCCTGTTAACTCATTTACCTAATTACCCAAATCCAATTTCATTCATAAACCCTAACCTAATTTCCTCTGCCATCATCATTCACGAACTTAACTCGCAATCATCAATATATTATTAAATATTAATCAACAAACCAAGCTCTCTCGTGATGCACATGAATGTGCCAATTTGATTCCTGGATAAGATGCTTTCTGCTATTCAAACTCAAGGTAAATTGGCATAACTTTACTGCAACTCTTTGATGACATCATCTTACGCATTATATACGTTTATTAAAATTGTTAAGTTTGTTTCTTATTATGTTTGTTTGCATTGAATTGTGCCGTTTTGTGATAATGTGTATTTTGTTCTGAAGATGATTACTTTTTAAGGATTATTCTATAAGTATGTTTGGGATTAATTAACTATATTGCATATTAGATTTCCAAATTGACTGAATGTGTTTGTTTTTCAATAATAGGGTTTATGAAGGTTGGCCAGATGATGATGATGATGATGATGGCTAACTGAATAAGACTATTTCAGGTTTGTATGTTCTCAGTTGATTAATGATAATTTTTTATAGTTTCTTTGTACTCACTGATTAATGAATAAGACTATTTCATGTTTTCAGATTTGCTGCAACTGACAAGCTTTTAGGTTTGAGCATTGTCTCTATTATGTGACCATTCTTCTCCAGGTTGGGTATACTTATTGACGTCTTATCTTTTCAATCATCATATCTACATTCAACTGTGCCCCGGAGACACGGTCGAAGCACGCCCGCCCAGTGTGCTTCTTTCACGACATGCTCCGGTCCCGGGTGTCTTCCAGTGGTCTTCTAGCGTTAGAAGAAGTCGTGTCCGTCCCGGACATCTGCAACGCCCTTCTCCGCCTTTTTTATATGGGGTGAAGCAAAAGACTCACTCCCAAAAAAAAATATATATTATGAACCCATAAAACTCAATGACCCATTTAGGATTTCAAAAAAAAACCCAAACATCTGCATCATGAGATTGAAATAGGAAGTTTGGGATTGAAATAGGAAGTTTGACTATACATCTATGTGCAGGCGGTTTCTTTTGTACTTAGGAGTCCGTTAACAAGTATCGACCATTTAACTGTGATATTGAATGATCTTGATGCTTCAAAAGTGCAGTGGAATCTGGATTGCTACAATGGTGAAACAATATACCATTGCTTTTAAGAAAAATTGTAGGAAAATTTGATGATGTTCTTGAGCCGGGTTGTTATTATGTGTCATAGGTTTTTTGTAGATGGAGACTCGCTTTTGTTGGAAAATGTGCCAAGGAAAGTACAAAACGGAAATGAGCAGGTGAAACAGATAATCTTATACTTTTGGTTTATGAATAAGCATGACACCAATATTTCAGATATGTCACAACCACTTTTGTTAGTGTAAGTTTTTTTCTACTACAGGTCCTGATTTCTATTACTCTCCAAATCCACACGGTTAAGTGTCATATCTGAATTAACTCATTAAATTATCTTCTGACTGTATTTTTGAGTTTGAATCTTAATAAATTCTTTATGCCCTAAATGAAAAGCTTTAGGTTGGAGTGAGAGTCCTTTTGCCGATATGATCAATACCGAACCAGAGTACAGGTCGAGGAGTGTAGTTCGTAAGAAAGAAACACCCCCAAGACCAGTAATGCAGTCCAGTTCTTAGAACTGAACCTAATATCTCAAGGTACTTGTGCTTCTGTTCCTCAAAATGTAAATTCCGCATCCTATTCCTTTGCTATGATTTACAATATTCACAGTAATATCTGAACGAATTAAGGTGAGTATAGGAAAGTTATGAGTAAAAAAAATGGAGAATTTATTGGCTACTATTGTGGTAACTATGGATCATCAAAGCAACGGACTTTACTGTGTATCAAAGTGCATATATATTGGCTGCTATTGTGGTAACTATAGATATAAAGTCTTATCGTGGTGATTGTTAATAAAATTCATTGTGGGTGTATATAAACCCCTTTATTTGGGTTAATACTTAATAGTAATGCATGTCCTCTTAACAGGGTATGAAGAAGAGGATAGGGAGAGATCAATTGCCATACGCTAAAAGAGGGTCACGAACTTGCTGCTCAGGCGCAAACCTTTCTAATAAAGGTATGCATCTATCTCCAAGTATGTGTTTGATAATTAAATAGAACATAGAAGAAGTCTCGACAACAATAAATGGGGTGTTTGGATGATGTTTTCTAGCTTATTTGAGAGCTTGTGGAGTTATTTGTGTATGCCTTTTGTGAGTGTTGTTTGAAAATCTATATTCAGATTAGCTGTTGTGTGCAAAGAAAGAAGGCAAGCTAAGTCGATGTTAATCTGTAAAGCTTTTGATCATGTTTGGTGTGATGGACTAGAGATCTTAATGTATCTTAGGTGTGACGCTATAGAAATCTAGCTATCTTAGAGTTAATTCTCATCTTGATCTTATACCATGATCTGTTTTGCATAAACTTCAGTAAGATTAAGATATACTTTCTGAGATCACATGGCTTTGATGACGTTGAATTTATAGGCTATTTCAGGTGATTATTGAGATGGCACACAAATACTACAATGAAGTCGCTTTTCCTAAACTGGTACTATTCTGTTTACAGAACCAAATTCTAATCAAAACTATTATACTTTGACTTTACAATAACAAGATCGGTCATTGTTTTACGTAACAGACTTCGGATCATTTGAATTTTCTCCCATCGATGGGCGTACACTCACTGATTTCATGCATTTAAGAGGGTTGCAAATGCGATCACTGGGACGCGTGGTAAGAAGCTTTTTCTACTTTTTCAAATAGTTTACCAATGTTTACTAATAAATAATAAATATCTGAGCTGCTATATAATTTGACTTATTAGGTCGAGCTTGCTGAGAAGCTTCCACATATACGTTCACTGTCTATTCATGAAATGGTCACACGTGCATATAAGCATATACTTGAAGCTGTTATTGCCTCTGTAGAAAACTTTGCTGAGTTGTCAGCAACAATAGTTTCAACCCTAAATTTCTTATTTGGGGACAATAAGGAGGATCAAAGTGTTAAGCTACAATGGTTGCAAGCTTTTCTAGCTAAAAGATATGATTTCAAGATAAAAGATGAATGACAACACTTGCGGAAGATATCAGTTCTCCGAGGACTTTGTCACGAGGTACCATTTGGTGCCAGTTTTATTTGTATATGATTATATAAAAATTAAGTGTTAATAGTTTTAGTCACATCCAGGTTGGATTGGAACTGGTTTCAAGGGACTATGATATGGAAAGCTTAAATCCATTTAGGAGTTCTGATATTATTAGCATGGTACCGGTTTGCAAGGTAGATCTCTCTCTCCCTCACACACACACACACACAGAGGTTTAGCACTGTACATATCGATATATATGTAACAACACGTGTTGTGTTCCTCTGCTGATGGGCGAACGCTATTGGAGTCTTTAAAAATTGCCCTGAATAAAGGAAAACTAGAAGATGCAGTTATCTGTCCAATCTCTTTATATAACACCTTTTCTATTGGTTTCACGGTTTTTCATTTAATCCCGTGAATTCACGGGTCAATAAAATGAGAAGAATTTGAATTAAGTTGTTCCCTATAAGTGACTTACCGTGAAACCTGATGAAATGGAAAGCCGTTCTCGGTCTTTGAAACTGAAAAAGTTATCGGTCTTTGAAACTGTTAATTTGTTGTAGATCTACGAGATTGTTGGTACTACAATCGAGACTTGATAATTTGAATTAAGTTGTTGCAATAAGTGACTTACTGCCTGATTTTGTCAATCTTGAAACATTGCTAAAATAGAATAATTTTAGTCACTCAACAAGGTATAAGAGACAAATATATATTTGAAGGTTGTGATGGATAAATGTTTTTTGGATACTCCGAGGGTATATGCTACTTTCTTATATCGTTTAATTGTAAGCACTTATACAATACATAATGTTCGGCCATGTAGCAAACATGTCAAGAGTATGTTACAATTTTTTTATAAAATGCCATGAAATGTTATTTGTATTTGTTGTTACATATTTTATTTATTTTGTTGTTACCATATTTTTTCTCTTTTTATACGAGAAATATTTTCAAACTTAATTAGCAAAAAACATTAGATGACCTTTATATCGTTTATAGATTTTTACGTAGCATGAATATTTTCTATTCATACGTCTAACTAACATATCATTTATTCACATAATATAAAAAATCGTTCTCTTCTTTAAACGTATTTCTTTCCATAACATATTAAAAATTACTATTCTACGGTTCTCCATTTAATCCCGTGAATTTCACTGGTTAATAATCTTGTGAATTGAATATATGACAGATCCCAACCACATGATTGTACTTATGGATCTTAGTCATTAAGTAAATCATGAATATTTATCCTCGGACTTGAGATACTAAATAACTGTTGTGAATGTAGCACATTTCTGTGGAATAGTCTAATGCTATCCGTAACTGATTGTTATAAGGGCTATTTTTAGAAGTGATTGTAAATGTTAGACCCGTATCCCGGTGTTAAGTAGGCCCCACCCTAGATGAAATATGCTAAGGTTGGATACGATTAGTTGGTCAACGAAGTTATGTGGAAAGTCAAACCCGGTAGTCAAATTAATAGTCAAAGTATGACTAATGTAGTAATATGAAATGTGAGGTATAAACTAGAAGGACCTAAGTTGCCAAGTGTTAATTATGTGTTATAAGTTAGTTGTGGCTAAAATAGGATAAAAGAGACTTGAGGGACCATTCTTGCCAAAAGCCCAAAGATCCACCTAACTAGTATTAACTAGCTTATTCTAGAGATTTCATGAATTATTGAGGGAGAAGTGAGAGGCCGGTTTTTAGAGAGAAGGAAAAAGAGAGGGAAAAACTAGTTATTGATCAAGGATGAAGAAGATGAAGATCTTATGTCCATGGCCTTCCTTAGTTAAGATCTTATGCAAGTAAGTAATCTATTATCTTGTTTTAGTGAAGTTGTAGATGAGTAGGAAAGTGGGATATCATCATATGATCTAGGTGTGATCATATGATGATTTGGTAAGAAAGATGATTTTGTTTAATGGGTTTTGTTAACCCTTGTTTATGTATTTAATTATTATGTTATTAGGTCTTGATTAGTTATGAAGGATGATGATGATGATGGAAGATTGTATTGTTGATGATGTTCTTGATGTTGTTTAGCTTGGACCAAGGTAAGTAAAATGATGATGGCATGTATTATATGGATGTCTAACATGTATGTGTTATGTATGTTTGTGATTAGTGATAAGAGGTTGGATATATGCTTATATGCTAGGATGAATAGGATCTAAGTGGTGAATTTGGTTGTGATGGTAAGTTGATGTTAGGTGATTATGCAAAAATTAGAGAGTGGAGTAGCTAAGTAAGTGTTTGGAGATATGTGATGATTATGTGTTTGATTGAAATATGATGTTATGTGATTATCGTTTTACTTACTAAGCGTAAGCTTATTCTTTTAGTTGTCAACGTTTTGTAGGTTAATGGCGATGAGGATAACTTGGCTTGGATTATAGCATAGGGATTTGGAAGCGGATTTAGGAGATAATAAGCATAGGAGCTAGGTAGAATACCGAGCTCGAGTCAATGTTGTACCCCCGAGAGTCTCTTTTATGAGTCCTATAATGTGTGTCAAAGTCGTGTAATGGTTTGGTGGTCTAACGATGTGTCAAGTGTGTTTCAAGTGTTTTTAGTAAATGTTTAAGGGGCGTTTGGATTTAAGTGTGTTTGTACCCATTTTGGGTTGTAATCGGGTCAAGTATTGTTGGAACGTGCTTGTTATGTTAAATAAATGAAGTTGGTCAAGTTTGGTATAAAACGGAAGTGGTATAAGTAGTTTGATGTCATGAAATGGGTCAAAATGGGTTTTTAGTGGTGAAAACTGCAGATTTGTTCTTGATGGCCTTCTTGACGGCGTCCCCTTTTAATCGTCCAAAAATCCTCTGGCCCGTCAAGGTCTGACGGCGTCACCATTTTTCTGACGGCGTCATGGTTAGTTGGGCAGTTTTCGAAAAATCATATCTTTTAATCCGTAAGTCAAAATGGGTCGTATGACCTATCGTTTTGAAGCTATTTGAGTCTACTTTCATTTAAAAATAGTCTCAAGGGCTAAAAGTTTATAGATTTTTGTCAGTGGTCAAAAGAGTAACCAGATGTCCGTAAAGGTGAGTCGTTTCCGCGTAAAAGTTTAAGTTTTTGGTATAAGCGGGCACGGGGTGTAACAACTTGGTATCAGAGCATCGGTTTAAGTGAATTAGGTTTCCTTTAGGTTGCCTAGACTTAAACCACTCGTAGACGCGTTAAGTTAAGTTTGAGATAGGCGGGCTAATAGTTTGTGAGTTATAGGATGTGGATGTAGAGTTTGAAACGAATGATGTGATTGTTATATGGGTAGTATGATGGGGACTTAGGGATGTGTCTTGTGTGATTTATGTTGTGGGAGACTTGACGTGTGAGTGATAGGATTACCGTGCACCTCGGGCTGTCTCGGTAATTATTATATGATTATGTAATTGTGTGCTTTGGTAGTTAGCGAGGGCGAATAGGTGTAGTAAGTTGTGTGGTGGTTGTAAGAAATGTGACTAATAATGAAAGTGCGTAACTTGTGTGATAGGGATGATCAAGGCATGGTCTTATGAGTAGTTATACTTACTGTGATGATCATTAATGAGGTATTAGAGAGGGGTTAGTGGAGAGTCAAGATATTAGGAGCATGATTATGAACGTGTGGTAATGTGAATGTGTGTTATAACATAGTGTGGTGAATAAATGACATAAACGTATACATAATAAGTCCGTGATGAATTTAGTAAAGATTCAAAATGAGAAAAAGGCATAGGAGTTGAGTAAATAGTGAAATAAAACGAAACTTCCTAAGTAATAATAGCTAAAATGAGATGAATATGTGTGAAGCTAAGGTGTTGTCATGAAATAATTATATTACAGCTAAGGCGATTAACTGTAATCATTAATAAATAATGAGCGTGTTATAATTGACGATCTATGTAAGATCTACATGTAAAGGAAGCGAGTGAGACTAAAAGAAGAGAGATAAGATATGGAAATAAAAATGTGATGGATTAAAAACGTAAGAAAGAATGAGAGGAGTATGTGTGAGAACAAAGACGTTGTCTTGAAATTATCATATTACGGCGCTGTAATCACTATAATGAATGCATGAGTTACAGTTGGTAAAATGTGAGAAGTCTAGATGTAAATCAGTCGAGTGGACTAAAATGTGAAGTAAGAATGTGAAAATGATTAACGAAGGCTAAGAATGCAAGAGGTAAAGTAAAGATGTGAAAATAACTAAGGCGGATTAAAACTGTAAGGAGTGTGTATGAGATAAAGGCGTTGTTCTAAAATTATCATATTACTACTAAGGCGATTAGCGGTAATTACTATAATAAACGAATGTAATAATGTGTGTTTGTGGTGCTTATGGCTTGGATCCGATGTTAAAATGTGAAAGTGGTAAAGTGATGAATGTAATGATCCTTCGGGATGAATGTTAAATGTGGTATCCATCGGGATGACCAAGTAAAGGAATGTTAAGGAATCCGTCGGGATGAATGTTAAAGATCTTTCGGGATAAAAATGCATTGCCTTCACAGGCAATGATTGCCTACATCCTTGGCATGTGTGAAAGTCCTTCGGGGAAAATGTTAAAGTAAAGCGGATCCAAGCTAGAAAATAGAAGAATTTAAATATCAAATGAAATATAAAAAAGAAAATGATGAAATAATAAAAGTTAAAAATTGGAAATAGGAGTAGTGGTGTTATGTCGGGAGTACATAACCACTAGTTTATATTTCTTGATTTACATCGATTGGGACGCCTCTCCATGTAAATGAGGAATTATAAACGAGTGGGCTATGTGTTGCCGACACGGCACGAGTAGGGTTAGAGAAGTAGAAAGCGAGAGTTTAGAATTCGTAGAAATTTTAAGGACTAAGATAGGAGGATTAGAGTTGGACCATGGCTTTTAGTTGAGACTTAGGAGAACCTTGATGGGATAGAGAAATTGTAATGATGATATAACGTGCCTTTCGGTGTGGTACAAAATATGATGAATGAAAGTAATGGAATGTGAACGTATTAGTCGAGTGTGATTATGTATAGTCAAATAGTACGAGTTTCTTAAGTAACGAGTAGTCAAGAATGAGGGTAGAGGATACAGCGAGTGAAATGATGATGTGATGTAATAGGGCGGATTAGAATAATGATTGGCGATAATAAGTAAGTCTTGTATTATGTAAAATCTAAGCGAGAGTTGTGTGGTATAAAAGTAAGCGGGGGTAATGTGGATTAGGGCATGTGATATGATATGGTATGCATAGAGTTGCAAGGTCACTTAGATCGTTGCAATAAGTAATCTAGTAAGTAAGGTGTTGGGAAAGAGATGAGTTATGAGACTAAGTTTTGGTTAGAAATAGAACGACAGATTTCGGGGACGAAATCTAAATAAGGGGGGTAGAATTGTTAGACCCGTATCCCGGTGTTAAGTAGGCCCCACCCTAGATGAAATATGCTAAGGTTGGATACGATTAGTTGGTCAACGAAGTTATGTGGAAAGTCAAACCCGGTAGTCAAAGTATGACTAATGTAGTAATATGAAATGTGAGGTATAAACTAGAAGGACCTAAGTTGCCAAGTGTTAATTATGTGTTATAAGTTAGTTGTGGCTAAAATAGGATAAAAGAGACTTGAGGGACCATTCTTGCCAAAAGCCCAAAGATCCACCTAACTAGTATTAACTAGCTTATTCTAGAGATTTCATGAATTATTGAGGGAGAAGTGAGAGGCCGGTTTTTAGAGAGAAGGAAAAAGAGAGGGAAAAACTAGTTATTGATCAAGGATGAAGAAGATGAAGATCTTATGTCCATGGCCTTCCTTAGTTAAGATCTTATGCAAGTAAGTAATCTATTATCTTGTTTTAGTGAAGTTGTAGATGAGTAGGAAAGTGGGATATCATCATATGATCTAGGTGTGATCATATGATGATTTGGTAAGAAAGATGATTTTGTTTAATGGGTTTTGTTAACCCTTGTTTATGTATTTGATTATTATGTTATTAGGTCTTGATTAGTTATGAAGGATGATGATGATGATGATGATGGAAGATTGTATTGTTGATGATGTTCTTGATGTTGTTTAGCTTGGACCAAGGTAAGTAAAATGATGATGGCATGTATTATATGGATGTCTAACATGTATGTGTTATGTATGTTTGTGATTAGTGATAAGAGGTTGGATATATGCTTATATGCTAGGATGAATAGGATCTAAGTGGTGAATTTGGTTGTGATGGTAAGTTGATGTTAGGTGATTATGCAAAAATTAGAGAGTGGAGTAGCTAAGTAAGTGTTTGGAGATATGTGATGATTATGTGTTTGATTGAAATATGATGTTATGTGATTATCATTTTACTTACTAAGCGTAAGCTTATTCTTTTAGTTGTCAACGTTTTGTAGGTTAATGGCGATGAGGATAACTTGGCTTGGATTATAGCATAGGGATTTGGAAGCGGATTTGGGAGATAATAAGCATAGGAGCTAGGTAGAATACCGAGCTCGAGTCAATGTTGTACCCCCGAGAGTCTCTTTTATGAGTCCTATAATGTGTGTCAAAGTCGTGTAATGGTTTGGTGGTCTAACGATGTGTCAAGTGTGTTTCAAGTGTTTTTAGTAAATGTTTAAGGGGCGTTTGGATTTAAGTGTGTTTGTACCCATTTTGGGTTGTAATCGGGTCAAGTATTGTTGGAACGTGCTTGTTATGTTAAATAAATGAAGTTGGTCAAGTTTGGTGTAAAACGGAAGTGGTATAAGTAGTTTGATGTCATGAAATGGGTCAAAATGGGTTTTTAGTGGTGAAAACTGCAGATTTGTTCTTGATGGCCTTCTTGACGGCGTCCCCTTTTAATCGTCCAAAAATCCTCTGGCCCGTCAAGGTCTGACGGCGTCACCATTTTTCTGACGGCGTCACGGTTAGTTGGGCAGTTTTCGAAAAATCATATCTTTTAATCCGTAAGTCGAAATGGGTCGTATGACCTATCGTTTTGAAGCTATTTGAGTCTACTTTCATTTAAAAATAGTCTCAAGGGCTAAAAGTTTATAGATTTTTGTCAGTGGTCAAAAGAGTAACCAGATGTCCGTAAAGGTGAGTCGTTTCCGCGTAAAAGTTTAAGTTTTTGGTATAAGCGGGCACGGGGTGTAACAGTAAAGTTCATATGTTTTTCTTGTAGTTAAGAGAGAATTTGTTCCTTCGAATTTGTTTTGAGGTTTAATACTCCTGGGCCCCTCGTAGGGTTGACAAGATGTTTGCATGGCCATGCCCAAGATCTATCTGGAATACGTTCAGATGATTTGGTAATCTTGCTCAATCAGATAAAACGAGAAACAAAATAGTTAACTTATGGAATGACTTTGATCCATATCCATAGTTAACATGGTATTAGTAACAAAAGGATAAGTACAATGATGAATCATTAAATGGTTTTCTAGGAAGCCACACTCTGGGTCGTTCTGGGGGCATTGGGGTGTTAAGCTAGACGCTACCAGTGTCATTACTATATTAAGGTATATCCAAGTGGCAGCTGAAAGGTTTATGGATATAATTAATATACGTATGACCAGATTCGAACACGAGCCTATGGGATTGCACACTTTACGTATGAGAGTCGATGTTAAATAATTAATATATAAAACGTTATATTTAATTATTAATCACAAAATAAATATTTAAGGGTCGTTAGTACTTAAAGAAAATTGACTAACGGTCGTTAAATGAGAAGTATGACGAATATATGGAAACAAGCCAAGAAGGATCCGGAATCCCTCTTGGACTCCAATATTCGGCCGAACAAGGGATAGGGATTTCCTAACCCTAACTTGGTCTCCAAGATTTCCATTAAGTATAAATATAAACCCCTTGTATTCATTCTAAGCTAACCTTGGATCACCAAAGAAAATTTACTTCTCTTCTCCTGCCCTCCTTTTGCTCATAACCGGTCGACACCCTTAAGTATAAGGAATTCGATTTTCTTGTGACAAAAAAAAAAGTGTTTTGGTTATTTTGTGATTCAATAATCTAGCCTTTCGCATCGAATCGCTACAAATACGTGTGTACAAGATCGTAGAGCAAACACCACTTCTGTTTGAATTGTTCTTGGATCGACTTAGGGTTAAGTCGAATTATACAAACCCTAACTTTTAGGGTTTAACTTGTTTGATCTTGTTTTTGCTTGGATTTGCTCCAAGGCACGCATATTCTTTTACGTTCAGTTAACTTAATTACAAGTATTATGATCCTACGCTTCCGCAATGTGTACTTGATGTTTTTGTGTTAATTATATAATTGTTATGATATATAAATTCCAACATTAAATATAAGAATGTTCAGTTCTATCTTAATTGTGATTTGTGATCATGAATGAATCCTTTCTTCTATGCTCAAAGGATCATGAAGACCGTCCCTACACACGTATTGTATGCACAATATTTAGATAGTAGATTTTTTGTATGCCATAGATTGATAACAAGCTAGCTAAGAGCAAATGGTGTGGAGTTTTTCGTGCCTCGCCGTGCCTACGTGGCTTCCTCGCTGTGCCTCGCCATGGTACCACCTAGCCTCGTCGTGCCTCGCCGTGAGACACCTCCTCTTCTGCACGGCGATGATAAGTTCTGACATTTAAACTTATAATATTCGTATATTTAATTTCAAACGGTAATATTACCGTTTAATATGCCAACATCCTTTTATATATATATATATATAAAACTTAACACTACACACTATAAATAACATATCATATACACATATTTTTCTCACACAACTCTTAACAAAAAAACCACCAATACTTTCATTTTCTCTACATAAAAAAAAATGTCGCAAAATCCAAACGAAGGCGGGTATTTCACGCAGCTCCTCGCCTCAAATCCACAACAATACGGGGGGTCGTCAAACCCGTCTACCCCGTCATCACAAAATTCTAACTCCTCATCGCCACAAATTCCTCCGTATGGGACGCAATTGCCTCCCGAGGCAATTTACCAAAACCAACAATTTGCGTTTCAAGGATTCGCAAATTACCCCCAACAACGATTTTCTCAAACTCAACCACAGTTCTATAACCCATCGCAACCTTCATCATTTCCTATACCACAACCAGATCCTCAATTCAAAGTACCTAAACCCCTTGATCCGTCCAAATCACGCGGAAAAAAAAAATGGCTAGAAAATCAAAAAAAGTCGTGAATTTGGAAAATGACGATGATGATGACCTTGAGGCGGTGGTGGGTGCGAAGAGAAACTGGTCTAAGGAAGAAGAGAAGTTGCTTGCGGAAATTTGGATAGTAATTTCGCAAGACAAAGATATCGGAAATGACCGTTCCGATGAATTCTTTTGGAACCAGATTCTGGAGATGTTCAACGAGCAATCACCCCGTGAGCCTCGTACCAAAAATATGCTCACCGGTAAATGGACACGGGTTAACGGTGATTGCCAAAAAATCAACGTTGTCTATAAACATTTGCAGCGTCGAAGCGGTGAAAACGACAGCGATCATCTCAAGAATGCGAAGGAAAATTTCGAACAACGCTTTGCCGGGAAAAAGTTTTTATATGTTCACGTGTGTGATATTTTGAAAAAGTACCCCAAACGGGATGCGGGGGATCCGATTGACATTTCATGTCTCGAGGATATTTTTGGTCCTGACAGACGTCCTCGTCCCGAAGGCGCCTACAAAGTGCGGGCTTCAAAGAAACAAAAGTCGACTTCAACGTCGAGCGCGGCGAGCTCCGGTGGGAGTCAAACGAGTTCTTTTTCGGGTCAATTATCCGAAAAATATTCCCAGAAAGCGGACGTTCAAATGGCCGCGTACGAGGCGAGGAGGGAGAAGGAAGTCAAGGCGTTGGAGATGAAGGAAATGAAGTTTCTGATGATAGATCACGACATGACCACACCGGCCAAAACCGCTATCATTCGCAAGCGGCAAGAACAAATAATGTAGAAATATCAAGATGCCGAGTAAAATGTTTAAGTTTTGTATTATTAATGTTTGTTGTATCGTTTTTTTTAAGCCCCGTATCGTTTTTTTTTTCGTATCGTAAGTTTATGTTTCGTATATGTTTAAATTTGATGTATTGTATTTTTATTTTTATGAAATGAATTTAGTTTATTTGGGTATTTGAATAAAATAAAATAAAAATAGTTAGTGGTGGGGTCCAAGTGAGTAAGTTGTGGTATGTTATGGGAAGGAAAGTTGTAAAAAGAGGTATGTCATGGTGACGTGGCATCCCGTGAGGCCCAATGAGTAGATTTAGCTCGCCGATCAACATACTTCTTATTAGATTTAACCCTATGCGTTCTTAGTTAGCTTCATTTCTTTACTTAAAATTTAAGCTTGTTAATGATTTTGATGTTATAGAACTGATATTATATTTGTGTTTTTCCAGACCCATAGTTGTGCTTATTAGAACACTGTTTTTATTTTGTGGAGGATAATCTCTCATGGACGAATAATGGATTTAAATAAAGAATCAATATTAAAAACTACAAATTTGTTATAAATTTAATTTAAGTACCCAATAACGTACATCATATGTATCAAACGCAGATATACATTCAAGGGTCAAACTGATAAAATTATAGATTTGTGATTATTGTGGTTATTCTTATTTATTTATTTATTTATTTTAGAACGGCACCACACTTAAAATCCGACCCTTGAGTTAAACCATTCAAACGAGGCCCCGGGACCCGAACCACTAGGAGAGACCCGTGAAGGAAAACCCCTAGAACTCACGGCTTCGCACTAATTTCTTTATCACTTGCGAGACTCGAACTCGGGTAAAGCCCCTCCCCAAGCTCCAGAAGGAACTCATGTGGCAAACTGCTTCCATCTCACACAAACAAAACACATATAACAACACAAACTTTTTAATATTGAACTGAACCAAACAAGATCATAAATGTTACACCATGTCACAACCTACGGAATGACAATGCTTCAATGCAAAATAAGCAAGACATACAGAAAAACACCACATTAATCAACAGGATAATAATAAAGACAAAGATAACATATATATGGAATATTGATCTAGCAATGAAAGTTTGCTTGTTGTGGGTTGCATTTCCCTGGTAGCTTCACGCATTCTACAGGGTCAATTTCGTAGACAGACAAGAAGCTTGAGTCCTTCAACTTACAAAAACATGGCAAGTCAGCCTTGTTAATGGCGCTGCAACAATCAGTCGTTGGTTCTGGACGAGGGTTGACACCTTGTGCTACCGCAGGCTGACAAGTCTTTAGAGCATCAGTGGTGACCCCGCATATTTTGAAACCATTTGTAGCCATGGGTTCAGTCACAAGTGCTGCTACTAGAACCATGGCTACAAGGGCTAACTTTGTGTAGTACTCCATTGGATCACTTCAAAGGTTAATACTCACTTAAACTATTTGTGTGTTATTGGTATGTTAGTTTAGTGTAAGCATGGTTGATTTATATAGGGAAAGAAAAAGTAGTCTTTGCAAGGTTTTTGGATATGTGGTAGGAGGATAAAATGGTCATACTACACTATTAGCACATTACTACTTATTATATGGTACTTCATCCGTCCCAAAATAAATGTCCAGTTTGACTTTTCAGAGTCAAACTGATTCAACTTTGACCTTAAATATTTTTTTTTGTTATATAATACTTAATTAAAAACTATACTATTGAAAAATACACTTAAAACCCAATCCACTTATATATTTTGCATAAAATATTATATAACACCCACAAAAATAGTTAAGGTCAAAGTTGAACCAGTTTGACTCTAAAAAGTCAAACTGGACACTTATTTTCTGGCGGAGGTATTATTATATATACATAACATTCAGTGGGCTATTTAGCCCTTTTTTTTGCCACCCGCTCCATCCACGCTCCAATAATAATTTGGTTTCTTATTGGCTGACCCGCCCTGTTCATCATAACTCACACCCCTCCTCTTTCTTTGAGATCCGACCGGTGCAGCTCCGAAAACTAAACCCACGGCCGATTCACCTTTGCCCGATCCGACCTGATGGGTTTTGTGGCAACTACAGTTGCCTGTGAGGGGGACTACAGTAAAAGGAATTTTTTTAATCCTTTTGTGGTTGTCCAAGTGCCAGATTTGATCATTTACAGTGGTATCTTCTTTCTAGCCACTTCTTTGTTTCTGATTGCTTTATATAATTTTAGATTAGGTAGATCAATTATTTTGTGATCTAAAGAGCTGAAACAATGTTATTGTGTGGAGAATCTTAGATTTAGGGTTTCCATTAATCCAATTTCCTTTATTATTGTAGTACTCTTACATTAGGCAGATCAATTGTTTTTTGATCAAAAGAGGTGGAGATCATAAATCGCATGTTTCAGGTTACTTACATGATCCTTTTTTTTTTTTTTTTTTTTTTTTTTTTTTTTTTTTTTTTTAATTATCAATTTTAGGTGTTTTGATTTTGAATTAGGATTTGGTTTTAGTTTAGGGTTTTTTTGTGAAACTAGTGGTGTTTGAGATTTGGGTGTTTGGGTTAGGTGTTATGATTTTCTATCTTTTTGTTGTTTTCAGTTGGAAGTTGTGATTATAGTGTCTTTTTTTTTCTTTGGTTTTCTTGAAGGGTTGATTATGTTTACTGATGGTTGATTATAGTTTAATGTGTTGTTGCGAACGTGTGCTTTCTATAGTCAAGTCATTTTTGTTTGAGTATAGATGCGGGGGAGATTAAAGGTGCGACTATCCGAGAAGTTGACATTCACTAGGGATTATAGTTCTTGGAATCATCAAAGCTTGAAGCTGAGAAACGAATTCCTGTCATTTTCGTGTATGCAAGTATATAAGAGTTATTGTTTTAGGGTTAGAAATTTATAAGTCTTATTACACGGCCCGGGTAGTTTAGTTTTTCTTCATACAATTTAGATTTTATATTTTGGTTATGGGTTGAAGTTGGCATGTGTATGTAACTTCTTTTACTGTTAACAAAGAGTTACCATTAAAAGAACCAAAAATTTAAGTGACTTAAGACTTTATGAAGTTTATGGTTTCCTTTGTAGATGATAAGCTGTGTATAAGGTGTATGTTGTCGTCATAATGATATAAGTGTTTTTTGTAGGTCATCAGGATTTTCTAGCTTATGTGCAGCTGGAACATGATGGGTCAAAGCATCCTGTATCTTGGCGAGGCATCACGATCACGTTTGTGTTTGCAGCCATGTCAGGTTCGCATACCCTTTTATTCGGTTACACCCCCGTCTTCTTTGTAATGTTTTCCATAAGGCTATGATGATATCTGTAATGTGACACAGGTAAACTGTGTCTTGAATGATCTGACTGTAAGCTGGTGGGGCAACAACCGGATGGCATAGTTTAAATACTTACTATGCAACCGTGTTTGTTTGCAGCCATTACGGAATAAGGATAATTTTGTGACTTGAACCCTACATACAGATCTGAGCCATTTGTTTGTCGCAGCATTTTAGTGGTTGGATACTTTTTATGTCATGTTTGGGTGTTTGGCATGTGGTAGGGTGGATTCGAGCAAGCACCTGGAAAAAGGAAGCAGGAATACGAGAAGACTATTGCAGCCTACAACAACAAAATAAAAAAAAAAAAAAAAAAAAAAAAAGAAAAAAAGAAAAAGAAAAGAGGTAACAGTTGTTGTGACAAAAGGAAGAAGGAATACGGTATGGTAACATGCTTCTGGCTTTAGTGCACTATTCATTTGATATAAACGAATTTGATATCCGTTTTGTCTGGCCTTTTGTCATTCGCTAGAAAGTGGTTATTATTCACTTATGTGTTTATTGATGGACGCTTTTTCTTTGTCGTCAGGTTAGGTCAAGTCCTCTTTTTCAGTATGTTTTTTTTTATAATAGCAGTGTGTATTTTGGAAAATCTTCAAAGGAACCCTGTTGTTGTGGACCTATACTAATCTGATCAACTTTCATGAATTTAAACCAAACTGACCTATTTTGCAACAAGTCTCGCAATTGCACTTTTTTGGGTGACCACAATGTATTTTCAATGCTGCAAGAAGTGATTTTTCGTGACAAAATTTTTTTTTTTCAAATTAGAACTTACATAGAGATAAGGTGTGTTTTGATTAGGCTACAATAAAAATTAAGAATAACGTGTGTTCGGATCAAATTATCACACAATTAAACTAGGCATGTGTGTGTAACAAAAATGAAAAACAAAGATGTAAGTTATGCAAACTGTTGAATATTTGACCCGTCTAAAATTAGTCCACTTATGATCCTTTGTATCTGAATTAGTTTTAAATCTGTCATTCATTTGCATTTCTCAAATACAGATAAAAGGGTAGTGTTACATCTTCAATCATCAGGGGTGTTTAGCATCAACAGCTTACGAAATTTGAGCATGTATATGATATACTTCTTTTTATGGCAGGTTAATGGTGAGGATGAATGGTCATTTGGGTTTTGCAGCATCATAACGTCGGCTTAGGTTACCTAAAATAAAGGTAAAAAGTTATGGTCATTATGAATTTTTTTAGTAACAAATAAAGGCAATGTTACTAATGTTGTGTCTGTTTATCCTTTTACCTCAACAAACCCGAGTCAGGTATGTGGTATCATAAGTTTCAGTTTTTCTTTGGATTTTGGGGGAGAAATTGGTAAGAGTTGCCTCAATACTTCATGTTATCATCTTTGTTTAATTTCCAAATGCCCGAGAACTTTGAAACTCAGAACATTGAGTTTAATTATTTTAATATGGAGCTATATGCAGTATTTTATTTGATTGCAAGATTCAGTTTTATTCGCTATATCTACAATTTACTTACATCATTATTCAACGTAATCTTATCAGGGGAGTGGCTCGGCTGTAGCCAGATGCGCTACAATTGGACTATCAAAGGTGCTGGTACCAGAGATGAAAAACCTATCGAGCATCGGGTATTCACTTAATTTTATCATTCATTTATATAATTATTTTAGTCATACACGTATTTATTTCAATGCAACAAGCATTTTGAGGATACCACTTAAAAAGCATTCCCAAAGATATGCTCATTACAGATTCTTCAAGTTTGAATATTAAAAATGCTGATCAAGTAAACAGCTATGAATAATTGACCCCAAACACTCCTTTAGACCAAACGAATTATATGTTGTGTTTATGTGTGTTCACTGTTGCCATGCTCATGATGTTCTATAAGTTAAAATGTAATACTCTATTTGAGTGATTTGTTATTTTCATGATCTAAGAGAGCAAATTACGTCGGATGGCCCTTAGTGACTTCATTCGTTTACTTAAGATAGTAACAGAAAATGTCGGATGGCCCTTAGTGATAATTATGGGTTTTAGTACCTTTTTCTTTTAATTCAAAAATATTACTGGTGTAATGCAGATTTTTATTTCTCTCGCCATACTTTTTATACTTTGTCATTTTTGTAGGTACTATAGACCTGTTGAAGAATGTGGCTGCCACATTGTCCTGACCCAATGGCTATCCAAAGTCATCAGTTGTAGGTAAAGGTGGGTAAATGTAACAGTCCTATTAAACATTGCTGAAGTTCTAAATATCAGTTTACTAACTTTCAGAATGTTGTTATCATTTTAGGTGCTCCCACACAGGTTCAATCAAGCTCCAACACATTGCATAAAAATAAAAGTCATTTACAGTCGGTCACCGGATGCTATTATATACAGGTTCAATCAAGCTTCAACCTGCAAGTGATTTCAAATGGTAGGATTAGGCCCAAGAAGGTCAACAACGCTTTTGCTCCGAGGTATGCTATTATATACAGTATGGTAGATCAAACTGATTACCTTTTAGCATAGTCAGCCAAGCATGTGCCAATACACAAAGAACAATAAGAATTTGAAGAAAATAATGAAAGAAACATTATACCTGATTGCAAAAAGAGCGAAAACTAAGTATGGCTACATTTGCTGCTGTTGTTATGGGTTTTCAGGTTTATTCATTTTCACAAAAGGTATGTGTGAAAATGGGTGTTTTTTTCTAATGGGTCAAAACATAGAGAAGTCCTGCTACAGTATCTTTGTTGTGTTTATAGTTGAATTTGGCATGTTCCAGATTTAATAATACTCAACCGAGCCTAAAGTAGAAGTTAAAGGTAAAAATATGGACGAGTTGGGTAACGGGTGAATATGGGTAAATTTTTTGAAGGGTAACAGGTGAAAATGGGTAAGCTTATTTGAGCCGTTTATTAACCGTACTATGAAAATGCAATAAGCTAATTTTGAGTGTTTGGATTGAAACAAGTGGGAAGTTGGACACGTTCAAAGAATAAGGGTAAGATTGGTTTTTGAACAAAGAGTTAAAAGTTATAATGTAGCAACATCTTGCTCAAAAACAATTCCTTTCACTAATTTTTTGACTAATTGTTGTAGTGATTTTAGCAATGACAAGTTGGAGTTTGAATAGGATGTCATACTCAGTTTTTATTAAGAGATACATCCCTTCGAGAAATTTATTAAATTTAGAGGCGCCTTCATGTAGCAACAAGACTCTTAGGCTATATACATGTTAGACACTCAAACTTGCATCAAAATATTACCAGACACAAATAATCAAGTATACAAGTATTTGCATCATATTCTAATTTTTAAGACCTTTACTTACTGGTATTTATGCCAATGATGTGTCAATAATGAAGTTTCCTATCACAATTTAATGCAACTACGCAAAACCAAGTGGGTATCTTAAAAATAACCATATCATGTAATCAGTAACCTAATTATCTGAACAAATTATCCTGTTAACCCGTTAATTAGTAAATAAGAATGCGCTTTGCATTTAGATAACATATCCAAAAATGATCTTTTGCACCATATAAAGACGGCGCTAAGGGATCAGGAAGTGATGCGGGGAAGTATTTTCCAACAAACTCTTTTTGGTCGTATACTTCGGATTGAATACCTCGAGCCTCAAGAAGGAAAAACATCTCATTCAAGGCCTGCACGTGAAAGAGCCAAGAAAATCCAATTTTATAAAAAGACTTATCTTAGTGTAAAGATGCAAAGAGAGTGAGTATCTTTAGAACTTTGTTGCTGCGTAATAATTCTTTGTAAATGCTTATAGAATACAGTTTGGAACCTCTTTTATAAATTGAGTGTCGAAAGGAAGAGGTGCGTGTTTCTGCATCTTTTTGGGTTTTGACCCATTAACATATAATGTGTTTATTAGAAAGCGTTAGTACTAAATACTAATTGAATTTAATTATGCGCCAGGAGGTTTAGACATTTGAATACAATACATTTTAGATGATTTTTTCAAATGTTGGTTTGGGAGGTAACTCCATTTTCGGGAGGAAGGAGTTTTCACTGTGTTTAGGTGACTCGGAGGAAGGAGCTTTGTCACCCAAGACATGAACTTGAGATAAAAAAATGAAAGCCAAAAACCCCGCCGAAACGCGCGGGTTTCCCCACTCGTTTATTTTATCCATTGGGTCTGTTTCAGAAGTGGCAACTAAGAACCCTGCATGGAATTGATTAATAACTTCAAGTATTCATGCGTGGATTTACATATTCACGTGAATGTTTCAAACTTATAAACTTGAGTAATTAACGATATATGGAGTCCTACTTTAGATGTTTAATTAATCACAACGAGACAGCATGGCCCGTGCGATGCACGGGCTTCGATTACCATGAAGTAGCATTAGTCTGGCAAGGTTAATTAGGTGTGTTAACATTAGTCATAAAACTATAAGTGTTAAACTAAAAAATTCGCTTTATTAAGCTTTTACAAATAGAAATGTTTCATATGAAAGATACTCAAAGATGTGTTTGACCATTAGTACACGTGGTTGTAAGTAGTAAATGCACGTTTGATTTACTTACTTAGTGGTTCTCAGATTTTAGGTTCGTCGATTTGATCATCCTTCCATGCTGATACTCTACTAAAGGATACTAAAGGTTACCACTTTATCATGATAGTTTCTTTTGTACTAAAGGATTTCGAATTGCGATGCACGGGCTTTGTTCACTTTAAAGAATCATGAGCTTTGCAAGGGTTATGTGTATTTAGTTACTATAACATTTATTTTTATAATTATAATTGTTCAATTAATAAAACACATAAACATTTATTATTATAATTATAATTGTATACTTCCAATAAAACTCATAAATGATTGTTCATAATCAATTGCTCAATCAATAAAACTCATAAACATGTATTATTATAATTATAATTGTATACATCCAAATTTAAAAAGACCATTCAATTTTGAGTATGTCTCTTTGTTTGCCACATTAAGTAGCAATAATTTGATAAACATGGCTTTGTAAGTGATCGAATTTTCAAGTTTTATTAAAATAAATATCAAATCATGAGGATAACTTTCATAACGCCTTACATTCATTATTCTTTTATGTCTTAAGAAAATTTAAAGTCTTGTCTCATTTAATTGCATTTGTTTGCTTTTGACGTAGATAGACCCAATACTCGCAACTAAATTATAAGTAAGAACTCGACAATTATCATGTGTTTTACTTTTGTCGTCTTTTATTTAAGTTAACATTGTTTTGTAATAACCATAACTAAATCTTAGGTAATCAATTATTATCTCTTTTTTATTTTACCCCTATCTATAATTTTACCTATGCTAAACCCGTTCTTTTATGGTCCAACGTCATTACTAACTGTGAAATAATTACTCTATTTGGTATTTAGTTTTTAAATGAGGAATTTTAATATCTAAATGAGAAATTTTAATATCTCATTTTAGCTATTTGATTGTGACAAAGGCCTCACAAAGCATGTAAACCACTTTGTAACTTATCATTCAACAAATAATATATAAGTCTATGCCTTTTTACCATACTTTGCCCTTCAAATTCACTCGGAACAACTCTCAAATCAAAATGCGTCTCGCCGTCACTCCCCGTCACACCCGCATGCTGATACTATCTTTTACTTCCAAATTAATTGTCTTAAGTTCCCGTTTACCTCCACTATCCTCTGCCCTCTACTTCCCATAATACAACAACAGTGTGTGTCAAAAACAAATGACAGATACTTGCTTTCTAGACCTTTATTATTCATTTATTTAGGACAGATGTTACATATTGAAGTCCCTTGGCTTTTCCCAATTTTTAATCACTTTTGGTTGTACATATGGTAAATGCTTTTATGCTTCTTTCCTTCGGTTTTAATACACTTTTTTTCAAAAGTCGTTATACAATATAAAAATTAAAAGTTTCCAATTTCTCAATTTTTGGCTCCAATTCAATTTCACTTTTTTTTTTTTTTTTGCATCAACAGCAACATATTCAATAAACTAATATACAACACAACTTGCAACTCATTCTTTAAGTATCGTGTGATGCACAGGCTTTGTTCACTGTAAGAATAATCGGTTTTGCAAGGGTTATGTGTATTTAGTTATTATGCGTAGTTTGGATCGGGGGTACTCGACTGAATAAACAAAGTTTGTTTAAGTAAGTTTTTGTAAATAGAATTGTTTCAAGAAAAAAGTATCAAATACATGAGTGACTTTCTTCATCGTAATGCAAAACATGTTATTTCAAACACATAGTTTTTACTACATATCTGAATAACGTATGGAAAGAGCAAAGCCTCGTTTAAAAGCATCCAACTCCACGTCCCATTACTTGAGCTTTAGTCCGTTACATAACTTGGGCCATCGTGTGACACTTGCTTAATAAATTCTATATACTTAATGAACTCATTAACTGTTTATAAAAGATAGTAAATATCAACATTTCATGAAACTTTAAAAGCTCTTAAAAGCTTTAAAATGAGGCTTTAGAGGTTTGATATGTTTGTGTTTTTTGGGATGAATTGAGCTTATGCCATTAATGCTCACATTTATGCATAGAACTCAATTGACCCGTGCGATGCAAGGGCTTTGTTTGCCCAAAAGCTTGGGTACTTTATTTTTGATAATATCGCATATCATATTTATATTACATATTGTTTCAAGGCCCGAGCGATTCACAGTTTCTATTTTCCGAGTGAAATTATTCTAAGCTAAAACGTCATATTTTTATATAACATATTTAATATCAAGTATGGCCTAGGCTGGGTTATTGACGGGTTAAATTGACTTGTACTCAGAATGTGTAACATATTTATCCATGATAGTAACAACATAAAAAAATTACATGTGCATGTCATAAGATGGGTTATATCTCACAGAAGCAAAACATTTATTAGTGTTTATAGAAATCAATACGAACTACGTTTTAATTAGTAACATCGAACTATTATATATAGCTTATTCGGTGGTGCATCCTAGCGTCAATATGTGGGTACTATATGAGGTTGATTTCAAACAATGGGTTCATATATAACATATTAAGATATCGATTTGATATCTATATAGTCAAGTTACCAAACATATACGATCAACTAAAATGAAAGACAAACACATGATTCGTTTCCATTTAATCAAACACTTATTACGCATACGATGTTACGTATTTGAATTAATTTTTCTCACACATTTTTATACTTAAAAATCCTTAAGACAAATATTATGATTTTTATTACATATTTCACAATTAAAGACCAGGAAAAAATCCGTGGAAGCCATTTAGTAAGCATGAAATTGAAATTTTAAAAATATCATTAAAAGGTCTCTTCACACTAAGGCAAGTTTATAAGCGCAAAATAAAAAGGCTCTTCAACTCATCCTAATAACTAATTCTTTTATAGAAGAAAAACAAAAATGTCATATCCCATGCGGTGGACAATGCAAGGATTTTAAATATGAATTTTAAGTTTTGGTAACGGATGTTTACTTCTCCTTTACTTCAAGTGCTAAGCTTTAGATTTTACGTAGAAGAGTTTGCTGAGTGCTAACTTCATTTTATATTTTAGTAACAATCTTTTTCATTTATTATCAAATATTTTAATTATTTAATCTTTTAGTAAGCATGAATAAGTGCATCAAAAGACACCACAAACAATTTAAACACAATAAATGCGATAAATATTGCAAAACGTAAGGTATTAAAAGTAGAAGTGTGACGTTTGATTTTGCACACATTTTAAGTGTTGCGTCATTTGAAGGTAAAGGTTTTGCAGGAAAAAGAAACACATACAAATGGTTCATGCATATTAAGAAACCATCTATAATGACATATCACTGTTTATTTCGAACTATCTTGCAAAACGTAAGGTATTAAAAGTAGAAGTGTAACGTTTGATTTAGCACACATTTTAAGTGACACAAACCTTATAGGAGTTTTTTGGTTAAGCATTGTGTTTTAAAAACAAAATTAACTAAATGAGCATCTTCAAAATTATTTAATTTATAATACTATTCTTTTTTTTTCATGCACGGCTACAATGATCCACACTTTTTTTCTGTGACGAACCTTGATTTACTTCTCGTGATCACTTTTATCAGATTATACTGCTAGTTGATACTTTGTACTGCTACCTATGAACTTAGTACTGCTCCTCATGTGTTATCAGTTTGTACTGCTCGAAGTATTGCTATATCCTGTGTCAAAAACAATAAGAGCAGCACAAATACAAAGCAAAGGACAGGCGCATAGCATATCTGAGTTATCTAAAAATCCAAGAACAAAACATTCGTCACAGCTTATTACTCAAACATTGTTCACCAACACTGTAACACCAAACAATTTAAAGTTCACCAAACACTTAGAATCAAACATATCAAATTATTGTTTTTGAAACCCTTTTATTAGGTCGGGAAAACTATTGTCATTCAGCCTCCCTACTCTGCGTGATCTTTCATATGTTTATCCTTCTGCGCTGCTTCATCAGGTATCTCCTCCACATCTGAATCCTCTTCAATGTACCTTAAATAATGAGGGAAAAAATAGGGGTTATTGCGTGCAATTATCAGTGTCAAGCATGGGATTGTAAATTGAAAACTGAAACCATACCTCCTTTTCTTTTTGCTTTCAACAGGCTTGGATGGAGTGTTTAACTGTGGACCCTTTACCAGGCGTTTAAGAGGGGATTTCGGCTCGCTGTTGCTGCTTTCGGGTGCTCCAGAACATGATTCGTATTTTACTATTTTTGTAAACTGATGCTAAACTTTGTTTTGGTAATTTATCAACGTGGCTTTTGAAAAACATAGATATTAGGAGCCGGTTTTGTTAGAAAAAAAACCCCGGCCCAATATCTGTTTCAACCTAACACCGATCCAACACATATGATAATACCTAACCCTACTATCTCATTCTATCACAAACTCACGCCTCATCTCTTTCTTCTCTTCCAACTGAAAAACGCAGCACCACAAACCTTCAACTTCTTTGTATTTCTTTACTCAACTGGATAACACAAACAACAATAACAAACAAAGACCGTCCCTTGTTTTCGCTAATCTGAAGCCCACAAACCCACGCGACTTATCTTACTGTTCGAAGATAACCAAGACTATGGCTAAAGATCTTTGTTAGGTCTTTTGTTCTAGACGAAAAAGATAAAAAAGTGAGATCTTTGTTTATTTTTTTGTTATGTGTTTGAGTCTAGATTTAGGTTGATGAGAGTTGAAGAGTGATTGGTGAGGGTATTGGTAGTGTCTAGATTAGGATTGATGTGGTTTTTGTTTTTGTTGTTGATTCAAAAATGGATTCGGATTTGTTCTTTTGTTGGATTCGGATAAGTATGTGATTTTTGGTTGTAATATTTTTTTAACGAATGATAAGAAAAAAATAGAAATAATAAGTGGATAAGAACCTTGAAGTCCCCATTTCTAATCTTTGCGAGCGTGCCTAGATCTAACACATGTGTTTTCCCGGATATTTTCTTTAGCTAAAGGGGGCCGAGCTTTGGTCTACTGAGACCGAGTCTATTTGTATCTCCAATTATGAAATGGGATGCCAAAAGCAAGTGTTGGTCGACTACTCGAACACGAAGCCATTTGAGCAACCACATGGACTGTCCAAACGTTGATCTACCAAGCATCTCTTATGGCAATACCTGCAACTAAAAAGTTTGATCAGCCAAACTTATTGGTAATTACTTCCACAATCAAAAAGGTTATCAAAGTCAATTGAAATAAGCATGCAAACAAAGTACAAAAGAAAATTGAAAGCAAAACTGAACACATATGTATAGTTAGGGTCGTCAAATAGAGAATCAAAAATTTGCTGGTCTGATGTTGTTGGATGGACACTTATTTATACTTGAATGTGCTTATGTAACTTATGAATATGAAAAGAGTAACTAAAGTCACTCATTTTAATTACATGACCTTTCGTTTGTAAAAGCTATTAAAAGCTTTTAAATGGAGCTCTTGATCAGGGGAATTCGACTAAATAAACATAGTTTGTTTAAGCAAACTTTTATAAATAGAATTGTTTCACCAAAAAGTATGAAACGCATGACTAAGGTTCATCATCGTAACTCAAAATATAATGTATCGAACACACTTTCTTGCTAAAAAAAACATACTTATCGGCTTCAAGTTGGCACACCAGTGGTTATATTTTTAAGCGCGACCATTCCTTGTAGGTAGTCTGCAAAAAAAAATAGTAACCAAAACTTAAAAAGTTTATATATTTAAAGCACATTGGGTTAATATTAATTGTATTTGTATAAGTTGCAAAATTATTGAAATGTTATTAGGTTATATTGGTCAATTCCGAAAATGAAAAATTGTGTTTCTTTTTTTCTTTTTTCTTTTATAGTTATTATTGTTATTATTATTATTATTATTATTATTATTATTATTATTATTATTATTATTATTATTATTATTTTATTTTATTTTATTTTATTTTATTTTATTTATTTATTTATTTTATTATAAACAATACTTTCATTAGAAAAACCATAGGATTACAAGAAATTAGTGGGGAGCCTTGACACTAACTGGGCCCCCACACCTTTAGCAATTGCAAAACTAATCCTACTGAAGATATGAATAGCAGAACGCGCTCCAATGTCTTGAGTTATAGAGAACTTCCGGATCCGCTTTAGTAAGGTCACCGCATCTGTCTCAAGTTCCCCCAAAGAGGAGAATGAGAAAGGGAGGAACCCATATCCAATCTCCGCACACTTAGCCCCATACTTGACGCGTTTACGTTGTGCAGCGTCAGTTACCACACGACCTAGCACAAAGTCAATCATACCAGTTTGCGTCAAGGGAGACGACCCGGTCAGATCGACACATACGTCCTTCCCTCCGTCCCAAGAATAAAGCAATATATTAGCTGGACGTAAGGCTTGCTCCCTTTCACCACACAGCCCAATGTCAACTTCTTTACGAGCCGAGACCCCGGATCGGGAACATATGTCAACCAGAGTATCTCGCACCGCATTGTGCCGATGTTTAATACCAATAATGCTAGTGCACGATACAGCATGGTCCCTGTAAATATCCCCTGTAAAAACCTTGGAGCAAGCTGAGCACGAGCTCTGAACAGAAAATAAGGGAACACCTAGCCTATAGCATAATACACACCAGTAAGTTCTGGCGTTCATAGTCTGTCCCAACCCAGAGATCGGGACCACCCTAAGCCAATCGAAAGTGTAGTCCTCCTTTTGCAAACTCCAGAGTGCCATTTGTTGAGCATATAGGCAAAAGGTGGATTCAGCCATTTGGGTAACACGTGTGAAATATATGTCTGCCAATTTCTTCATGAGTTTGGGGGCAGCGGTATCATCCGGGTTACTCAAAAGGTCGATCTCCATTTTCACATTAAAGGCACACAAGGCATCTTCGAAGGAAGGTCCAGAAGTTACAATACCAGAATGTCGGAGGAGCTTAGTTTGTAAGCTGGCAGACTGGAGTCGAGATGCAAGGAAAGCATAGTTCAAGGCATCACTTGCAGAGTATACACCAAGCCCACCAAATACAAATGGCAGGGTGGCCAGTCTCCATTGCCAATCACCAAAACCAGGACCAGAAGCCGTGACAATACGCTCCAGAGAGGAACGAAGTGCCGCATCAAATGAAATGTGAGCTCGGTCAAAGACCTGAGGAGTACATGTGCGCATAGAAAAATATAGCTTGGAAATGCCAGCACAAGCACGAAGGAGCAACAGCTCACATTGAGGGTCCTTAAGCTTAGCAACCGCCTCCATGAGCTCAATAGTTTTGGCAACCCTTTTTAAAACAAGCTCACTACTAAAATCAAAGTCCACACTAGCAGGTCCACCCTATAATTTAACACCATGTAACGGGCGGGCAATATTAGGTGGGAAGACACCTGCGAGCATGCTTCTAGGGTCTTCCTTTGGCAAAAAAACCTCAGTTTTATCAACATTGAGGTGTAGCCCACGCCGTGGTCCATCAATCATGATAAGCTTTAAAACCTTCCCCACGATCAAAGTATCTCCAATAATAGTGCCATCATCAAGATACCAAGCCTGAAGGGGAAGACTAAAGGAGTCTCTAATCTTGCATATCAATGGGTGTAACACTAGAGCAAAGAGAATAGGTCCAAGTGGATCACCTTGTTGTACCCCCTGGTGCGACCATAACGTATGTTCTCCGTAATATAATCTAGCAGGCCTGGAGTAACAAAATTCCACCCAACGTGAAATGGCAGGACAACGTAGATGAACCTCTTGTAACATGACCTCTCGGTCTGCCAAATTTAAGGCATTTTTGAAGTCAACAAATAACATCGAAAGACCCTCCTCACCACCACGGTCTTCAAGAAACCTATTCACGGCATGGAGAATAGCCTCTCCCCCTCCAGGTACCCCCACACCAAACTGAAGATCATTCAAATAACCATCTAAGGAATGGCTGATCATGGAAGCACTAACCTTGGAGACTAAACATCTCCAAATAGTCCTTACAGCAATGGGACGGATACCACCTCTAGGCTTGATCAGCGGTGTAAGAGGAGAACTAGCAATATACTCACCCAATGCCCTAGGACATTTACCATCGAGAAAAAGATTTACCACATGGGTGATAGAATCGATTAACTCATCGGAGATAGCCACAACAGCACCACTAAAATAATCCAAAAGGTGTTGGGCGCGCAAACTATCTCGACCACAAGAGGTACCACGGGGGAAACTCTTGATCATATCAAGAACCACAGCAGGAGATGCAATGAGGGTATGATGATCAATAGGTATATCCGGCAGAGAAGGAGCAGACTTGAAAGGATGCTTAGCTTTTAAGTCCTCAAGAGTGGTATCATTATAAGGAGCAACACCTGACGAAGAAAGAACTCTGACAGCCACAGTATAATGGCCATCACAAATCTTCCTCTTACATTGCTTGACATTACGCTCCCCCAAGTCCAGGTTCTCCTCATCACTATTGGACCATGCAGGGGAGGGTTCAACTAAAACCTCTCTAACAAGTTGCAGACTACCGCCAGATGAACCCCAGGAGCGGATGGCATTAGCGATATATTCTTCCTGGCATTGGCGCTTAATAGCAGACCTACACTCCATGTTACTCCTCGGGCAAAAGGTTTTAAGGAGACAAAGAGGCAAGACCAATAGGCTAACCCAACAAGAGATGTCATCAGGTGTACAGATCACTTTATCAAGAGCTCCTTTCAGCACGCGAGAGAATCCCAAATGACACTTTGGAGGGATGGATTTGACAGTGTGTAATCCTTTAGAAAGCAAAGTGTCAAGTAAGTGTAGATGAAAACCACAATGCTCCTCCAAATTCGGGTCATCATTACGAGTGAGTTGAACAGAAGAAGGGAAACGTGGCTTGGCGAGATCAAACAACACAAACCTAACAACACCATCGCCACAATCAGGGGGTGACACAAAATCAGATCCATACCGACACTTAGAACGGAAGGTAAGCTTCTTAAAACAAACCCCGCATAACCAAAGACCCATACGTTTCAACGTAACCTCAGCTGCCTCAAAAACAACAAGATTAGTGGCCACGGAAAGTTTGGTGGTGGCAAGCGCATCCTCATTGAAATGACGATCACAAATATGTGAGATCAACGATGTTTTGGTGAGCCCATTTCCACTGCTGTCCTGACAACCACTTAAACCAACAAAGGGACAATGGAACTGTATGATTGCCATATCAAATGGTATCAAGGCACCACAAGTCCAAAAGCAAGATAAATCTCTCCACAAGTCAAACCCCAAGTCAAACAACGGATTTTCCAAAGTCAAACCGCAATTCTTTATGAAAGCCACAGGTAGTCCTGAGTCAAACCGCAATTTACTTAGAGTCAAATCACAAGTCAAACCGCAATTTTCTCAAATCGCAACACAATTCAATCAAAACACAACCCAACTCAAATCGCAACCAAAAAACCGGAACAAAATGCAACCCAACTCAAAACGCAAAGCCTACTATCTAAAAAGATCAAATCGCAATACAATTTAGTCAAAACGCAAGGATTGACCAGAAAGGCAAAACGCAATTAGAACTTAGCAAAAAGCGGGCCCACTAACAAAACGCAATCCCAACACATAATCATCCAAAAAGAAACTCCAAAAAGCGGGCCCCACTACTAGCCAAAACAATAACCCTTTCCCCCCACAGACAAATCGCAACCAAGAACCTCAAAACAGAAATCCAGGACTGCTACACCAACAAGGAGGGGATCACGACCCGTATGAAAGAAACCTTATCAGAAAACGTTTGGGGGAACCAAAAAAAACCCCACAGCGAATTAGGGGAGCAAAATTGGCTACAATCCTAACAAGAAGTAAGAAGATGAAGCAACTGGGAAACAGTAAAACCACAATCCAACAAGAAGTGTTGAATCAATGGTTCGCATGCATACGGTCAGATCCGAAAATAGAACAAACTCACATCCTAAGGGGGTATTTGGGATTGCTTATTTAAAATATATTATTCGTTTTGAAAACGGATAATTAGATAATCCGCTGTTACAAAACGTGGTATTGAAATATATTGTTTGGAACAAATCACTTCTAACTTATCCTTTTACTTTCATCCTCATACCACATATCAATCTCCAGGTCTCAACTCTGCACCCCATTTTCACCTTCCAAAAAGTTGCAAACACAAAAGTTCATCGCTACCCTCATCTCCATCCATTGCCACCGTCTATCACTACCATTCTTCACCATCGTGAACCATGCACTTTGATATTAGGTCTAATATGTGAATAACGCACATACACATGTAAGAATGATTTTTATTTATTCAATCATAAGCTCGGTTTCAAGAAAAAAAGGTTCGGTCAACAATAGGTAAATTAAGTTTAACAAAGAAATAAAAGGCTAACTCTGCAATTTTAGGTTTAAGGTTGAATCGCGTTTTGCAAAAGCATTGAGGCATCTGATTTTTCAAAATGACGTTTTGATGGTTTCTAAACGCACATAAGCGATTATTCATGTTTCCTATCCAAACACTTTCAACTGGATTATTGCATTTTCGAAACTCAATAATCAGATAATCCACTTACAATCGCAATGCCAAACACCCCCCAAGACTCCAATCCATTCCCCCTACATCTGGTTGGATTTGTTAGTTGAAATGAGTTATCTAAATATAGTTGGGGACATGGTTTGTTTTCCTTTATTAGTATAAACATGTTTGATTGTCTATATAGAAAAAATAGGTTTAGGTTTTTTTTGTTTATGATTATTATCTTTGGAAATTGAAGTTGGTAAGTGCGAAATCGGAAAAAAAAAAAAAAAAAAAAAAGGTTCCTCATTTCTGGTTCCCAAACACTGTTTCCTCCTTGCATTGATCGAATTGATCTTCGGGGTGTGAAATTCCCAACATTTAAGATGACTTAAATTTTACCGTACAGGGCAAAGATCCTATATGTGTTTGTTTATTTTTTATTTTTTTGTTTATGAGCTTTGACATATTTTAAAGTTGTGTATGTTGTGAATTTGTTACCCATATCATTGCGATGGTTCTCAAAAAATCGCTAATCTAGGATTCTAAATTCTTACTTTGCAGAGGCCATGGAGTCAGTTTGCAGAGGCCATGAAGTCATCCTAGAGCTATTCAAGCATGCGGTTTAAGCTATTCTTTTCATCTTTGCTATTAAAAATTAAATAGACTTGACGGTCTTCTAAAAATATTGCTAATCCAGGCATCTAAATTCTTACTTTGCATAGGCGATGGAGTCACGTTGCAGAGGTCATGGAGCCAATCTAGAGCTATTCAGGTATGCGGCTTTGAATATGTGATTCAATCTTATTTTTACAGTTATTAAACCCCTTATTTCCTATGCTTAACACGATAAAGTAACAACTTAAACCTTTGATTTCAGAACATTGAATATGTGATTCAATCTTATTTTTACAGTTATGAAATATTCGTCACAGACTTTCTATGTAAAATAACTGTTCCATAAGTATTTGAGATTTATACGAATACAATCATCACATCCAACATGCATAATCCTGAATTCCTTGCATATCATCTAAAAGATCTAAATTTCCGTCACATATAAATATATATTGTAAGGTTGGGTGCTCTATATTTATGACTTTAGGCATGATATGTGGCTGTTGACTTTAGGGTTCATTATCGTATCATGGGAGTTGATGCAACAGTCTCGTCTTCTGCATCTGAATTCTCTTCCACATAACTTGCATCATTTTTTTAAAAAAAAAAATTGTTACTGCGTGCAACAGTCATTATCTAGTTGGAGTTGGAATTTTATACTGCAACGCAGCGACTAACCTCCTTTTCTTTTTTGACTCAGATGCCTTTGCCGGTGCATATACTTGTGGGTGCCTAACCAGTCTCTTAATTGGGCTCTTGCTAGTATTGCTGCTGCTCTTGTGAGTATTGCTGCTACTCTCTGCTGTGTCATCATCCTAAACCTCGGTCACGTTAGGGAGTTTTGAAACTGTAGAAGTATTGGATGGGATAACGTTGGTGCAGGCGAAGCTCTCAAACTCGCCATAATTATAGTATGTGTGCGACTTGATTTCAAACACGTGCTTTGTACTATACAGATTCAGTAAAGCATGTGGCAACAACGGCGCATCATCTTCAGCCTGTTCATTAAAACGCATCCACAAATTAACCAAAAATGCAACCAAATATGCACTCTTACCTCTTCAATCCCATTAAGCAACACTTTGGCAAGGTAGTACCCACTGTTCTTTGTCCGAACGTGCATGATTTCAGCTTCACAGTGAAATGTTGTGCCCTGCAAGCCAAGATCGAGTGAAACACGAAACAGGTAACATGTTATAACTCATGACATTATCGGGGTGGGTTAAAAAGTAAAATACATATTTTCTTCGGTCGCAGCCCATGTCTAAGAGCTCTTGAAGAGTCCCATTTCGTGGTTTACAATCTGAAATAGGCACGCTTGGTACGGTTGCACCAACATCACTACACTTTTTAATTCTGATTAGCGCTTAATAGTTTTGCGGATTTTCATGTTTCTAAATGTAGGATAATGCATACCTGATTTCTATTATTTTACCTTCTCATCTGAAACCACAAAGTCTATGCTCACGTATCTACCATTAATATTATGCACATCTCACTTCGTGTAAATCATCACCACAATCGGACCCTCGTCTCCTACCTTCAATCGATCCAGGGTATAACCGGGGGAGTGCTTTTTCTGTTGCTTAGACATACTGTGAAAGAAATTGTTGCTGGAAAGTGTGGATGGGTAATATGACTCGGATTGCTTATTTATACAATCCCAGAAGCTGGATGACCTCCTTGGATATTTAATGGTGAGAAGATGAAAGAGAGGTAGGATGGGAAGCTGACAAGATGTTGCATTCGTTTTTTTGTATTTAGTAAAGTTCTTGCCTCATCAATGAAATGTAAAAGCAAATTAATGCTTCATAACAATAAGTGAGGCTTTACACATTTTAGCTTTATGTATCCTTAAAAGCTCTTAAAAGGCTTCAAAATAAGCTCCACATGTACTAAATTTCTTAGCTTAAACTACATATTTGAGTTACTTAGCTTGTGACATTAATGCTCACATTCAATAGGGGAACAACTTGCAACTCATTCTTTAAGTATATTAAGATACATCAACCTAATGACACATATGTGCCAAAAATTTAATTATTAGAGCGAAGGGTACCGTGGAGCCGTTCTCCAAAAGTGGTGGCACGTCAGCAAAACACATAACGACACCACATTTTGTGCCGTTACAATTGGCACCAGAAAATGTGGTGCCTTTCTCAAATTTTTTTATTTATTTATTTATTTTTTTAATTTACATGCATAATATTAACTAAAATAAACTTCATTAAATAAAAGAAAAACACACATTACTTTAATTAAAAAAAAAATTACATAAAAATAAAAACCTAATACATAAACATAGAAATAAAAACCTAGTACATAAACATATAAATAAAAACCTAATACTCTTCGGTTGGATACTTTGCCCGGATTCGTGCCTTTTGGGCTTTGACGATCGCCGCGTCAATCGGATCCATCTTGCTTGTATCCATTTGTAGCACTCGCATCTCCTCGGCAATCTTTTGAGATTCATAAAAAGTAACTCTCGCGAGTGACTCTCGTTCAATAACATCCGTCTTTGCCTTGCGGTCTAATTCGATTTGTTGTTGCATCATTTCTTGAAACATTGTCGGGTTTGAACCGGAACTAGCGGTCGAGTTTGACGAACGTTGACTCTTAGAAATCCAGTACATGCCGTCAGGCTGTGGCAACGCATCTGGTCCTAAATGCTCGGGTTCCTCCTCCATAACCTGAAGACGATTTCGCCTTGCCAATGTCGATTTGGGATTTTTCCACTTGTGCTTGTCTTTCAAAAAGCCCCAAGTGCTCATGTGTTTAAAGTCAATACCCGTCACCGTTTTATACAACGAATGCACCCTCACCATAAAATCTTTATCACTCTCCCCACTCATAGCACTTGTTTAATTCACTAACGAATTCCACTTGGTAACCTCTTTATTCATTGGAGTCCACTTTCCCGTCAACATGTTCTTGGTACGAATAGTCCACTTGTGTTTCTCGGTTTCCATATTGTATACGTCGAGAACTTTATACCAAAACGTTTCCTTTGATTGACCCGCACCTCCTTTTGGATCCTCGGATATTTGAATGAAACACTCCGCCAAAAGCAAATCCTCGTCTTTGGTCCACATGTTACGAGGTCAAGTACCACCTTACGTAGCTTGCGTTTCGTTGGTTTTCTTTTTCTTCCCCTTCGTCTTCGTCTTTGTCTTTTTCGACGTCGGGGTCGGGACCACCTCTTCTTCATCTTCGTCTTCATCTTCGTGTTGGTCTTCGTCTCCGTCTCGTAGATGGAGGGATGGATGGTCGGAATTTGGTTGGGAAGCGGTGCCTTGGTTTAGTTGTTGATGTTGTTGTTGAGAAAGTTGATTATATTGTTGCAATTTCCATTGACTAAATAACAATTGTTCTTCCGAATTCATGTATGGGTTTGTTGGGAAGGTAGGAAAGTAAGGCGATTGATTGTATGGATTCGAAGACGAGCCCAGATTGTTGGCCGGATTTGAAGACGAGCCCGTCATTTGGTTCGACGAGTCGTTTAGCATGTTGTTAATCCATGGTGAGTTGGGATTCATTTTGGTTGGAAAAAAATGAGAAAAGTAGATAGTAGTATGTTATAAAATATATTGGAATTGTGTGTGAAGTATGGAATAATAAGGATGTATTTATAAGTTTTTTTGTGGGTTAAAAATATTTTTTTTTAGTCAAATTGTGTTCCAAACGGTATTATTACCGTTACCAAACGTATACATTTCTCCAACATTCGAATTTTTGGCCAAAAAAGAAAGAAAAAAGAAAAGAAAAGAGAGAGAGAATGGCGTCGGCTGACAAATATGGCGCAACAACGTTTGGCGCGAGTCGTGTAGTCGTGCGCCGTTCTCGGTTTTGGGCTGGTGGGTTTGGCGCCACTGTTGGATCGACGGTACCTCCCCCTTTTAGGCTAAAGGTAATAAGAACATCGCTTGATGTATGTTATCTTAAAACCATTCGGAGTACATTCTAGCTAGAGTTGGCTTTCTGGACAGGTATATTTGTTGCACAAACTTTAATGACAATCACTTGATGTATGCACATAACGAGAAGAGAAATGATATATTATCCTACTACATGTTCCTACTCATATTCCTCCTCATAGGATCCTGACAGTGTCAGAATAAACGGATTGGATGCAGAAACATAATAAGTGGAGGAAAACATATAATATTATTGTTTGTGAGAGGATATGTAAGAATATAATGTAAAAAATGATATATCAAAACTCTAACGAGAATCATGTTTAAAAATTTGTATATCAACAAGTTTGGTACCACAAAATGATAATTATCTTAATTTAATATGTTAATTAAAGTATCATATATATAGTGCCATCTCGTGAGTTTTTATGGTATGTTTGTTGTTTTTCATCACGGGTTTGCTTAGTTGATGCATTCATCTTCAATTTTCTATCTTTTATTCTTAAATAGACCTCCTATAGTTACCAACTTGTTGATTTATTAATCATCATACCATGTGATATGTCACTATTGTAACCGTTATATACTCATGTAAATACAAAAGTCCTGAATTTGAATCGTTTAATTTGATTCATTCTGTCTATATACACTTCATTCACGAATTACCAAAATGTTGATACAAACAAACAACAAAAGGTTAAACTTATTATATTCGAGTTTTTCTTATTGTTGTGTAATATATTTTCGTGAAGTGATAGGAAAATGAGGACATGGTTTTGGTCGTAGTTTTTCCCTTGTATCATTCACAAGTGGTACGTAGTACGAAATGTGTGGCTGAAGGAGGTTCGACATAGATCCAGATTTTGTGGTTCAAGCAAAATGATCATATAGTTGTTAAGTACGACTTAAGATCTGGCCAACGAGTATAGGGAAATTTGCAAAACTGACATCGAAGATGACACTTATTTTCAACTTGACTAAATTTTGTGGCATATTGCTAAAATAGGATACCAAATCATGTTTTGCCGAGTGTACCATTCTGCACCCACTGCACACCTATTTCTCCCATATTTATCATTTTATTTAATAATCTACTACTTCCCTAACGTATATAATCCGCCATATCTCCTCGCACGTACCTATTCTTCACGGAAATTTCACCGTCTTCACAGTCGTTGTAACACCCTCAAAATCGGGTCCATTGGAAGCATACATGTCACTGGGGTGCTACTCAATTGGTATCACAACACAAGTACAAAGAACGGTTTATACCTCAATCATTTAGAATAAAATTCATTAACAAAAAGTGTTAAATTTACATTATTCAAAAGTAGTCCGGAAATAGGCCCATAAAATAAGTAAAGCGGTCCCAACATATATATCAGAGTCGTCTATGACCGTGCCGCTTGCCAAACGCCTCCAAAAATAAGCTATCGCCTTAACTTGAAAATACATGCTAAAATTGTCAATACGAGGTTGGTGAGTTCATATGTTTTATTTTAAAACAATATAGTTGAACCATAAGATTTTCGAGTTCAAATCATCATTCACAAAACAAGTCAAATTCAACGTAGGCTCACACTGCCTAAATCACCATTCCAAAACCAAATCCGTAAATAATATCATAATCAAAACATCTCGAACCATAATCAATCATACAAATAGTACACTCATATAGTGTCACGCAAATTATCTGTTACGCTGGCTAAGTCACAAAAGTCAAACCACAATAATAATTCCCTATAGGTGCACACTACATTAATCTAGAGGCACAAGAGCCCCTGATAATAGGCACAAAGAGCCCCCGTTAATACTGAGGCACAAAGAGCCCCTGTTAATAATTAGGCACAAAGAGCCCTTGCATATAATAACCTTAGCCAGCTCGCATAACAGTTTTATAACCACAAACACAATTTCAGGTCAAATCAATAAACATGTTTACACATAACGCATTCAAATAACCAAATCAAATATTGCAACCAAACGGTCAAGTCTTGAGTAAACAATTCATGCATCCAAATAAACAATCATAAAGTTTAGTTAAAGCGAGCATGTATTCTCCCCCAAAACAGTTTAAAAACCAGTAAAAGTAGGGGCCATGAACTCACCTTAGCCACAATAATGAAACTATCCACAACTGATACAACTGGCATCTAGAGATGGTATCCAGGAGACAGGCACAACAGTACATGAAGGTACAAGTACAACGGAAACTATGACACACGGCACAACGGACTCGGCGCAACCTAATAATATAAAGACTAGTCTCAAAATATATTCCACACGGTAACTAAAAGCGTAAAAGTCTCCAAAAGTTAACTATTTCCCTTTCCAAAATCAATCATTTCCATTCCCAAAATAATCCAATCCCATTTCCAAAAGTAATCTTGTTTTATCCGTTTATCAGTGTTTGGTATCATCGTTCGTGTGACAGTGCAAGGACGCTAACTCAAGTGAATATACGCCAATAGGAAACAAACAACGGAATTTCTGCGGAGGAGATGACGAGAAGTCAAGAAGAGATGACGGGGATAACCCAAAGTAATCACACATGTCAAACACACCAATTAACTGAAAGGGTTGGTAGTCGTCGGTATAATCCCATTAAGTTTTATAAAACGTATATGTTTTATATATTTAACAAAAATTCGCTGTGACTCGTTCGTTCGTAGAACGTTCCAAGTCAAGTGACTTTATTAGTTTTCAAGTACGTTTAGTTAACAAAAGATTATAAATATTATTGTTCGTTAGACATTATTTCCACATTGTTTACCCGTTACGGCTCAAATACATTAAATTCATTATTAGTCTAATGTATTGTAGTCGTTTCGTGTCCCAATAGTCTAAAATGTCCAAAGTCCAATAATATCTCAAGTCAAAATATATATTCCAAGTCCGGTGTTGCAAATATCCCATAGTATACCGACTACCAATCAACAACCAGTTAAATTAACCCAACAAGTTCAAATACTTAAGTTTACGGGTCAAACCAAAAAGTCAACAATCCGTAAGTTCAAATTCACATTACTACTAACAATTCCAATATGGGCATTTCCAAGGTCACCCGAGACCACAAGGTCTCGATTAACTCTTGTCACGGCCAAAACATCACCAAGTAACAAATTTCAAGTTCAAATCAAATACCACAACAATAATATACACCCTCACAATTTAATATTACTCGGCCAAAACTCTATCCTATGGCTCAACACATCAACACAGTTTCAAGCACCATTAATCCATAAAAGACTTACCATGCCGAGACCATTTGGTCTCGGCTCGAACCCCTGTCGACAGAAACAACCAAATGAACGACAAAAAAAAAAGGTCACGGCTTCAACCCAAATCCAACATCACGACAAGACAACAAATACCAAGAACATATTAACCTTACCATGCCGAGACCAAGGGGTCTCGGTTTCGAACCTCTTGTCGAACACAAAACATCCAAACGGTCCCAATGTATACTCGGCCCAAACAAATCAAACCCAAGACAAATCCATAAACCAAAACCAAAACTATAATAAGACTATAACCCTTATGTGGGTTTCGGCCCAAATCGGATCCACAAGAACCAAACTAAAAAAAAATAAACAAACTCGAATAAGCCACTAATAAGCTCCAAACAAGCCAACAATAAACTTCGGCCGTGAGCTTATGCTCATTGCATCAAAACACAAACACAACTCGACTCGATTTTTTATGATACCACAACATTTACTCGTGTTTTTATTATTAAAAATTAGTTTCTACCCATTTTTAAACCCACACCGATTCACCACAAGTGGTGTCTCGGTGTTTAGATCGAGTTTCTAATTTGATCTATACCTACCTTCGATTAAACACGGCGAGAACAAGAAAAAGACGAGCAGTGGTGGCGCGTTGGGTGGTTACGCAGCGCGTACCCCACAGATTGGCATGTGGAGGGTGAGATAAGGGTGGATCTAGTGTCGCTTTGGTGTGAGAGGTGGTGGCGTCGTGTGGTGGTGCTGCTTTGACGGCGGCAGAAGAGGAGGGGGGAGGTGGTGCGGCTAGGGCTAGCAACCAAACCAAATGAACCCTAAAATGTGTTATAATGGGGCTTATATAGGCTCCCAAAGTTTGATTTCAAAGGGGCATAACACAGGGACCAGTTGTGTAAGCCTAGGAACTTCAGGGGCGGGCGGGGTAGTTTCTACACAGGGACTATTACTGTAATTTTTCAAATCTTTCAGAAAATGGGATTCGGGGCTCATTTAGACTAGTAAACGGTTGATTCAAGACACGAGAATTACGCCATCGCGCTCAGAATTATTTTTCCATTCAAAATGACTATTCATACGCCTATTTTCTCCCAAATAATAAAATAATCAAATCAAATCGTCGGTTGTGCCAGTACGTGTTGTGCATGATTTCCACGTTTCACGAGATAACTTCACGCTTTTAAACCAAGTGAGTTCAGAAAAGTTCGTATATGAAAAACAAAGAAAAATCCTTATAAAAATATGTCTGGAAAATTATGGGGTAATACAGTCGTCTCATTCCGATCATGATGACACCCGTCTTGTCCGTTTTCATGCACACTTGATTCCGACTGGAACGAAGTCAGAGATGCAGAGATTCAGTTGCGAAGTAAGGGTCACATGCTAATGAAACGGGAAACCGTTCACACCCAACGGTGTCTAGTTTGTGACATATTAAGAAGCGATTATGTAACATCCGGTAATTTTCCCAAACTTATTTTATTAGCCAAAATACTTACTTTCGATATCCCTTAGCATTTTTACTTCTGTGAACTAATTTGAGCTTGAAAACAGAGGTTATCTGTTTAAAGGCGAGCGTTATTTGTTATTTTTAACCGGCACAACCTAAAGTACTCAAAACAAATTGATTTGTTAAATAAATTGAAACCGAGAAAGATATACGTGTGAATACTCAATTCTATCAAAAAAATTATTTCGGACTCAATGGCACAAGTCCCGTAAATTAAAATGGAAGTTTGATACACTAAATGGGACCCACAAAATTTTTTATTAAAAGATTAGCAAAATTACAGTTTCTACCCCCACGCCCAAGTTACACCGTCCGCCCCCTTCTTTTCATTTGACCGAGTTTAGCCCCTCCCCCTTGCACTATATAAACCCCTTTAGGGTTTCCTTTTATCTTGATAGCACCTCACCGGAAAACACTATTTCGGCGCCGTCACCACCTTCGGCGAACTATCCGACCACCCCCAAAACTTCCACTATACCGCATAGATCTTCATCCCCACATCGTTTCTGGAGCATTTGAAGGCCAAAGGAGCACGTTTGGTTCGTGTTTGGAGCTCACCGAGGCGACCACCACTTCACCACCACACGCCGCCACCCTCTCCCACCTTTCTTCTCCGTTTGATAAGCCCACGCGCCACCCTCTTTCATTATTTCTTCATTTTCATTAAAACCCTAATCAGATAAATTTAATATAAACGTTTTTATTAACAAAATTAAACTAATACTAATGTTTTATAACAAAAACTGTGTGGATCTATCATTTTGGGACTCAACTCGCCGTGACTCACTCCGATTCATGTGACTCGTCCGAGTCAACTCCCGAGTTGAGTTAACTCGGAACCATTTCTTATTTATTTATTGTTTTTATTTATATTTCGGCTTATATTTATGGTTGGGTTGATTATATTTTGAGTTTGATATGTTATAGTTGTGGGTTTGTCTTAGCCGATGGTATATGGCTCGAATAGAGTGATCCGTGACTCAAGGGAGTCACGGCCTAGGGTTTGTTTAGTTTGGTTGAAGCCGAGGGTTGTGGTAATGGTTTTGTGGCCGAGTTTGATTGTAGCCATTTTTGGTTTGATTATTTGTGGTCGAAGTGTTAAGTCGTGGGTTTGTTTGGATTGTTATTTATGTTGTCGTGATTATTTTTTAGCCGTGGTCATGTAGTAGGCTCTTTGGTGTGAGCCGTGACTCACGGGGAGTCACGGCCACGAGTTTTGGTAACCGAGGCATATAGCCGAGGTCGTAGTGTCTTAAAACAATTTTTGTTGGTAAATATTATTAATGAATGTTAGTTTTGGTTGTGGATAATTACTTGTGATGATGTTGGTTAACGGCACTCACGGCGAGTGACGTTATGTGTACCACGACACCTAAAGTGTCGTGGGGACTTGTAAATGTTTTTAGTCTAAACAAATTGGTTTTTGAGTCGTTAGCGAGTTATGGTAACCTTGAATTGGTTGTATACATTCGTGTCGAAAAGTATTGTTTGAAAACTAAAAACTAAGTGTTGGGATATTTTGGTTTGGTTAATGGGCTAAGAAGCCTGTTAACATGAAATGAGTCTTATGGTGACATTGGGCATAAAGCCCAATAGCGTGTGTTGGTTATGTTTTATATTTGTCGTTAATTATTTTATTTAACATATACTAACTTAATTTATTATTTTTTTGTTTTGTCAATGATGTTTCGGATGCTATTTGGGAGTACTTGAATACCGATATGGGATTTGGAATATTTGTCACTATTACCTAAGATATGGATGAAATGGATGCTCGTTAATGGATTTACGGTATTAGCTGAAGGACTTATGGACGATTTTGGATACAAAATGGTCGATAAACCCGACACTAATATTCACGCGAATGATAACGACGGATAATTATATGAAACTTGTAAAATTTGTAATAATTGTATTTAATTTGTGAAACTTGTAATTTGTATTTTATTTGTATAAATTTGTAATAGTTTAGTATATTATAAATTGTTATTCAATAAATCGTAATGACTTGGTAACTATAGTATAAATGGATAAATCATTTTATAAAAAACTATTTTTATAATCTAAAACGATTATGATTGTTAACATCATGAACCTTTTATTTACTAAACGATTCTTTTCTAAACCATAACGTTTTCTCAAACTATTTGGGTTACCGGGTAAAACAGCGAAACAACATGTTGATTTTTATTTCTTATTTCTCTTTTTATCTTTCATTTTATTTCTTCTCTTATTCCTATTCGTTTGTCTTTTCTTTTTGTTTCTTGATGTTTGATTGTCTTCCGCCGACTTCCATCGTCTTACGTGATTCGTTCTCAAACTTATCTTTTCTAAAAACCACACGAGAAACAAAACCTTTTATTCAACAACATGAGTATTCCATGAAACGGTATTATTATATATTACTTTTTGAGAATTATTTCTGAGACATATTATCTAAATAACTTGGTTGTGCTGAGGCTTATCTGCTGTGCTCTACTGTCTGATCATATTTTGATATCTTGCTCTTCTACTACTAAGGTGTGATTCATAGCCCCACTCTTTACTTTTAAATTGCTTTATAAACCCGTGGGGGAGATACATGCTACTTACTTTTTATGAACACAATTATTTAAACGTATGCTTTCCTGATTATGATAATTATGCTAAGTACCGTAATTACTGCCAGCAAGTCCCTTTATTATGAACCATTAATCACTTGTGAGTGAACGCGAATATAGTGTATATGCCTATAAGACTGACGCACCCCACTCTGTTGACCAGATAGGCAACATGTGTGTGCTATATTCGAATTACCTAGGTAGAAAACAAACTACCTACTTGGGGGCAAAGTTTGAGATATTATTATACATCAATGTTATTGATGCCGGTTAACGTTTTGCGTGTCATGAACTTAGCAAATTGTACGACGCTTACCGGATATTTGTATTTGTTACAAATGTCATCCAGACCTTATAAATCTTGTGTTCAACTATTTACTTTCAAACCTATGAATTTCACTCAACCTTTATGTTGACTTTTTAACATGTTTATCTCAGGTATTTGAAGTATTGCTTTTCTGGCTTCGGAGTGGCGTGAAGACTATTGATGGCTATCTACTTTCTTTTTCCTTAATAACTACCATTCAAATAACCTTTAAACTATTTATGTCTTTTGAGTGCTTTGCACTGTTGGGAACTTTTTGAATTTGGTATTTTGCTATGATTTAAATGGTAATTATTTTAAAACGACTCATATGTGTTCGTTTCTATGATTATGGCTGTCTTATTGTGAAGTAACCCCCAAACCCTTATTTTCCGCTGAAAATTTTACTTTTATTCCGCTGCAAAAATCTAAATTTTTTTTGGGGTGTTACAGAATGGTATCAGAGCCACGTTTTATAGTGAAGGAGGTCATGTTTTTCTCTACTATAAACAGTTTTTCTTGTTAAAATGTTTTCACTTCGATAGCCATCGGTCCTCCGTGCCACATCACTCCTTTATTGATTTTATATGTTATACATATACTAATATTATTACTATAATTGGGATTTCACTTCTATTGTTGCACTGTATATATATAAAACTATTTTCTTTTACACTTTGGTTGGGATCTTGACTCAAGATACTCTTGTAGATTATCATGTGTGCCCCCATCTTGCCCGACCAGTTACCGGTTGTACCCGCATCACACATCCCTGGAGAGGATATTGACCCTATTGATGCACCTTACCCCGATGATGAGGAGGACCCGGAAGTGGAGGATGATGAGGTAGGTCCTGAGGATATGGATGAGGATGATGATGAGGATGAGGTAGGTCCCGAGGATATGGATGATGATGATGATGATGTGGATCCAGAGGAGGAGGATCAGGAGGTTCCCCCATCGCCCTTTTCGCCAGCAGTGTCAGATATTACCTATGAATCTGATATGTCAGATGCACTGGGTATGCACTCGCTACCGATGGAACGTTTGGTCCACCGTCTACTTTTGAGGTTGGTGAGTCTTCGTCAACACCACTAGTTACACCCTCAGAGCTTAGGGCTGAGTTGAGCCGTTTGCGTCATGATATTGGTTGGTGTACTGGTCTTTATATGTCTATGTCTCGACGCTTGTGTGCGCGTCAGACTAAGGTGATGGATCTACGAAAGCAGATTAGAAGAGACCAGAGGAGCATGGAGATGTTTGACTTAGAGATGGATGGTTTTGCTTACAGAGATAATGCTACTGAGGCTACTATGACGGAGATATAGACTTGCCTTGCGACATTAGAGAAGAAGATGGCAGAGGTTGAAAAGACGGTGATGCAGTTGGACATGCAAGTCATTTTCACTAATATAGAAGGACGTCAGCATTATGATGATCTTCAGGAGGTGCGAGCTGAGTTGCATAGGCTACAGTGGCAGGTGTATTGGGATAGGATGGCGAAGTTCTGTTTCAGTGACTGCATTGATGTTCTAGCCACTTATGGAGATGCACGTCGGTGAGAGAGCTAGAGACCGTCATTTATCATAGTAGTTTAGTAGTTTAGTATCATAATAGTTGTTTACCATGTACTTACTAGACTGATTAGACTCAGTTAGTGGATTTATAAGAAACTTGTATTGTTTTACATATCTTGTAAGACTTGTAACAAGTATGAAATCTATGATGTATTATGGTGTTGAATGAATGCTATGTTATGATGTGATCATTTTGTTATTTATTCTTGTGTGTTGTGATTCTATGATATTAATCAGCTACTTACAGTGTTGTACACTTGTAACGATTGATAGAAGCTTGTGGACGACAGCGTGGCCGCAGCGCTTGCGGGATGCGGAGGAAATGGCAGTTAGACTAGTGAAGCTACTGGAGGATGAAACGTGAATGAGAACCATTTCTGCACCTATAAGGACTTTATGAATTGCAGTCCGATTACGTTTAAGGGGACTGAAGGAGCTATTGGTTTGACTCAGTGGTTTTAGAAGATGGAATCAGTGTTCTTGCGGAGTAATTGTACTGAGGATTGCAAGGTGAAGTATGCGACGGGTACGCTGGTGGGAATTGCCTTGTATTGGTGGAATTCCCATGCTCAGCAGATTGGACTAGAGAATGCTTACAATACTCCATGGGAAGAGTTCAAAAAGGAAATGGTTAAGAAGTATTGCACCTGAAGTGATGTGAAGAGGTTGGAGATTGAGTTTTACTATTTAGCTGTGGAGGGAAATGATCTCGCGACCTATTTTTGCCAATTTCAAGAGTTGAGGATTTTGTGCCCTCACATGTTTGCAGATAATGAAACTTTGTTGGAAAAGTTTATTGGAGGACTACCGTCCAGCATTGAAGGGAACGTGACGTCATATAATCCCCCAACCCTGGATAAGGGTATTGGGATAGCTCAGAGACTATTGGATCAGGGAATCAAGAATGGTACTGTTCGGATGAGTAGCAACAATGATAAAAAATGAAAGTGGGAAGACAACACCAGGAACAACAACCACAACAACCGTAACCACAACAGCAACCATCAGTTCCGTCGCAATAACCATCACCACCAACAGAACAGAAGGCAAGAGGTCATCAAAGCTTTTGTGGCTGCACCAGCACAAGGTGGAGGTTATGCTGGGAATCATCCATTCTGTGATAAGTGTAAACAATATCACTCTGGGCCGTGCACAGCTAAATGCAAGAATTGTCATCAGGTGGGTCATATTGCTAAGCACTGTAAGAGCAGGACTGCAGCTACTGGGAGTAACTTGCAGCCTGTGGTGACTTGTTTTGGATGTGGAGAACGTAGAAACTATAAGAGTCATTGTCCTAAGAACAATAGACAGCAAGTGGAAGGCGCTCGTGGTCGAGCATATGTATTGGGCAATGGAGAGCCACAACATGACCTGAACGTGATTACTGGTACGTTTCTACTCAACAATCTTCGTGTTAAAGTCATGTTTGATTTTGGTGCTGATATGAGCTTTGTGTCTACTGTAATTGCACCTCTACTTAGTATCGCCCTGACCACCCTAAACACTAGTTATAGCATCGAGCTAGCTAACGGCAACCTAGTAAACACATGCACTGTAATCCGAGGCTGTACCCTAAACCTTCTAGATCAACCATTGAGTATCGAACTTATGCCCATTGAGCTTGGTAGTTTTGACGTAGTCATTGGTATGGATTGGTTATCCACGTATCGGGCGAGTATCATCTGTGGTGAACGAGTTGTTCACATCCCTCTTAAAGGTGAAACCTTGATTATCCGTGACGATCAGAGCGGAACCCGATTAAACATCATATCTTGCCTTAAGACTCTGAAGTAAATCGCGAAGGGATGTTGTGCTTTCCTAGCATATGTGGCAATGAAGAAGTCCGGAGAGAGACGACTAGAGGATGTTCCAATTGTGCATTATTTTCCTGAAGTATTTCTGGAAGATTTGCCTGGACTTCCACCGACTCGACAAGTGGAATTTCGAATCGACTTAGTGCCGGGAGCTGCACCTGTGGCACGTGCACCTTACCGTTTAGCACCGAACAAGATGCAAGAACTGTCTAATCAACTACAAGAGTTGTTGGACAAAGGATTTATTCAACCGAGTTCCTCACCTTGGCGAGCACCGGTCTTGTTCGTGAAGAAGAAGGATGGATCATTTAGGATGTGTATTGACTACCGCAAACTGAACAAGTTAACAGTGAAGAACTGATACCCGTTGCTTAGGATCGATGATTTTTTCGACCAGTTGCACGGATCTAGTTATTATTCCAAGATAGACTTACGTTCGGGTTACCATCAACTTAGAGTCCGGGAAGAGGATATTCCCAAAATGGCATTCTGAACATGGCATGGACACTATCTGTTCTGAGTAATGCCATTTGGCTTGAAAAACGCACCGGCTGTATTCATGGACCTCATGAACCGAATTTGTAATCCATATCTGGACAAGTTTGTTATAGTCTTCATCGACGATATTTTGATCTACTACAAGAGTGAAGAGGAGCACAAGAAACATCTGACGATAATCCTAAGTCTACTCAAGGAAGAGAAATTGTACGCAAAATTCTCTAAGTGTGAATTTTGGATCCGCACGGTACAATTCCTTGGGCATGTGATTGATAGTAAAGGTTTGCACGTCGACCACACAAAGATTGAAGCTATTGAGAACTGGCCGACACCCTCTAATGCTACAGAAATTCGTCAATTTTTGGGTTTGGCTGCGTACTACAGGAGATTCATCGAGGGATTCTCCAAAGTAGCTAAGTCGTTAACGAAGTTAACCCGGAAGGACAAGAAGTACTAATGGGGTGAGCACGAAGAAGAAGCATTTAAAACCCTGAAATGGAGACTTTGTAGTGCATCGATTTTAGCATTGCCAGAAGGGACAGAAGATTTTGTGGTATACTGTGATGCCTCACATAAAGAATTTGGAGCAGTTATGATGCAACGAGGAAAAGTGATGGCGTACGCCTCACGACAACTTAAGGTTGACGAGGAGAATGATACCACGCATGATTTGGAGTTAGGAGCCGTGGTATTTGCACTTAAGATGTGGAAACACTACCTATATGGTACAATGTGTACTGTCTTCACCGATTACAAGAGTCTTCAACATATTTTGTATAAAAAGGAGTTGAATATGAGACAACGATGATGGTTGGAGCTGTTAAGCTACTATGATTGTGAGATTCGATACCATCTGGGAAAAGTGAACGTCGTGGCTGACGCCTAGAGCCGAAAGGAATGGTTGAAGCCATTACAAGTTCGAGCTTTGGTTATGACCATCGATTTAAATCTTCCTGCTCAGATTCTCAACGCTCAGCTAGAAGCAGTGAATCAAGAAGATCTCAAGAGTGAGAACCTATACGGCATGATAAAGAAGAAGTTCGAGAAACGTCCGGACGGGACTTTATGTTTTAAAGGACGAAGTTGGATACCACGTTATGGTGGTCTACGAGAGTTGATCATGCATGAGTCTCACAAGTCTAAGTATTTTGTGCAACCAGGAGCTGAGAAGATGTACCACGATCTCAAGAAGATGTATTGGTGGCCAATTATGAAGCCGAACATTGCTGACTATGTCCGCAAGTGCCTTACGTGTTCTAAGGTTAAGGCCGAGCACCAGAAACCATCTAGACTTCTACAACAACCCAAGATTCCCGAGTGGAAGTGGGAACGAATTACCATGGATTTCATTACTAAACTTCCGAGAACTTCGAGTGGTCACGACGCTATTTGGGTAATAGTCGACCGACTCACCAAATCTGCACACTTCATACCCATCAAGGAGATATACAGTATGGACAAGTTAACTAGGCTCTACATTAAGGAAGTAGTTTCGAGGCATAGCGTGCCAATCTCTATCATATCTGACCGAGACAGTAGGTTCACTTCCAACTTTTGGCAATCACTCTAGTATGCCTTTGGAACCAAGCTAGATATGAGCACCGCGTATCACCCTCAGACCGATAGTCAGAGCGAGAGGACCACTCAGACGTTAGAAGATATGCTTCGAGCTTGCATCATAGACTTTGGAAATTGGTGGGAAACCCATTTGCCGATGATCGAATTTTCTTACAACAACATTACCATGCGAGTATTAAGGCTGCTCCGTTTGAGGCATTGTACGGACGGAAGTGTCGATCACCTGTCTGTTGGGCCGAGGTTGGAGAAGCCCAACTCACTGGACCAGAGATTGTCCGCGAGACAACTGAGAAGATCGTGCAAATTAGGAACCGACTTCAAGCTGCAAGAGATCGACAGAAGAGCTATACCGACGTTAGGCGCAAACCCCTAGAGTTTCAAGTCGGAGATAAGGTGATGTTGAAAGTATTGTCTTAGAAAGGCATGACACGGTTTGGTAAACGAGGGAAACTGAACCCGAGGTACATTGGACCGTTCAAGATTTTGAACAGGGTTGGTCCAGTGGCGTATAGACTTGAACTTCCACCCGACCTCAGTAAGGTACACCACACTTTTCACGTCTCTAATCTGAAGAAGTGTCTATCAGACAAACCGCTCATGATACCGCTGGACGAAATTCAGATCGAAGACAGTTGAACTTCATTGAGGAACCTGCCGAAATCATGGACCGCGAAGTTAAGCAACTTAAGTAGAGTCGTATCCCTATAATTAAGGTCCGCTGGAACTCCAAAAGAGGTCCCGAGTTTACTTGGGAGCGCGAGGACGAGTTCAACTGCAAATACCCTCACCTTTTCCTGAACCCAACTAGTAACGCGAATAGAAATCCGGGACGGATTTCAAAATATGATATAGGTGCTGTAACATCCGGTAATTTTCTCAAACTTATTTTATTAGCCAAAATACTTACTTTCGATATCCCTTAGCTTTTATAATCCTCTGAACTCATTTGTGCTTGAAAACAGAGGTTATCTATTTAAACGCGAGCGTTATTTGTTATTTTTAGCCGGCACAACCTAAAGTACTCAAAACAAATTGATTTGTTAAATAAATTGAAACCGAGAAAGATATACGTGTGAATACTCAATTCTATCAGAAAAATTATTTCGGACTCAATGGCGCAAGTCTCATAAATTAAAACGGAAGTTTTATACACTAAATGGGGCCCACAATAGTTTTTATTAAAAGATTAGCAAAATTACAGTTTCTACCCCCGCTCCCAAGTACACCGTCCGCCCCTTCTTTTCTTTTGACTGAGTTTAGCCCCTCCCCCTTACACTATATAAACCCCTTTAGGGTTTCCTCTTATCTTGATAGCACCTCACTGGAAAACACTATTCTGGCGCCGTCACCACCTCCGGCGAACTTTCTGACCAACCCCAAAACTTTCACCGCCGCATAGATCTTCATCCCCACATCATTTCTGGAGCATTTGAAGGCCAAAGAAGCACGTTTGGTTCGTGCTTGGAGCTCACCGCTGCGACCACCACTTCACCACCACACGCCGCCACCCTCTCCCACCTTTCTTCTCCGTTGAGTAAGCCCACACGCCACCCTCTTTCATTATTTCTACATTTTCATTAAAACCCTAATCGGATAAATTTAATATAAACGTTTTTATTAACAAAACAAAACTAATACTAATGTTTTATAAAAAAAACCGTGTGGATCTATCATTTTGGGACTCGAATCGCCGTGACTCGCTCCGAGTCATGTGACTCATCCGAGTCAACTCACGAGTTGAGTTAACTAGGACCCGTTTCTTATTTATTTATTGTTTTTATTTATATTTCGGCTTATATTTATTGTTGGGTTGATTATATTTCGAGTTTGATATGTTTTGGTTGTAGGTTTGTCTTAGCCGATGGTATATGGCTCGAATAGAGTGAGCCGTGACTCAAGGGAGTCACGGCCTTAGGTTTGTTTAGTTTGGTTGAAGCCGAGGATTGTGGTAATGGTTTTGTGGCCGAGTTTGATTGTAGCAGTGTTTGGTTTGATTGTGGAAGTGTTAAGTCATGGGTTTGTTTGGATTGTTATTGATGTTGTTTTCATTATTGTTTAGCCGTGGTCTTGTAGTAGGCTCGTTGGTGTGAGCCGTGACTAACGGGGAGTCACGGCCACGAGTTTTGGTAACCGAGGCATATAGCCGATGTCTTAGTGTCTAAAAAACAATTTTTGTTGGTAAATATGACTATTGAATGTTAGTTTTGGTTGTGGATAATTACTTGTGACAATGTTCATTAACGACACTCACGGCGAGGGACGTTATGTGTACCACGACAATTAAAGTGTCGTGGGGACTTGTAAATGTTTTTAGTCTAAACAAATTGGTTTTTGAGTCGTTAGCGAGTTTTGGTAACCTTGAGTTGGCTGTATACGTTCGTGTCGAAAAGTATTGTTCGAAAACTATAAACTAAGTGTTGGGATATTTTGGTTTGGTTAATGGGCTAAAGAGCCCATTAACATGAAATGAGTCTTATGGAAAGCCCAATAGCGTGTGTTGGCTATGTTTTATATTTGTCGTTAATTATTTCATTTAACATATACTAACTTATTTTATTATTTTGTTATTTTGTCGATGATGTTTCGTAGGTTATTTGGGAGTACTTGAATACTGATATGGGATTTGGAATATTTGTCACTATTACCTAAGCTTTGGATGAAATGGATGCTCGTTATTGGATTTACGGTATTAGCCGAAGGACTCATGGACGATTTTGGATACAAAATGGTCGATAAACCCGACACTAATATTCACGCGAATGATAACGACGGATAATTATATGAAACTTGTAAAATTTGTAATAATTGTATTTAATTTGTGAAACTTGTAACTTATATTTAATTTGTATAAATTTGTAATAGTTTAGTATATTATAAATTGTTATTCAATAAGTCGTAACGACTTGGTAAGTATGGTATAAACGGATAAATCATTTTATAAAAAATATTTTTATAATCTAAAATGATTATGTTTGTTAACTTCATGAACCTTTTATTTACTAAACGATTCTTTTTTGAACCATAACGTTTTCTCAAACTATTTGGGTTACCGGGTAAAACACTGAAACAACATGTTGATGTTTTATTTCTTATTTATCTTTTTATCTTTCATTTTATTTCTTCTCTTATTCCTATTCGTTTGTCTTTTCGTTTCGTTTCTTGATGTTTGATTGGCTTCCGCCGACTTCCATCGTCTTACGTGATTCGCTCTCAAACTTATATTTTCTAAAAACCACACGAGAAACAAAACCTTTTATCCAAAAACATGAGTATTCCACGAAACGGTATTATTATATATTACTTTTCGAGTATTATTTCTGAGACATATTATCTAAATAACTTGGTTGTGCTGAGGCTTATCTGCTGTGCTCTACTGTCTGATCATATTTTGATATCTTGCTCTTCTACTACTAAGGTGTGATTCGTAGCCCCACTCTTTAATTTTAAATTGCTTTATAAACCCGTGGGTGAGATACATGCTACTTACTTTTTATGAACACAGTTGTTTAAACGTATGCTTTCCTGATTATGATGATTATGCTAAGTACCGTTATTGCCTCCAGCAAGTTCCTTTATCATGAACCATTAATCACTTGTGAGTGAACGTGAATATAGTGCACATGCCTATAGGACTGACGCACCCCACTCTATTGACCAGATAGGCAACATGTGTGTGCTATATTCGAATTACCTAGGTAGACGACAAGCTACCTACTTGAGGGCAAAGTTTGAGATATTATTATTACATCAATGTTATTGATGTCGGTTAACGTTTTGCGTGTCATGAGCTTAGCAAATTATACGACGCTTACCCAATATTTGTTTTTGTTACAAATGTCATCCAGACCTTATAAATCTTGTGTTCAACTATTTACTTTAAAACCTATGAATTTCACTCAACCTAGGTGGACGGAAAACTACCTACTTGAGGGCAAAGTTTGAGATATTATTATTACATCAATGTTATTGATGTTGGTTAACGTTTTGCGTGTCATGAGCTTAGCAAATTATACGACGCTTACCCAATATTATTAAATCTTGTGTGCTATATTCAAATTACCTAGGTAGACGGCAAACTACCTACTTGAGGGCAAAGTTTGAGATATTATTATTACATCAATGTTATTGATGTCGGTTAACATTTTGCGTGTCATGAGCTTAGCAAATTATACGACGCTTACCCAATATTTGTATTTGTTACAAATGTCATCCAGAGCTTATAAATCTTGTGTTCAACTATTTACTTTAAAACCTATGAATTTCACTCAACCTTTGTGTTGACTTTTTAGCATGTTTATCTCAGCTATTTGAAGTATTGCTTTTCTAGCTTCGGAGTGGCGTGAAGACTATTGATGGCTATCCACTTTCTTTTTCCTTAATAACTACCATTCGAATAACCTTTAAACTATTTATGTCTTTTGAGTGCTTTGCACTGTTGGGAACATTTTGACTTTGGTATTTTGCTATGATTTGAATGGTATTTATTTTAAAACGACTCATATGAGTTCGTTTCTATGATTGTGGCAGTCTTTTTGTGAAGTAACCTCCAAACATTTATTTTTCGCTGCAAATTATACTTTTTTTCCGCTACAAAAATCTATATTTTTCCCGGGGTGTTACAGATTACGATTGGTTCTACAGAACGGCGTGGGCTCTGTGATATTTGACACGGTTGGACTTAACTTTCTCATAAAAACATCTAATGAAAAAAATTAATTCATGCCTTTGTTCTAAATAAATACATGTTTATTTGCTGAAAAGCCTAAGAATCATCTTCATTTACATACCTGTTTATTTCACCTTTTCCCACATTACTTCATCTTCTTTTTTCAAAGGCATTTGTAAACGCTACTCAATACTGTCTAGAAACACAAACACCAAAGTTTCAAAGGTAAACGATAGAGTTCAAAGGAATACCCTTATATAGACGACGAGCGCTCATGTGTGGATTTTACCTCATGCACGAATGCATTCCCGAGTTTACAGAACTACATATGACCACCCTATGAGCCTATATGCTATAAGGCGACATATGTAGCAACTCGCACTTTCAGGTCATTATTTACCTCTTATACTTAAAACTATTAACTTGAAAGTTACCGATTTACCTTTTCGCGTAACTGTGAACTTACATTGCGTAAACCTGAAAGCGACATTTTTTGTAAACTATCAATTTTCTAAGCCAATATTTGACCAAGAAATCAAAACAATTACTTTTAACCCTTACATGTTTACTTTAACATAAAACCGCGAGGTGAACTCGCGTAATGTGAAAAACAACTTTTAACGCGTAACGGCACTAGACTGGGCATGGTCTACATTAAATTAACACATTACGACTCTATTAGAGCTATTTTATGTGTCATGACATTTTATTTTACAAGTCTCGCGATAAAAGCGCATAAAGGGCATTTAAGGTCACGCGTGCACGGTTTTAAGTTCCTATAGGAAAATCCTAAAGCAAACTCTCAAGGTTGTCCTACGAGCGCCTACAGTGGGAACTTAGTGTCAGGATTTACAGGTCAAGGGTAAATGTATTACGAGTCGCAGCCTGTTCGCTCTGATACCATAAATTGTAACACCCCGACCCGACAAGGGTAAAGATATCACAACAATGGATCCATATCAGATTAAAACAAAGCATACTAATACAGTAATACAAAATTTCAAGGATTACAAATGAAATATTGAATCTAAATGGTTACCATTAACACTTCCAAAACTAATTCTAAATATAATGTCTTCAATCCAACTCTAACCCAGCATAGCTATCCAACCTTCTAAGTCCAAGGTACACTCTTCCCTCATTCCCAGCTTCCCACTAATACCTGCCGCGTGAAAAAGAAAACGCGGCTGAGCTACGAGAGCTCAGTGAACAGATATATAGATAACAAGAAGCGATAACGAATAGCAGTACAAAGGAGATCAGGAAATACATACCATACAAGAATAAGATCACATGAAGGAATAGGAATAAGAAATGGAATTCAATGAAACAAAATAAGACTAAAATAAATAAGGTTCAAGAATAAGGAAAACAGGAATCTATCACGAGCCCAGATAACAAATAATATCATAGCATACCAATATAATAAAACAAACCTGTGTAGAGTGATCAGCTCCCAGATAATGTGAAAGACGTGTATCGCACACACCATCAGTCACCAGATATAATAAACAAATAATAATAGTCATAAAATATAAACAGATAACAGATGACAGGTCAAATCTAGAGTGCACCCATACGCCCCACAGACAAATCAATAATCATAATTATAATGGCCATAGCAAATAATAAATAAGGGACGGAACAGGTCATCACTCTCCTGCCCTAGAGTCATGTCAGAGGTGCGTCAATGACATGGACATGAAACCCTCATGTCTAGTGATTGGCTCGTAATATTAAACTGTAGGTCAAAGGTCAGGCGTACTATCAAAATAATCAAAAGTCATATCTTAAGGGTACATGGCAAAAGGTTCATGTCAAATAGTTTCAAAAAGAAAAGTCAAGGTTTAAATCAAAGCTTATCAAATTGAGTTTTTATATCAAAGTTAAGTTCAGTTCCAAAGGGCAATATCAAAAGGTTTTCGGAAAAGAGTTTTCACAAGTTCATAATTAGAGGTCATAGCAAAAGTTCAATTAAAAAGGTTTCTATTTAAAAGTCCATTTAAATAATCCCTCAAAAATGGTTTTCATAACAACTGATCTTACAACATAGTTTTCTTCAAAATGGCCTTCCAAAACTTTTTGTAACTTTCATTTAAAAGTAGTGTTGCTTCTTTTAAAATAGCTTTTCTCCCATGGTTTCACATGTATTTTAAAGATAGTTCCAAAATCAATTATGTTCAAATAAGGATTTAACCGATTAAGGTTTATATCAAAATCAAATCAAGTTTTCTACAAGTGTGTCAGATTAAGTTTCAAAACAAGATTTACATATCAGGATTCAGGACAATAGGTCAAAACAAAGAGATTCAATAATGATTCAGAACAATGGAACACATCAAGGGTTCACAAACAACGATCACATGAAAGGTGCACAAACAGGAGGGAACATAGCAATGGCATAGGGAATCCTAAAAAAATCAAAATACGAAATCAAAAGAAACAAAGGCACCTTACTAGAGAAGGGCAGAATATCTGTACCTTATTATGAATGCAAGAACACAGAGATAAACGCTGATAGAGATTAGATTTCTCCTTCCTCGAACCTAAGGGAGTAGAAGACAAAATGACAAGTGGGTTTTAGTTATCTTTTCATTTCAAGCAGTTTTCCCCGATTTAACAGCTTTTCACATTTAGCAAGATATTAATATCTCAGATTAAGTTAAGTCCTTATTTAAGGCTTATTATGGTATTAAGGTATCTTCTAGCAGGTTACAAAAGTTTAGGGTTTATCATGACAGATTTTCATAGTTCAGGGTTTTACTTGTAAATTCATCTAATTCAAAGGCATAAAGTGAAAATACTTTAAGTTTACTGACTTAAATACTTATTTTATTCAGAATGACATCTTAATCCTTTTAGTTTCACACTTTCCAGTTTATACCCCTCTAGTTATATAATTTACAAAACAAACCCTACATTTACGTAATTCATGTTTTAATCCTTATAATATTCATATTTTCCAAACAAGTACCTTATTTTACATAATTACAAAATGTACCATCAGAATCAAGTATATTACAGGTTAGATCCCTCAGAATTTATACATTTACATAAATGGTCCTTTAATTTTACAAAACTTATACATTAAATCATAATTTCGTAACAATTACATATTAAGCCCATAAATACTCAAAATTACACAAAACATTCTTAATATCATTATTTACTCAAAATGATTCAAGTTTCCAGAATTTACACTTTTAGTCCCTCTCTTTTATTTAAATTCAATTCGCACCATTTAAATATAATTAATTCATTATCTTGCAATATATACACTTAGGACCCCAAAGTTATATTTTTCCTACCTTCCCACAGACCTAATTAACATTACAAAAGTATCCTACAAGTTCCAAAGTTGACAAAACATACCCTTATACTTTTTAAACCAATCGTATATACTTTTAAAATAGCAAAACCAAACCCTAATGCACCTAATCATTAAACCATCATTCCCCAATCATTTTATGCATTTATTACTCAGATCTAAACCACAAAAACATAACCCTAATTCGTTCTAGGGTTTTTCCTTAATTTTACCTTATTTTCTTTTAAATCCGATACAAACATAATTCAAGATCAATTATTCTAGGCTTCAATAAATCATATGGTTATTTTTTGAGGCTTATATTAATGTCAAAGAACATATAAAAATTATGGTTGCACCTCAGAAAATTCATATAGCATGATTTACAAATTAAGTGTATTTTAACCATTTAATTCACGTACGCCATATAAATCTTGCATGATTCATTTTTCTTATTTTTCTTAGGTTATATTCGACCCATAGATCACTAGAAAAATGCTGGATAATTTTTAGAACGTAAGAATAAGTTGTGAAGATTTTATACCTCTCGGATGACACAATCGAAGAAAACAATTATGGCGAGCAAACGAAGGCTTCTAAATTCGACTTCTTATTTTTCTTAGCTCCTTAATACTCCAATGAACTCCAGGAAATTGTTAGATCAGGTCCAGAAGTCGAATGAGGGTTTGAGGGATTTTTTTCTTTGTCGATAATAAGGGTTTCAGAATTTTTAGGTTTATAAAAATATAAGATTTGTATAAATAATTATATAATCCGACTTTAAGGTGATAAATATCAGATATTTTTGGTTTTGTAATCCCACACAAATTAGAATTGTATTTTGATATATTTTCCTTATTTATTTTGTATTTATCCCTTTCTAAAATATAAATTAATTACAATTAACTTTATTAAATTAATTTCGGTGCACATATAATTGTGTCTACATATTTTGTAATTTTTGGACATTCAAAAATAATGTAATGTTGTTCCAGAATTTAATTTACTTGATACGTAGTTCGTTTTCAGAAATTTGGAATTGTTTCAGAATTTTACAACTTATTTATTTAGGTTTTATGGTTTCAGGGGTAATTTGGTCATTTTATATGCTTTCTGAATTTCAGGTATTACAACTTCTTCCCCACTAACAAAAAAATTTCGTCCTCGAAATTTGCAGGAAGTAGAAAGAAAAGAGAACGGAACACAAAACAAGGACATACCAAACCTAATAGATGATGATCGGATTTTCTCGAAAGAGGCGTAAGAATTACACAGGATTTTGACTTGACAAGTCAGATTAGAACGCACAGGAATAGATTATCGATAACATCAATTGGCAGAAATTCTATAACAGGACCTAAGATTATTATTGGAAGTTCAGAGATCAGCAGAGTGCGTGACTAGAATCAATTCGCATAACGGTGAAAGCTGATTACGCGTATAGGTAGAATGAACTTAAAGTCTCACTAACGCAGATGATCTCAAACATTTATCAGGATTTCTAAAGCTCTTAAGGCACTTCTCGAAATATCCGATGCCCACAACAGTGCACGTTATATGATGTAAGTATTATCACGTTGGCCAGACGTCATAATACTGGCATCATATAAGTATGCCCTCATGATGGTCATACTTGAATTCGAGTTGTGAACAAACTAACTTATCTTATCCCACCTAGCCTTCCTACGGTCTCAGAGGTCATCAAAACTAAATATCCTAACTAAGAGGAGAACGAATCACTCGAAGGAGTTAACGGAACTTATCTAGAATGTTTATCCGAATTTGGTACCTCATCAAAAGCATCAGGTCATCCATCATTCGTCAAATTTGACATATCAAAGCCATCGTCCTACATATGCAGAATGAACACAAAGCGAAATTACTAATAGAGAACCTAACCCATTTAAAGGATTTTATCGTCAGGTAACCGAAATTTAAATAGGTCAAACGGAAGTGAACTACGTCATCCATTCAATACATGCTCTTAAATCTCTCTCGATTCCAGGCAGTCTGTCTATGTTTGTCCATATGGTCATCTGATGAAAAGGATTTATAACTTGAGTCTGATCTCTTAAGCCTTCGGTACTTCTTCTTGGAACTGTGGTGTGGTAACATGAATCTTTGTCATAGTTGCTGTACATCACCCATTCACGAGCCTGCTTCCACTCTCAATTCATCTTAGTACAACTAAAATGAATAGAGAAGTAAGGCTGTGTGTCACTGGATGCCTGGTGGTATTGTCTGCTACCATCTCTGAAAGCCAAACAAATTTACTCGTCCAGAGCAAAAGGGTCATTCCTTAATACGAAAATGGTCTACGTGTTCCTCATTCGCCTCAGAGCACACACATGTTGTCATACTATGACAGTTGTCCAATTACTCGTGAAAAAAATGATTTCATTAGCCAATACAATTGGCATTATGTAAAACTCATGATGGTTACAATAAGTACGAAAACAGTTTTCATGAATCGTTTCAGGGAAAACTTCATATCTAATTCGTATTACCAATCTTTACGAATAAAACCAAAATACTTTACGGAAGTTGCTCTCAGTTAGTCATCTCCCATCTTAGGAGTCCTCGTGGTTGCTTCTTCAGTCCTTCAAACATTAATGGGGTTGTCCGATACAGGGTTTCAAGGTAGAACAATCTAATCAGTGACACGTAGAATTGAAAAGTGATTACGGTTTAAAATTACGGTTAGGTTTACGATAGTTGATATGCAGACGCAAAAATTTTCTCCTTCTTCTTCATAATTTGATAGGGGTATTCAAGGTGGACAAAAACATGTCTCATCAGCTTCTTCAATCTCTCTCCTTCTATACCATCATGGTTCGACAGCTGATATCGGTTCAAAATCCATTTTACTTCTCAATCAGGAGAGATACCCAAAAGTTTCATCAGAAAGCACCAGAAATTTTGTACAACAAAACTTCCAATGTCAAAACTTTCTAATGGTGGATACTAATAGGTGTCAGGAGAATTTGACGATCAAATGAGATCAGTGTAAGTATTTCCATAACAGTTTTAAGCTTAACATATCTGAGCGGTTAAAGGTTATCATAGCAAAAGTAGGGTGGATCAGATTTAAGGGTCACATTTCAATTACGGTAGTCTTATGGTAGCTCTTACGAAGAACCAGCCAATCCATAATCAAAAGATCTCCAAAATCAGGTATATTGATATTAAACAGATACGCAGGACGAATATGGTTATTAAACCAGATGGATAGTTCATATGTCAAAGTCGAGTGCATGGCTCAGTATAGTGTGGAGATTTATAGGCGAACAATTTAAGGTGTTGAAACCTTATTAGCTATTTAGCACAAAAGGCAGGTAGGTTGCGAATAATCGGTAATACGAACATCGTATATTGTCAAAGTGAGACGTATAGAAATATCAGTTATTTGCATCATCATGCTCTTTTAACAATTTCTTACGGAGATAGTATTTGCATCAAATCCCTCCAAAGGAAAACTGATTGGCAAATAAGATTTGTCATTCAAGGAATAAACTTCCTAAATTCATGGTTAATATTCATTAGAGTCCTCATAGGAGTAGTGTGGAATTTGCAAGACAGAATAGTATCGGATGATACATTCGTATCTAGCATGGAAAATGATTTATAGAAGGTGCCAACCACATTAGGGTTAAACGGCCCTCAGAATGGTCGGAAATATTAACTGTTTATCAAACGTATTGGAAGTGAAAGTCAAAATCAGGTAGCGGTAGCAAGATTTAACAATCGGTAATCATGGTAGGGGTTTCAAAATTGTTTTAAACGTCAAAGGTGAGACATAAGGGGATAGTCGTCAATATTAGATGATCAATCAATCAATCCTTATAAGAACACTAGACTTCATTATGGAAACAGGGATAGTTAAGACGAAATTAAATAGTGTCAAGAGTTTCATAGATGTTCATCGGAAGCAAAACACAACTGACGGAATGTATCAAGTACATCATTGTCAAGGGAATTCTCAGAATGCCCGAATAGGCATCAGGATGATTAACAAAAGGTTCGGAGGTTGGAGTCGGAATCTGAAAGCAAGGATCAAATAGTGTCGGATGACTACTATGCAATTTTCGATGCTTCAGGTTTTATTTAGGTTCAAATTCTTAGGTGGTGCAAGGCATAAGCTCTAAATTTCCAAGTGTGATTTCAATAGGCTTTAACCAAAGGCAAGGCACGAATCAGAGTGATGCGGAAGCAATACTGCTTAAACAAGATACCTTATAATCTACCCATTCCTCACTGGTCAGGATTTAAGTTCCTATAGGAAAATCCTAAAGCAAACTCTCAAAGGTTGTCCTACGAGCGCCTACAGTGGGAACTTAGTGGTCCAGGATTTACAGGTCAAGGGTAAATGTATTACGAGTCGCAGCCTGTTCGCTCTGATACCATAAATTGTAACACCCCGACCCGACAAGGGTAAAGATATCACAACAATGGATCCATATCAGATTAAAACAAAGCATACTAATACAGTAATACAAAATTTCAAGGATTACAAATGAAATATTGAATCTAAATGGTTACCATTAACACTTCCAAAACTAATTCTAAATATAATGTCTTCAATCCAACTCTAACCCAGCATAGCTATCCAACCTTCTAAGTCCAAGGTACACTCTTCCCTCATTTCCAGCTTCCCACTAATACCTGCCGCGTGAAAAAGAAAATGCGGCTGAGCTACGAGAGCTCAGTGAACAGATATATAGATAACAAGAAGCGATAACGAATAGCAGTACAAAGGAGATCAGGAAATCCATACCATACAAGAATAAGATCACATGAAGGAATAGGAATAAGAAATGGAATTCAATGAAACAAAATAAGACTAAAATAAATAAGGTTCAAGAATAAGGAAAACAGGAATCTATCACGAGCCCAGATAACAAATAATATCATAGCATACCAATATAATAAAACAAACCTGTGTAGAGTGATCAGCTCCCAGATAATGTGAAAGACGTGTATCGCACACACCATCAGTCACCAGATATAATAAACAAATAATAATAGTCATAAAATATAAACAGATAACAGATGACAGGTCAAATCTAGAGTGCACCCATACGCCCCACAGACAAATCAATAATCATAATTATAATGGCCATAGCAAATAATAAATAAGGGACGGAACAGGTCATCACTCTCCTGCCCTAGAGTCATGTCAGAGGTGCGTCAATGACATGGACATGAAACCCTCATGTCTAGTGATTGGCTCGTAATATTAAACTGTAGGTCAAAGGTCAGGCGTACTATCAAAATAATCAAAAGTCATATCTTAAGGGTACATGGCAAAAGGTTCATGTCAAATAGTTTCAAAAATAAAAGTCAAGGTTCAAATCAAAGCTTATCAAATTGAGTTTTTATATCAAAGTTAAGTTCAGTTCCAAAGGGCAATATCAAAAGGTTTTCGGAAAAGAGTTTTCACAAGTTCATAATTAGAGGTCATAGCAAAAGTTCATTTAAAAAGGTTTCTATTTAAAAGTCCATTTAAACAATCCCTCAAAAATGGTTTTCATAACAACTGATCTTACAACATAGTTTTCTTCAAAATGGCCTTCCAAAACTTTTAGTAACTTTCATTTAAAAGTAGTGTTGCTTCTTTTAAAATAGCTTTTCTCCCATGGTTTCACATGTATTTTAAAGATAGTTCCAAAATCAATTATGTTCAAATAAGGATTTAACCGATTAAGGTTTATATCAAAATCAAATCAAGTTTTCTACAAGTGTGTCAAATTAAGTTTCAAAACAAGATTTACATATCAGGATTCAGGACAATAGGTCAAAACAAAGAGATTCAATAATGATTCAGAACAATGGAACACATCAAGGGTTCACAAACAACGATCACATGAAAGGTGCACAAACAGGAGGGAACATAGCAATAGCATAGGGAATCCTAAAAGAATCAAAATACGAAATCAAAAGAAGCAAAGGCACCTTACTAGAGAAGGGCAGAATATCTGTACCTTATTATGAATGCAAGAACACAGAGATAAACGCTGATAGAGATTAGATTTCTCCTTCCTCGAACCTAAGGGAGTAGAAGACAAAATGACAAGTGGGTTTTAGTTATCTTTTCATTTCAAGCAGTTTTCCCCGATTTAACAGCTTTTCACATTTAGCAAGATATTAATATCTCAGATTAAGTTAAGTCCTTATTTAAGGCTTATTATGGTATTAAGGTATCTTCTAGCAGGTTACAAAAGTTTAGGGTTTATCATGACAGATTTTCATAGTTCAGGGTTTTACTTGTAAATTCATCTAATTCAAAGGCATAAAGTGAAAATACTTTAAGTTACTGACTTAAATACTTATTTTATTCAGAATGACATCTTAATCCTTTTAGTTTCACACTTTCCAGTTTATACCCCTTAGTTATATAATTTACAAAACAAACCCTACATTTACATAATTCATGTTTTAATCCTTATAATATTCATATTTTCCAAACAAGTACCTTATTTTACATAATTACAAAATGTACCATCAGAATCAAGTATATTACAGGTTAGATCCCTCAGAATTTATACATTTACATAAATGGTCATTTAATTTTACAAAACTTATACATTAAATCATAATTTCGTAACAATTACATATTAAGCCCATAAATACACAAAATTACACAAAACATTCTTAATATCATTATTAACTCAAAATGACTTCAAGTTTCCAGAATTTACACTTTTAGTCCCTCTCTTTTATTTAAATTCAATTCGCACCATTTAAATATAATTAATTCATTATCTTGCAATATATACACTTAGGACCCAAAGTTATATTTTTCCTACCTTCCCACAGACCTAATTAACATTACAAAAGTATCCTACAAGTTCCAAAGTTGACAAAACATACCCTTATACTTTTTAAACCAATCGTATATACTTTTAAAATAGCAAAACCAAACCCTAATGCACCTAATCATTAAACCATCATTCCCCAATCATTGTATGCATTTATTACTCAGATCTAAACCACAAAAACATAACCCTAATTCGTTCTAGGGTTTTTCCTTAATTTTACCTTATTTTCTTTTAAATCCGATACAAACATAATTCAAGATCAATTATTCTAGGCTTCAATAAATCATATGGTTATTTTTAGAGGCTTATATTAATGTCAAAGAACATATAAAAATTATGGTTGCACCTCAGAAAATTCATATAGCACAATTTACAAATTAAGTGTATTTTAACCATTTAATTCACGTACGCCATATAAATCTTGCTTGATTCATGTTTCTTATTTTTCTTAGGTTATATTCGACCCATAGATCACTAGAAAAATGCTGGATAATTTTTAGAACATAAGAATAAGTTGTGAAGATTTTATACCTCTCGGATGACACAATCGAAGAAAAAAATTACGGCGAGCAAACGAAGGCTTCTAAATTCGAGTTCTTATTTTTCTTAACTCCTTAATACTCCAATGAACTCCAGGGAAATTGTTAGATCAGGTCCAGAAGTCGAATGAGGGTTTGAGGGATTTTTTTCTTTGTCGATAATAAGGGTTTCAGAATTTTTATGTTTATAAAAATATAAGATTTGTATAAATAATTATATAATCCGACTTTAAGGTGATAAATATCAGATATTTTTGGTTTTGTAATCCCACACAAATTAGAATTGTATTTTGATATATTATCCTTATTTATTTTGTATTTATCCCTTTCTAAAATATAAATTAATTACAATTAACTTTATTAAATTAATTTCGGTGCACATATAATTGTGTCTACATATTTTGTAATTTTTGGACATTCAAAAATAATGTAATGTTGTTCCAGAATTTAATTTACTTGATACGTAGTTCGTTTTCAGAAATTTGGAATTGTTTCAGAATTTTACAACTTATTTATTTAGGTTTTATGGTTTCAGGGGTAATTTGGTCATTTTATATGCTTTCTGAATTTTAGGTATTAGCACTAAACGACAAAGTAAATGACCACGACTCACACGACTACTCATTATAAGAGTAAACTACATGCAATCGTCCTTTGTGGCTTTTAAAAGTATAACACTTAACCTATTTTATTAACGGGTCATGCCGAATTTTCGTCAAAAAGTATAACACTTAACATATTTAAGAATAAATGGGTATTTTTTTATAAAAGTGTAAAATTAGTAAAGTTAGACTTTTAAAAGCTCATAAATGATAATTATTTGTAAAACCAGACTAAAAGATGAAAACTGACAAAAAGACAAAATGTTTTCTTTTAACTTAGGAGACACAAGCACAATGTGTCGTGGTGATACAATGTCTTCAAAACATTCACTTGCATTCTCACATTTCATAATGTCGTAGTAAGTAAAAGCCACACTTAACTAGGTCACCCTTCGGAGTTGATACCTTTCGTTACTTGACTTACTCATTACCAGATTACTGTATTACTTGAGGTGAGTCATAGCCCCAATTTTACTCGTTTAATAACCTTATACACTCTTTGGGGGGGGGATACATGCTCGTTATACTTGAATTCATTACTCGCCTTATTTAAACACATGGTTGATTACTCAAAACATTTCCTGCTTTACCTAAATACTTGTTTGATTATTCGAATGCAATACTATTTACACATTACCTACTTGATCTCTACTCATGGATACCATTGCCTAAGTTAGGAACCGGTTACTTCATTAATTGGGTACTTTGTTTCCTGTATTGCTTGGGTGCGTAGTTGCCTGTATTACTTGGGTACTTTGTTGCGTGTATTGCCTGGGTGCGTAGTCGCTTGTATTACTTGGGGACCTTATTGCCTGTATTACTTAGGTACTTTCTTTCCTGTATTGCTTGGGTGCGTAGTCGCCTGTATTACTTGGGTACTTTGTTGCCTGTATTACTTAGGTACTTTGTTGCTGTAACACCCCAACCCGGCAAGGGTAGAAGTGTCACAATGATGGTGACATATCAGAAACATACACAAGCATACATCTTCAATAATACAAAAGAATACAAAGGTTACAAAGAAATTTCAAGGAAATACAAAATTACAAAGGAATAAATACTAAGTCTGAAAATATAAATCCTTCTAGTCATCTCTATAACAAAATAACTATCACAGTGTAGTCTTCTAAGTCCAATGGTACTCTCCACTCATACCCAGCTTCCTACTAAAACCTGCCGCAGGAAAAGAAATGCGGCTGAGCTACGAGAGCTCAGTGAACAGATATAACGGTAACAAAACAATTATAAAGAATAGTACAGAGTGTCAGAAATATAGGTCATGCAGATATACTCAGAGTTAAAGGATAAACAAAGGAGTAAGGATAAAGGGATAGGGAATGATAAATAGATAAAGGTAAAGGGAAACAGTGCACGATATAATAAGGGTCAAAGGTAAGTAAATGTATATGGTAAAGGTAAACAGTAATCCACCACGAGCCCAGAAACAAATATATATAATGTAACCATGTCATCAATCATACAGAGGGGAGTCCTCTCAGTAACCAGAAAATATGAGGGGTGTCCTCATGTATCAAATGGAGTAGCTAGCACCCAGAGGTTGTGAAAGACGTGTATCGAACACACCATCAGTCACCAGAGATATAACAGGTAATATAAACAGATAACAGAAATCAGATCAGATCTAGGATGCATCCATACGCCCCAGGTGGCCAGAGTCTACCAATACACACCAGATAAAATAAAGTCAGGGACGGGACAGGTCATCACTCTCCTGCCCTAGAGTCAAGTCATCGGTACATCAATGACAAGGACATGAACACCTCATGCCTAGTGAGTTGGCTCGGGTATCAAACCGTGGGTCAAAGGTCAAGTATCATGTCATAAACAGAGAGTCATGTCAAAAGGTTCAGATTATAAGGTCCATATCAGATGTTACAGAAATGTATATCAGAGGTTCAGAAATCAGATCGGTTTATATCAGAGTTCTTCAGATCAGAGTTTATAAAAATGTCCATATTAAGGTTCAGAATAAGTATATCAGATCAAGGTCCAAATTAAGGTTCAATTAAAGTTTCAAAACCAGAGTTTATAATAGGTTTAGAATAAGGTTCACTAGGTCACATCAAAGGTTCATAATCAAAAAGGGTTTATAGGTTCATAGAAAAGATTTTAATTCAAAGGTTCATATTAAACTTGTATTTAAAATAATCTTTCAGTGACTTTCATAAAACGATGTTTGGTAAGACCTTTTTATACATATAGTCTTTAAAAGGAATTTTCATAAAACCTTTAGTGCAGTTTCAATTCAAAATTGGTATAACATCGTACTCAAAAGCTGTTCAAAAACATTTTCATATCATTAAGGAAGGTTTTCAATTCAGTTATATTATCAAATGAAACTTCAGGGTATACAAGGATTTGAATATGCAGGTCACAAGGTGATGAGTCAAGTATCAAGGGAATTTCAGAGTCAGATATCATGTCAGAATCAGAGTGTTATAACAAGTTCATATTTCAAAGGGTTTATAACAGATGGTTCAGAATCAAGTTTCATAACAAAGTTCATATCAGGAATTTTAACAAAGGGAATCATATGACAGATCAGCAAAAATGAAAGAGATCATGAGAAACCTGTGAGAAGGTTCAGAATATCTGTACCTTATACCGCAAATGAAAACACAACAGAACAACAAGGTCGGAAGCAACTCCATCTTCAGCGGATCTACATGAATTCATGATCTGTTTTATTAATAGCTTGTTCAATTCAGATTACTTATTTTAGTCGGCTTTCCATTTTTAGTAACTTTCCTTTTTAGGTAACTTTCCAGATTTAGTAGGTTTCTATAATTAGCAGATTTCCATCCTTTAACTTTACCAATTTACACTTTATACCTTCTTAGTTATTTAGATTACAAAATAAACCTTATAATTACATAAATCACAATTTAACCCTTACAATTATTATATTTACACATCAAGCCTTTACTTTTACAAAATTATAGAATTATTCATCAATTTAACATGGTACGAATTATATCCTTCAAGTTTCATAATTTACACAATTAGTCCCTTAATTATTAAAACTATAATTCGAATAAAAAATTATTAATAATTACATATTAAGCCCTTAAATATCTAAAATTACACATCACAACTTTTATATCATTATTTACATGAATCAACCTTACGTTTCCAGAATTTACACTTTTAGTCCCTCCATTTTAGTTAATTTCACTTCGAACTATATAATTACCAATTAAATCTTTTCTTGCAAATTTTACACATAGGACCCTCATATTATATTTTATATGAACAGTACCTAGTCTAAAATATATTACAAAAATATCCCACAAGTTTCAGAAATTACAAAACAGCCCCTTTTAATTTCATTTTCTAATCGGTAACAATTTAAATTACCAAACCCTAACCTTAATTGATCAAATCATTTTGCAATCATCAAACCATCATTAAATCATAATTAATATGTCAGATTTAACCTTAAAACCTTAAACCTAAATCGAATGATTAGGGTTTTTATTTTTTTCTTTCCTTTTTATAAAACCCGATATACACAATAATTTATCACGATCGATCTAAGCTTCAACAAATCAAAAAAACATTTTTACAGAGTGATATGATAATATTAGAACCCAGAAAAATTATGTACATGACCCAAAAAATCGCATGACCCGATTTGTATTTTATTAGGGTTTTAGTTCTCTAAAATTTGTATGATAAATTAAGCTTGCATGAATCGATTCCAATAATTTATATGAGTTATATATGATCTAAATAACATTAGAAAAATATCAAAATGAATTTAGAACGTGTGGATTAGGCGTACGAATTTTTGGTACCTCAGATTGAATAATCGACACAAAAGAATTCCCCACGATCGAACCAAGCTTTCTACGACCCAAAGCTTATTTTTCCCAGCCTCCTTAGACCTTGATGATTACCAGAAAAATACCCAAATACCTCCAGAAATTCGGATGGAATAAGAGAGAGTTTTGGTTTGTTAATTTAGGGTTTTTGGATAAGAATAAAAGGAAAATGGGTGCAAATAAATTAAATAATGATGATGGCCGGAATTAGGGGGGGGGGGAATGGGCTGGAGATTCGGTCCAAAGGTTGACAAAAATCAGAATTTTGAACATCTTGATTTATTTCCAATTTAATTGTTAATTATCTCCTTTTAAAATGATTTTTAAATATACTTTAAATAAATAAAATAATTTTCGGTATATACAAGTATTTTGTAGGTGATATTTAATTTTTGTGTACATTGCAAAGTGTTAAAGTGTTGTCTCAAAATTATCTCACTTCATATATTGCTCAATACCAAAAGTTTGGAATTAATTTGGTGCATTATATATGCTTTAATTAAATTCTAAAGTTTCAGGGGCAATTTGGTCATTTTGCATGATTTTAAATTTCGGGTATTACAGTTGCCTATATTGCTTGGGTGCGTAGATACCTATAGGGTTCGGTGTCATGAACTTAGCGCAATCAAAATATTTTCCCTAACTTTTATATGACATTATGTTCGATGAATTTCTCATATGCTTTGCTGGTGGTCAAACTTTACTGTTTTATATGAAACCTTGAACTCACCAACATTATGTTGACCGTTTTAGCAAGTATTTTCTCAGGTGTTTAGCTTATATGGTGTGCACTGCATGGAGTCCAAATTTTACCCTAGTCATATTTGGAGACAACATTCACGAGGATTTCTATGCATAAAATACTACATCATTTGACTTTGATATAATTTCAAAACTATTTTTACTTTTCGGCTGCGTAACTTGACTATTCATGTATTTGAATCTTATGTTGACTATATAAATCAAGTGATGTGTTTTTCTAAAACGACTCATGTAGGCCGTTCAATATAACTGTAACATTGTATTCCATGAACGTCACGCCCTTGGACTACTATTCCGCTGCGACCCGATTTGGGGTATGACAGATTGGTATCAGAGCCAAGGTTATAGTGAACTAGGTTTCATCATAGACCCTAGACTATAACCACTATGACCTAACACTTTACTATAAACTTATATGTGCACACTTACCATACATGTTTATACTTACTTACTTTATGCGAGTTAATTACTTTATTTTCAATCGAGTTGTTACAGAGTCATGTCTACCTCATCTCATCCCATCATTGTCACTGCTGACTCTGATGTCGAGGACACTTCATCATCCACTACTGTTCCTGTACCACCTGCTAATCCGGCTCCTACATTAGGATCACCAGTGGATACTTCTGCGGAGACTGAGCTCTTCGAGGAGGGTGAAGTCGCCCCTACATTACCAGTTTCACTACCCGTTTCACCACTTGTTCTTTCTTGTCGTCTAGGATGATTTCCTATCATTCTCCCTGGACAGGTGATACCATTTGGACGTTGTTATCGATTATGCCCTAACGGGGTACTTCCTGTCATTCTCCCTGGACAGGCGATACCATTTGGACGTCCTTATGACTGGCATTTTATCATCACCTTCTACTAGATTTCATTATCCTTCACCACCTCCATATCCACCATCATCACCTAGACCTGTTCTTGGGGACCCGCTACCACCTCGTAAGAGGATTTGTTTCACTTTATCACCTTCACCTTCTGACCCTTACGCGTAACTGTGAACTTAAAACTATTAACTTGAAAGTTACCGATTTACCTTTACGCGTAACTGTGAACTTACACTGCGTAAACTTGAAAGCGAAATTTTTCATAAACTATCAATTTTCTAAGCCAATATTTGACCAAGAACTCAAAACAATTACTTTTAACCCTTACGTGTTTACTTAAACCTAAAACCGCGGGGTGAACTCACTTAACGAGAAAAACAACTTTTAATGCGTAACGGCACTAGATCGGGCATGGTCTACAATAAATTAACATATTATGACTCTATTAGAGCTATTTTATGTTTCATGACATTTTATTTTACAAGTCTCGCGATAAATGCACATAAAGTGCATTTTAGGCCACGAGTGCACGGTTTTAGCACCAAACGACCAAGTAAATGACCACGACTTACACCACTACTCATTATAAGAGTAAACTACATGAAATCTTCCCTTGTGGCTTGTCAAAACTGGCCACACCCTTAATTCTCAAGACCATTTGCTACTAAACTCCAAAGTGATGACATATGGTTCAAATTCTCAACTAATAAGTTAAGTGTGAGCCCCCCTCCCTTGACATCACCTATCTTAACACCACCCTCCCCATGGTCCCAAGTCGTTTGCAACTTTTCTCATTATAGTGATGCATGTTTAGTACTACTCAGAAGTGATTTGGTTACATATGCCTTTGAGTTCATATTTGAACTAAGTCAACACATCAACATTTCATTCACAAAACCAAATCAACAAAATTTCTTCCCTCTCTCCCTTGCTTGTGACCGTCGAACACCACAAAAACACACACACACTTCACTTTCTTGATTAAAACTTGGAGGATTTGAATACTAGGAGCTTGCATTTGACGTTTTGAGTCATCACACTAGAGTTTTTACACAATACTTGGGTTATTATTGCACTAGATATACTTTTCTAATAAAAGTTTGTAAGTCTTCTTTTTCTTAATTAACTTGTGCTTTCTTGTTAATTAAAACATGTAGTTTTTTTAAGTACAAACCAATTTTGCTAAATCACAAGTAAACTTTTAAAAACCTTAGGTACATATGCCTATATGTACATGACACATACACTATTTCTTTTCAAAATATATATCACCATGTTATGACTGTCTTGTTGTGCTTAAAATTTATGTACATAGTTAGCTTGTGCAAGATTTGCGATTTGATTAGGGTTTATTGCTATATTTTGCTATAAGTTGGCGGATGGGATAAACTAGGACAGTTTGAAGTTGTTAGTTGTTGAGGAATTGATAAATATTGGCGGGAGAGATTTAGGACTAGTTTTGTGTTGTATTTGCGGCTAAACAAGTAGCTTAAAAGTCATAAAACGCATTTTTGGACATAGCTGTCCCAAAACAGAAAATCAGGACAAATGAGCTTATATTTTTCAAAAATAGGATAGAGAAACAGAAAATAGACTTTATAACGAAAACGTGGTCGCTTGAATGGGCAAAAACGGATCTAAAATGAGAAAGTTATGCTATTTTCAATGCTGCGGGGCAAATTATGTTTTTCTCATAAAAACTTCATTAATAGTGAAACTATATTTTCATCGACTATGAGAAGCCTTCAAAATCATTAGAGTCGGAATAGGTAAAATGGTAAAATGAGAATTTACAAACGGGTCATGCCGAATTTTTGTCAAAAAGTATAACACTTAACCTATTTTATGAAAATAGTCATATTTAAGAATAAATAGGTATTTTATTTCATAAAAGTGTAAAATTAGTAAAGTTATACTTATAAAAGCTCATAAATGATAATTATTTGTAAAACCAGACTAAAAGACAAAACCCCAACTAAAAGACGAAAACTAACAAAAAGATAAAATGTTTTCTTTTAACTTAGGAGGTACAAGCACAACGTGTCGTGGTGATACAATGTCTTAAAAACATTCACTTGCATTCTCTCATTTCATAATGTCGTACTAAGTCAAACCTACACTTAACTAGGTCGCCCTTCGGAGTCGATACCTTTTGTTGCTTGACTTACTCATTACTAGATTACTGTATTACTTGAGGTGAGTCATAGCCCCACTTTTACTCGTTTAATTACCTTATAAACTCTTTCGGGGAGATACATGCTCATTTTACTTAAATTCATTACTCTCCTTATTTAAACACATGGTTGATTACTCAAAACATTTCTTGCTTTACCTAAATACTTGTTTGATTATTCGAATGCAATACTATTTACACATTACGTACTTGATCTCTACTCATGGATACCAGTGCATAAATTTAAACAGTTTACAGATTGCCTAAGTTAGGAACCGGTTACTTCATTACTTGGGTACTTTGTTACCTGTATTGCTTGGGTGCGTAGTCGCCTGTATTACTTGGGTACTTTGTTGCCTGTATTGCTTGGGTGCGTAGTTGCCTGTATTACTTGGGTACTTTGTTGCCTGTATTATTGGGTACTTTGTTGCCTGTATTGCTTGGGTGCGTAGTCTCCTGTATTACTTGGGTACTTTGTTGCCTGTATTGCTTGGGTGCGTAGTTGCCTGTATTACTTGGGTACTTTGTTGCCTGTATTACTTGGGTACTTTGTTGCCTGTATTGCTTGGGTGCGTAGTCGCCTGTATTACTTGGGTACTTTGTTGCCTGTATTGCTTGGGTGCGTAGACACCTACAGGGTTCGGTGTCATGAACTTAGCGCAATCAAAATATTTCCCTAACTTTTGTATGACATTATGTTTGATGAATTTCTCATATGCTTTGCTGGTGGTCCAACTTTACTGTTTTATATTAAACCTATGAACTCACCAACATTATGTTGACCATTTTAGCATATATTTTCTCAGGTGTTTAGCTTATATAGTGTGCACTGCATGGAGTCCAAATTTTACCTTAGTCATCTTTGGAGACAACATTCACAAGGATTTCTATGCATCAAATACTACATCATTTGACTTTGATATAATTTAAAAACTATTTTTACTTTTCCGCTGCGTAACTTGACTATTCATGTATTTGAATCTTATGTTCACTAAATAAATCAAATGATTTATTTTTATAACATGACTCATGTAGGTCGTTCAATATAACTATAACTTTGTATTCCATGAACGTCACGCCCTTGGATTACTATTCCACTGCGACCCGATTTGGGGGTGTGACAACATAGCTAGTTCATATGTTCCCACTATATTCTACAAGTTGTCATGCTTTGTACGAGAGATCTTTAACCCATCTCATATGAGCACCTTACTATAACAGGAGTTCTGCTATTTTTAAGGAAGTACTACCGGCTATATCCGGAGCTAAGACTATAACATGACTATAATCGGCTATATCCGGAACTACTACTATAACATGTCTATACTACTAAAACATGCTATGCTAATCCGTTACTCACCTTTAATACATGATTAATCTACATAAATAACTAAAAACATTCTATAAACAATGAAGCTAGATCATATGAGGCATAATAACAAACATCTCAACTATGTATTAATCATACCATGAACTATAATCAACGTATAAACATACACATGAACCTCATAAAACTTCTAATCATCTTTAATCCATGAAATTCTATCATAAAACACTTGTTAAAGATAAACCACATAAAACCCCAAATCATCTTTGTTAGGAATTAAGGTTAACAGTTGGAACTGTTAGTATATGAGTTAGTACTGCTGAAGAGATTGAAGATATAACTGACAGTACAAAGTCAGTTAGTACGGTTAGCATTAGAAAGTTAGTACTACTTATAATTTTTGTAATCGTATAGAAGATAAATATAGAAAAGATTTTGTGTATATCTTATTAATATAGATGATAGTTATCTTGTAAAGGAATCCTTGATATATAAAAGGATTGCCTAGGTTAATGAATAATATACGCATAGAAGACATAAGTTCTTAGAAAAGATTCAAGTTTGTAAACCCTAGTGATAGGAGATCACTCGTATTATTGTTTTAATAATATTGAATCGTTGAAGTTAATCAATTGTCACTTGTTCATATATACATACATTGTTTCATTCATTGAACATACATACACAATCTTCTAAGTGTTTGCTAGTAAATTCCGCGAGCTAGTTAACATTATTCAAAGTATCTATCTAACACAAGGAGTGTGTTTAGATCTGGTCAACTGGTATCAGAGACAGGTTACTGATACTTTGATTTAGAAGATCCAGACGATTTTGATTAAGAAGAAGATGGACATGGAGACAACAACCCAAACCAACATTGCTGCTAAGTTACCAATGCTTAAACCTAATGAGTTCGATATGTGGAGACTAAGAGTTGAACAGTTCTTTCAAGTACAAGATTATGCACTTTGGGAGATTATAGAAGATGAGAACTCTTTTAAGCCTACAACCACTACTACTGTTGTTGAGGGAAAGACTGAAACAACTGTGCAGACCAAGCCATTGACTACTGATGAGAAGGCTCAGCACAAGAATGATGTTAAAGCAAGGAGCATGCTGCTGATGACAATCCCCAATGATCAATTACTGAACTTCAATAAATACAAGTTTGCCAAAACTCTTTTTGAAGCTATTGTTGCAAGGTATGGTGGGAATGAAGCAACCAAGAAAACCCAGAAGACACTTCTCAAGCAACAGTTTGAGAATTTCACAGCAACAAGTAATGAGTCACTAGATCATACGTTTAATAGGCTTCAAAAGCTAGTGAGTCAACTTGCTGTTCTAGGAATTGAGATGCCTCAGGAAGATATCAACTCAAAATTCCTAAGGAGTCTACCATCAGAATGGGCTATGCATGTAGTTGTCTGGAAGAATAAACCAGACATTGATTCTATGAGTCTGATGGATCTCTATAGCAACTTCAAGATAGTAGAACATGAAGTGAAGAAGTATGCTGGATCAAGTTCAAGCTCAAGTTCTGGAAATTTAGCCTTTGTGTCAACTCCCAGTACCTTTAATCCAGAAGAAGAAGTTCAAGTTGCTGGAGCAGTGGGAACTGCTAGTTCAAATATTGGTACTGCTAGTACTTCAAGCAGTACTAATGGACTTTTGGATGAGAATACTTATTGTGCTTTCTTGACTACTCAGCACAATGGAAGTATGTTGACTCATGCAGATCTTCAAGAGATTGATGAAGATGATATTGAAGAGATGGATATCAAGTGGCAACTCTCTCTTCTCAGCTTGAGAGCTAGAAGATTGTTGAAGAAGACTGGCAAGAAAAACAACAATGATGTTGCTAGGTATGACAAGTCAAAGATTGAATGTTATAATTGCCACAAGAAAGGTCATTATTCAAGGGAGTGCAGACTGCCAAGACAACAAGATGGCAAGATCAGAGGATTTGGAAGCAAATGAAGGGTTGTGGAAGTGTCAGATTCAAGCTCAAAGGCTATGGTTGCCATTGATGGCTTAGGGTTTGACTGGAGCTACATTGTAGAGGAGGAAGCAGAAGCACCTACAGAGATGGCACTTATGGCTTTCTCAGACTCTGAGGTACAAGTTTCTAAATGTTCTAAATCATGTGATGCTTTAAAAGAATTAGAAACACTTAGAAAATAGTATGATAATCAGAGAATAGAGCTAAAGCAGACTGCTTTTAATTTAGCAAATCATAAGAGAGGTTTGGCTGTATTAGAAGAACATATAGTTCACTATAAGGAAAATGAGTCTACTTTTAGTGATACTGTAGCTATACTTAAGAGAGATATAATGTTTAGGGATGCTGAAATTAGTGTGTTGAAAAGTGAATTGGAAAAGATAAAACAGGCAAAGGAAATCATTCAGATGAGTGTAGACACATTAGAGTTTGCATCTAAGGGTGTTAGTAAGATAGTTGAGTGTCAAATCCTCAATAAAGCTAAGTTAGGCCTAGGATACAAATCAGTTCCACCTCCATATAGGGGAATTCCAACACCTCCAGGCATTGACCTAGAACACACAGGACTACCTGAATTTCAACTACCTGAGCTTAAATATGGTCCTCAACCTAAAGAAAATGTAGTTGATAAACCTGTGTATGAGAGTGCAAGTGATGCCTTACTTTCTGAGGATAAGGTGTCCTCAGCTAAGGACTCAGATGCTCCAACCATAGAGGACTGGACTTCTGATGATGAGGATGATCAGGCTGTGGTTAAGCCTGTTAGTGTTAAGATTTAGGAACCAAAAGTTCCAAAGATGGTTAAGACTGAGACTGTTAGGCCTAGAGCTAATGCAAAACCTTTAAGACCAACAGTTAGGTATGCAAAAATGTATAGGACCACAAACAAGACAAGAGGTAACCAAAGGAATTAGAACAACCTCAAGTCTCACCAACTAGGTGATGATTTTGTCTGTTATAGGAAAGCTTGTTTCACATGTGGAAGCTTTGACTATCTGGCTACTCATTGTTCCAATAGGGTAACTAGGTATTCAACCCCTAGGGTGAACTCAGTAAGACCTCCCACTCACCCTACAAATGCTAGAATGATACCTAGATCAGTTCTGTTAAGGTCTGGAACAAGAACAGTTCATACTGTTGGACAAACAGTTAACACTGCTATACCAGCAGTTCATACTGTTAGACCAAATAGACCTCTTTACCCTAGACAAACAGTTCAAGGTGCAAAAACTCTTTCTAAATCAGCACCAACAACTGTGAGAAGACCATTTCAAAACATAGCAGTTGTAAACAAACAAGTTTGGAAACCTAAGGTTGCAACTGCAAACCCAGCAGTTAATACTGTTAGGAAAGCAGTTAATACTGGCAGTTTTAAAAACACTGCTAAGGGAAATTTGGGAAGTGGTATTAATGCATCTGCATCATGGGTTTGGAGACCACTTCAATCCAATGGTACTCCAACTGTTTTAAAAAGGTTTAATTATGTTGATGCAAGAGGAAAGCCTAAGTCTGTAATGGCTTGGGTACACCAAAGGAATTAATCTTTCTTTTTATGTGCAATGTTAGTCATATGCTTGTATGTTATGAGACAAGTGCTTTGCACTTTGTTTTCTATTGTTGGACTAACAATTGCAGGATGATTGGAGTTTTGAATGCTTTGTGTTTTGGACTATATGGTGATTTGGAGCTCAGTGTGTTATCTGTGCACACAACAAATGGTTATTGGTTCACCATGTCTAACCCACATAAGAACCAACTAGTCCAGAGCAAACGGTTTCTGGTAAAGACTAATCAAATCCGTTAATGGTTGACAATTTACCAAAAATTGTATGGTTATCAACTCACCATATCTAACTGTGAAGAGTTGGCTAGTCCAAAGCAAACGGCTATTGGTAAAGACATATCAAATCCGTTGATAGCTGATAGTTTGCTAAAAAGTATATATGTGCAATAATGTCTTTGAAATCAATATAAGTGCATACTATTCTTTGAAATTTTTGATAAAGGTTTGTGTTGCTAGTGCAAAGTTTATACTGCTAGTGTAAACTTAGTACTGCTGAACTAGTCGTTATAACTGATGTGTCAGTAATTAATGTTCGGTTAAAAACTAGCCGTTGGTGGTTAAAAATATCCCCTACTTGAGATGAAACATATATGAGGAATATGAGGGGTCTTCAATGATCTTCAAAAATATATCTTCAATGTAGGCGTGATTCCTAAATCTCTTTACCCAAACCTCAGACTTAAGCAAACAACAACTTCCCGATTACAAACTAAGACTACATGGTAGGCTAAGGCGAATAGGTGTAATGAATCAATACATTATGTGGGTGAAGAAACGAAAAGAATGGCTCAAAAGGCTGTAACTAGGGGTATTGTGCACTAAAGGTGAGTGCAACAAAAAGGGTTTAACACGGGGGGTCGAAAATTTGAGGTAACTAATCGATAAATACACACAATTAAACACATATGGGCTATTTGGTGTAAATCCTAAACATTGCCTTCTCAATATTTCTCTTCCAAATGTATCTAGCTAACTTGACACACTACTCGTATATGGTCTCGAAATGATGTAAAAGCCAAGTTCTAAAGCTTACAAACTACCGGCACACTCAATATTTGGTGGATTAGAGTAATATGGGGAAACGGAAAGGCTAAATCTCACCAAGGAAATCAATGGTTATAGTGCGCTCGGCTAAGGTATATTCTAGTTAGGTTAAGAAAAACATGTCAAAAGTTTAAAAATGGCATAATTTTTCAAAATAAACTAGAAAAATGGGCAAATAAAATTCAAGTTATAATTCTACTCCCGTCCCCCCACTTGAAATGTACAAGTCCCTTTTGTACGCAAATAAGCAATAATAAAGGAGAAAAGTAGAATTAAAATGAGAACTCCCCTGTAATTTGCTCTTGAAAATGATAGAAGGATCATGTTTGAGAAAACGTGCCTTCGTTTCACCTAATGAGCAAACTTCAATTCCCTGAAATCACGTCACTACCCACAAGCATAAATCTAAACATAAAAAGAAAATACAAATAAAATCCTAACTCACTTTTGTAGGAATCATGGTTACATTTAGCGTATGCAACAAGCCTTTTAAACCACTCGGTGTCCCGAGTGGACGAGTGAAGTATTGAGAGGGTTTACAGGAAACACACCCACAAAGTTCATTTAAAAACTAATATGAGGTTTAAGTATGTAGGTTATTTAAAAATTAAAATTTTTCTGGTACAGGAGAAAGTTACGGCGTAAACTCATGAAGTGAGTTACGCCGTAAGTAATGACACCTGACAATAGTGCAGATATCTGACGATGGTTACGACATAACCTAAAGAGCAAGTTACGCTGTAAAAACTCTCTGAGATGAATTCCAGGAGTGAAAGACTCCATGGTGCATTTCCAAACCGTCCTACTTCCTCTAATACCTGCAAAAGGTCATAACAAAACAAACTAAACCAATCTACACTAATAAAAGGGAAAACAAAAGGATAATTTGGTTTGTCTCCCGACAAAAGCACTTTTGTTTATTTACGAGTCTTTAAGTTACACTCAAGACCATGGTCAAAAATGTCGAATGGTCATCTCGTGGGAGCTAACATGCCCACGTTCTATCCAATCAATAACCTTCTCGTCTCTCTTGTAAATATCACCGAGTTCTAAACACCCCTTTTAGAAATCTTTGATCTTTTGATAGGCATGATCATAGCCATTGGCTTTATCTTCTTCACTAATTTCTAGAAGAGGTCTGGCCTTGTTCAACTGTTTCTTTGTCCGATGTTTAAAATTGAACACTGTTCTAGGCATTTAAAAAAAAAGTTTTGTTGTTATCACTAGTTAGCCAGACTACCCCATTGATGGCATCTTCCTCAAGACCTGATGCTTCCTTGAATGGTTTTCCAAGAATAACCTCTTCTAATCCATTCTCTACAAATTCGCTTATGTCATTAAACACCACAAAATCTATTAGGAATGTATAAACTCCAATAAATACATGTATATTACTAGCTATACCAAGAAAGTTATTTCCCCTATACTCTAGCTCTTTTTTAAAAATTTGATTATAACTTTCTTTAGTCATAGTATTTATTAGTGAACTAGTGTTGATGAAAGGGTGAAATTTAACAAACCCAATTTTACAAGTGAGTTTCAAATTGTAAGGATTCCGATGGTGAACCCTCGTTCCTGCTTCAAAAAATCTAGGTTGGGTTGTCTGCATAAATATGTTGCTATTATCTTCCTTCCGTGGAACTAAATGCATAAAATTTAGCTCATGAGTTGAATCCTCCATCTCCATCCCTGTTCTTTGTTCATTTTCTTCGAATTCAACGAAAACATCAAAGTTTCCTATTGGGGAGAGATCGTCATGTTCTAAAGAATTTCCTTGAATCATCTCTTCGAATTCTTCCAAATCAAATTCTTCAGGTTCCTCTACTTTGTTGACTACACAAACACTTCCATTTTAGGGAATAGACACAATTCCATTAGCTTTAAAAGTAATCACTTCCCATCCTACTTCTAAGGTTGTTCTTTTTCCGAAAACATCTACCTTAGCATGTGCAATGGCAAGCATAGACCTTTCCAATATAATTGGGATCTTCTTATCTTCTACTATCTCTAAAATAACAAAATCTACTGCGAAGACAAACCTAGCAATTTTTACCAATACATTCTCTACTATTCCCATAGGGGATTGCATGGACTTGTCGGCCATTTCAATCTCCATTTTGAAAGGTTTTAAATTCCCAACTCCCAAACGTGTAAATATGGAATAAGGTATTATGCTAATACTAGCTTCTAGATCTACTAAAGCATTACTAATTTTAAGGTTACCGATCAAGCATGGAAGAGTAAAACTTCTAGGGTCTTTCTCTTTGTGAGGTAATTCATTCTGTAATATAGCCGAGCATCTAGCATTGAGCTTTACTGATTCCACCCCTTCCAAGCTATCCTTCTTTTCAACCAATTCCTGCAAACATTTAAGATCGTTAGATTTAGTTTTAATTGAATTAACTAAGGGTAGATTAATAGGAGGAGTTTCCCAATCTATCAAGCAGAAATTGCTCCTTCACAAGACTTCTTTTGACTTTTTCGGAGAATGTTGTAGGTTCATTTGATGCCTCGTCAGTTGACACCACTTTAGTTTCTTCAATAGCTTTGGCAACATTCTCTTCCGCTCTTTCATCTTTTCCTTCCAAACACTTTTTAATGGCATTAGTACATTGTTCTACTTTAATTTCAAGATTTTGGATTATGATATCGTGAGCCTTGAGAGATGAAACGGTGCTTTCAAAAAACTATTTTAGCATTTCTTCCTCTGGTGCTTATCGTTTTATAGATTCAGCAATGTATTTGTGCACTATCTCCTCTAAGCTATTTCCATTGTTTGTACCGACCATGTTTTTTACTTCCTCCTTTCGTCAATCATTTCGTGCTTCCTCTCTTTCCTTCCTTCTTTTCTCAAATTCAAGTGAATAATCATTGTTCTTCTTAGTTATTGTATTCATGACTTTATGCTAGAAGTTATCCTTTGGTCCATACCCTGTTTCAATATGCCACTTATGACAGTGGTCTGCTATCCTTTGGATAGACTGCAAGGCTTGATCTGGCGTCATTCCAGGAATGGGCCTTTGAGAATCTAGAAGTTGGCGGATCTCAGCATCCAAACCTCTATAAAAAATGTATATTTTCTGATGTTTGTTTAGATCATGTGTGGGACACCTATAGAGAAGTTCATTATATCTTTCCCAGGCTTGGTAAAGTGTTTCTTCCCTCTCTTGCACAAATTGGTGAATTTCTCTAGGAAGGGTTGAAAGTCTAGCAGGTGGACAAAGCTTTTGTACAAATGCTCTCCGTAGAATATCCCAAGCTGTTTTTGTTTCTAGAGGAAGTCGATTAAACCATATTTTTGCTGATCCAGTGAGGGTCATGGGGAAAACCTTTAGCAGAAGAGTATAGTGCGAGACATATGGAGCACCAAAAATAATCACTATATGTAGGATTTCCTCCACATGTTCTTAGACATCTTGCTCTTCTTTGTCACTAGACAATTGTATGTTCTGTAACTCTTCGATGATTTGTCCTTTAATTTAAAACTTCACTGTTTCAGGGGCTATAGTTATCCCTCTGGTGGAGTTCTCATTAGTCCTATCCATGTATTGTTCCATGGTAAGGGCCTCGATGTCGGGTTTTCCATTCAATTCGGAATCTGAGTCTGAATGCTCTGACTCGTAGAAAGAGAAAATGTTATGAACAGAAATAGGTGTATTATTTCTCTTTGCCGAAATTGCTTTTCTGGAATATCATACGGTGTTGCTAAGAAAGGTTTAGCGCTCCGAGTTTTATAACCTGACTTATTAAAAAATTAATTAAAATAAAACAAGAAATATGAAAGAACATAAAATTAAAAACCCTAAAATAGCTCCCCGGCAGCGGCGCCAAAAACTTGATGCAGGATTTCTGACCAGGTTTTAATATTTATAAGTTCTCGTCTACCTATGGTCTACCTAATGCATTAACGGCAGTGTACCCGGTCGTGTATAGTGTAGTTGTTGGTAAAGTCGAGGTCATCCCAAGAGCTATGCGTGCGGATCTAATCTAAGTTCTAATTGTCACTGGTTTTAAAGGGGGTTTTATAATTTGATTAATTAAACTAAAGAAATGAAATAAAATAAAAGCAAATAAATGTGTACGAGATATCAGTAGAGAGAAATGTGCTAGCCTAATTACTAATCTTGTTATGTCATGATTATATTTTCGATGTAGTATTTTCTATTGCTTCATATGGGGGTTTAAGTCACTAGACTCAATTGGTCAATTCATCTAATCCTATCTTCCATAACGTCCTATTCCATAACCTAATGATTACAAGAGTTCGTGGGTTTACAAAATGGAAGAGTCATTACGTACCGCTACAATCTAAGACTTATTCTACGGAGCCCGGCCTTTCGGAACTTAGACACCCTCCTAACTTCTTAAGTACTTCCACTTGGTAAGCGATCCTTTGGTCCATACTCACACAAGATAGTGGGCGTCCTATGGTCAATTCTTACCACTATTCGCAATCTATTTCACTAGGGTCCTATGGTCAATTCTCCCATGTCCTAGGTATTACCAAGCATCCATACTACCGAAACAAGGGTGTCGCGAATAAACAAAGAAAGCATACATATAAAGCGAAATGAAAAATAGAAAATTACATCATAGCAATAACAATTTCATAATTAGGCTAACACCAAAGGTGTTTAGCCGACCATATTAAAACATGCAGCAAATTCAAAGTTTAACATTATAAATGAAGACATGAATTAAATACACAAATGTAATATGAAATACTAAAACTTATGATTTGTAAGCGTGAATAACTTCCTTCTTGAATCCCTAAATCGCCCTCTAGTTTTTGTGTGTTGAAAGGATATGTAAAAATGCGGAATTAGGGCTTGTATTTATAGCCTCGACTAAGTTACGGCGTAACCTCTAGGGTTAGTTACGCCGTAACCTTTGAATCTTGGACGATCTTATCCTCAGTGATGAAACTACAGTGTAACCTAGAGATAGGTTACGATTGTAGAACCTTCGTACACCACTTTACGCCATAACCTCCCAAATGGTTACGTCGTAATTTTATAAATCACGAAATTCTTCTAACTCTTGGAGACATATATATGACGTAACCTCTAAGTAGGTTACGGCGTAAAAACCCTCGTACACAGGTTTGCGCCATAACCTTACAAGTGGTTACGTCGTAACTACTTGGACCACAAAAATCTTCTAAGTCATGGAGATATATATACGGCGTAACTTATGTAGGAGTTACGCCGTAACCTTGGTCAGCGTTGAATTGGGTCTTCTAGTATAAATCCTTGTTACGGCGTAAGTAGAGAGTGGATTTACGCTATAACTCTTGTCCGATCAGCATATTATTATGTATTTTCATTAATAACTTTCCAAATCCGCGTCTCTTCATTCCAATGCTCGTTATTAACCTGAAAATGAAATATAAACGAATAAGAGTATATATTCCAATAAAATGACACAAATGATTAGCATATTAGGGAGAAATTGACACTAAAATATTAGGACTATTTGATGTTATCATCTTCGCATCTCTGTCTTCTGATATCAGATGCAGGAACCAAGTCATGTCTTTCCCTGTATTTGAGTATTATTTATATGAAATTCAGTTAGCAACATTTTTATAGATTCTGTATCAGGGATTAATTTTTAACAGGCTTACAAGAGCGTCATTTGCTGAACTTCTTGGATTTTCAGGTTCAAATAGTAATGTGTTGTTAGGGTTCTCAAAAGTTGTAGTTATTACACCCGTAACCCGATGAGGTATTATTTTATAATAAAAGTAATGATATTAAATTATCTAGAATGTATTTTATAAGAAAATAGTAAAGTATAAATTAGAAATAGGTAAGTGTTAAGTTGTAAAAGATTTGTGACAAAATTAGGAAGAATGAGACTTGAGGGGCTAGTTTTGCCATTGTTGCAAAGTTAATTAAATAAATATCTATTACTAAATAATTAGAGAGATTCTCGGAGAAAAGTATAAGTGAGTGATATGTTGGTGTCGCTCCAGGGAAAAAGAAGAGAGGGAAAAGAGCAACTTTGTGTTCTTGTGCAATTGATTAAAGATTGAAGTAGGAAATCAAGTTCTAAGACCTCTCTAATCTATTAATCCATTACAAGTAAGTAATTTGTTATTTTGAAATTAGGGTTCATGAAATAGAATTGGGCAAATTGATTGAAGATTGATAATTTATTAAATTAATGATGAATTAGTTACTAATTAGGGTTAATTCCCATATAGGAAGCAAGTGAAGATCAAGCCTTGCAATTCCAAGTAGGAGTTAGTGAATAATTGAGGTAAGTATATTGAATAAACTGGTTAATGTTTCATAAATTCAATTTATATTGAATTATGATGTGTAATGGTGTAATGATCAAGGAATTGTTAATGTTAAAGTAGCTTGGATCCAATGCTAGAAATGTATGAATGTTAGCATAATAATTATGCTTGACTAAGGTATGTTTAATGTTTGTGAATGTATTCCTTGATGTGTTGTAGCTAGCATAATTGCTAGTTATGACTAGTTAATGTTAGTTTATGTCATATACTTACCAAGTGTTTCGCTTACAAATAAAGTTAAATGATGTTTTGTAGGTTCAAGTGGCGAAGGTAAAGGTAAGGAGAAAGTTTAGGTTGTGCACTTGTAGAAGAATTGTACTTGAACTCGGTAAGTAGAAAACTCCATCTTTTGGACCAAACGAAGTGAAAGTTGGAACCCCCAAAAGTCGTCTTCCTATTGGTATATCTTCGTTGAGTCTTTTGAAGTGTATGAGTCCATGTTTATGTATGTGTCTAAATGGTGAATTTAGTTATGTAAAAAATGTGTGGATTGATAATGTTTTAGTTAAAGAAGTAGTAAAAATGAGTGTTTGGCAATTAGTCATTTTTACCCATTTTGAATGTTAATGGGTCAGAATTTGTGTGAAGACTTTTAAATGGTTATGAAAATGTTAAGTAATGGTTTCGTTATGCATTTGTCAAGTGTATGATTGCGGAAAGGAGTCTTTGAGGTTTTAGTTATGTGGCAAACATAAAAATGTGATGTTTATGGATTTGCAAGAGTTTCTTCCTTGAGCAGAGATCTTAAGATCTATGCTCAACCTAGAAATTTGATTTCAAAAAGTTTCTTCCCTGCGCATAGATCTTAAGATCTATGCTCAATCCAGAAATTTGATTTCAAAAAGTTTTTCCCTGAGCATAGATCTTAAGATATATGCTCAACCCAGAAATTTGATTTCAAAGAGTTTCTTTCCTGAGCATAGATCTTAAGATCTATGCTCAGACCAAAATTTCAAACTATAATAGATTTGTTTTGTTTTCAAAACTTTATATAAAATCAATTGTGGCTCGTTGGAAGTCGTGCCACCCGTTGTTTCGTAGGTAATTGAGTCTAGTTTCATTTAAAATTAGTCTCAAGGTCTAGTTGATTGTAGATTTTTTTTAGTTTGGAAAAGAGTGACAGTGAGTCAGTTTTCAAGCATACTTTTTGCGAAAATGTTTTCACGTTTTTAGTCGAGTCGTTCAAGGGGTTTTACAATTTGGTATCAGATCCTTGGTCTAAGAGATTTAGGATGTCACATAGGGATTTCCTAGACTTAGACTATATTATGCGCGTTAGTGATAGTATTTGTAGTTAGTGTATTCTGAAGACAATTTTTAGGGATACATATGAAGAGTATTTTTATGACTACGCCTGGCTAACATAGTGATGAAAATATGATACGTATGTATACTTGAGATTGTTAAGACTATACACTGCGACAAGATTTAGGCTAGTTAGGTATATGAGAATTATATGCTATTCATGTCTCCTTGATGTATGCTTTGATGATGATAAATGAATTGTCATTTTAAGTAAGAAGAAAAGATGGTAAATGTGCATCACAAGGAAGTTTTGAAAGCTTCCACTTCCAAAGGAGCCGAGTTTTCGACTAGTGATGCGGATCATAATGAAAGTGATGATGGGTCTTCTTCTACCGAGAGCCTCAACCTTAGAGGGTTCCTGAAAAAGGAGACAAAGGCTTTAAGTTCAATGATCTCTTAGAAAGTAGGAAGGGAGGTTAGGAAGGCAATGCCCTATTATATCAAACGAACAACGAAGAACCTTAGAGAAGTGATACATAAAGAACTAGAAGAGTTTAGGAAAGAAGGAGTGGTGAAAGAATCCAAGAAAGAGAAAGCCACGTACCGTGACTTCACGACATGTGAAATGCCTACTTTTACGGGAACACTCGATCGCATTTCTTGCACACGATGGTTTACCGCTGTCAAGGGTGCTTTCCGCACAAGTCATTGTGAGGAAAGAAACAAAGTCATCTTCGTAACGAACTTTCTCTGTGATAGTGCTAAGATTTGGTGGGAAGGTAAAATATGTGAGAAAGATGAGGCTTGGGTTGAAGTGTGCTCTTGGAATGAATTTAAGGAACTCTTTAGAACGGAGTTCACCCTTGCCGAAGAAGTTGCTAAAATTCAGGAGGAATTTCAATCTCTCGTACAAACTAAAGAGACGGAAAATGAGCTTTAGATGAAGTTTGTTGATATGGTTCCTTATTGTCCCGAATACCACAAATATGAAAAGCTCAAAGTTAAAAGATTCGAAAGAATGCTTCGTGAAGATATCCGGTATCACCTTTCAAGTGTACCACTTTAGAAGACCTCTTAAGTAGAGCCCGTGTGAGGGAGGTGGATATACTAAGGAACAAAAAAATTTAGATTGAAAGTATGTGAAACCATTGGATGTTGAGATATGGATAATGCACGATACTAGTAATGAAATAAATACGTAAAAGTAAAGAGATAAAGGAAAGAAGTGTGACACAATTGTTTATAGTGGTTCGGCTACAAGGACACCTTCCTTGCCCTGCTCCACTCCCCGAGTCACCTACTTGAAAGTTCGTAAACTTTATATCAACAAGCTCCTTCAACCGGTGGAGAAACCTTCACAACGTCGCTTACACTTTTTCCGGTACAAAGCTAAATACCGAGTCCTTAGCATGGCGGACCAAACCAACACAACAATACAACTAACACAACAACTTTGAGAATACAAGAAGAGGTATCAACAACAAGAAACAACTGATGATCATGAGGTGATGAGAGGTCCGATCAACTTGAGAAGAGAGATGGCTCGTATGTAAGAAAGTATGATCTCGTCTTTGAAACAAGAACCTAGAGAACACAAGAGAAAGAGAACTACAAGAATGATCTTTAGATATGAGGTTAGAGAGATAAGAATATAGAGAGAAGATATATTCAAGAGGGGTAAGAAACAAGAGAGAAATGACTCACTATTTATAGGAAAAAACAGTCCATTGTTCACCCGGTTCTGGCGGATCCCTTCTCAGAGGGATCCGGCCAGTGTAATACCATGAAACAGGGTATCTGGTAGTACCAGGTCGGGTTATGGGTTACAATTCCGGATTTTGGATTATGGGTCAAGGTCCATGGGTCAAGTGATGTCATGAATGATGTCAAAGACATCTTGGGTAATGGGTTATGGACTTTGGGTCATGGGTTATGGACTTTGGGTCATGGGTCATGGGTTTTACCTATTGTGATGTTATGCATGATGTCAAAGACATTTGTTAGGAATATAAATATTCATGTGAAGACTCGGTCACCCCGAGTATCTGTTAGCATTAACTAGCTCGTAGGATTATTAGTATTATTATTATTAGCTTAGTTACAATTAGTATTTGTGGAGTGGGTCGGGTCTTTACCCACTGTCAGCTCACTCTACAGCCCCTCGGGGCACCTATGTTTGTAAGTATATATACCCCTCTCCACCTAGGGAGAGGGTTGGACCTTTCATTTCATTAATCTAATCCCTTCTACTTTCTCTCACTAAAAAGGCTCCTAGTCTCATCTCTTTCTATCTCTATAAATCAGATCTAAACCACAAGAACCATACGACTTATGTGTTAGAATTGTTTACAAATGGTATCAAGAGCCAAGGCTAGGTTCAAGTGATTGTATGTGTTCGGATTTGTGGTTCATCTTTTAAGTTTTTTTGTGTTTTGTTTGGTTAGACCTAAAACGCAAGAAAACATAAAGTTCGACCATTGTTAGTGTTTAGATTTGCTAAAACTTTGTACTTTTGAGTTCACAAATAGCACTAGTTTTGATTATTGCTTTGCTATGGCCTTAGAGGTTAATTTCTTGGAAGATTGAAGAATTGTTTCATACTTGCGGTTTGCTTCTCGGAAAAGTGTTCTTGACTACGGTTTGGTGAAGTTTTGGAAATCTTTGGTTGTGTTTTGGAGTGTAACTAAAAGGGGGAAAAGGACAAAAAGCAGTGAAAGCGACCCTTCGTCTTTTTGCTCCTGCGGTTTGACCAGACTTGCGGTTTGACCAAGGTTGCGTTGTCTTCTTGTCTTGCGGTTTGACTTCTTGCGGTTTGACTTATTGCGGTTTAACCTTCTGCGGTTTAGCTTTTCTGCGGTTTGACCAGTCCTGCGGTTTGACCAGTCTTGCGGTTTGACCAAGGTTGCGGTTTGACATTTCTGCGTTTTGGTTTCTGCGGTTCGTGGATTTCTGCGGTTTGTGTCTTTCTGCGATTTGTGGTACTCTCGGTTTGAGTTTTCTGCGATTTGTGGTATTGCGGTTTGAGTCTTCTGCGGTCTTGATTTCTGCGGTTTGTGGTACTGCGGTTGAGGTCTCTGCGTTTTTTTTTCTGCGGTTTGACCAAGTTGCGTTTAGAGGTTTCTGCGGTTTGACCAAAGTTGACTTTTTACGTTAAAACTTCAAACGGCCATAACTTTTGAACCGCAACTCCGTTTTCAGCGAATTACCTGTCAAAACGACCGTGAGACCGAGGAGAAGGACATGTTGAATGTTCATTCAACCCAACTTTCGAAGCCTGAAATTGCTCCAAAATGAAGTTATTAATGTTTTAAGTTTTCAGACCAAAATTTCACCATAACAATTTGCATCCACCAAACCAATTCACAACTAAACGAACGATCACCAAGTCTGCCAAACCTTCATCATAACACATTCAAGTTATTAAATCATGGTTTATTCTTGATTTTTGTAAAATCCCACGAAAGAATCTACTTTTCGGTTTAAATCATAGAATTGTAAAATCCCGTGCACGTTCATATCATGTCAAACACTAAGAAAGTCATTGCTGAGGTACTCAAATTGTACGACATGATCGATGAACATAAGACTCCCAACAAAGTACAACCGACAAACGTTTTTGAACAGACAAACGTCTTTGGGTCAGATATTGCTAATATAGAATCTTTGTGCTCGAATTCTCAAGAGAGAGAGTTGCTTCAGCCACAACAATTGCACGATAATGCAAAAGAAAGTTGCATAGAATGCTTTCGACTACTTCATTCACATCTCAAGGTTCTCTCAGAAAGACCTGGATCCATGGGAGGATTCGAGCGAGCATTTACATCACTCTTTGGTCAAGTTGTTCAGACTTTCATAGGCACTATGTTCTTGAACTTAGATCAACTAGAACAACAACTTTTCAAAGAAGAATTTCATGAAATTAGATCCATGGCTGCTCTTCGGGTGATCAACAAACAACTTCAATTGTTCATCAATTCACAATACACTTGGGATTATGACAGTCAAATGACAGAAAAGTGTTTTACTGATTACACTGGAATTGAAGTTAACATGTTCAGAGAAACATTACTCCAACACATGGGTAATGTTAAGAAGTACATTGAGGAAAGAGCACAACACAAACTAAAGTATGACATCAAGATGAATGAAAGTCGGATGCAATCAAGAGAGATTAAGGTTGATTCGAGTAAAGTATTGGGTGCTAGTTCAGTTGTCACAGAATGCAGTGGAACAAAGTCAGATAAGCATGAAACAAGCACCAGTTATGTGACTCATATCACACATGGTGTGGATGCTGATATCAGACCAGTAAATGACCAAGTGCCATTTGCTGAGGTACATTTAACTGCTCAACATAATGTCCTTGCTAGTGAACAACAACTCACTGATCAATCTGAACATGTTTATGACACATATCTGTTGGAAAAGGCTGATAGCAATACCACTCCTGATTCAACAAATATGAGTCATAAGGGGGGAGAAATTGACCAGGATGTTGAACATGATCGAGTTATAAGTCCTTTGGTTAAGGCTGAGCTTTTCAAAACGAATGATATGATTGAAAAAAAGTTTATAATGAACTTTCAAACAGATTCTTATAACTTTAAAAACATTGTATTTCACTTGAAATATCAATACAACAAAAGGAAGAAAGTCTTCAAAATAACAAACCATGTAATAATCCGGAATTTCTTGAATTTCGTGAATTTTTTGAGATAAACGATTTGAAAGCTCAGCTACAAGCCAAAAACTTAACGATCAACAATTTGAAAACTCGAATTAATATGCATGAGAAAAGTAATGAAGCCAAGGTTAAACATGACATTGATGCAATTGAAACAAGAAACATCGAATTGGAAGTTAAAGTGGCTAAATTACTTAAGGAAAATGACGCTTTGAAAAGGCATTACAAATACCTGTATGATTTTATCAAAGAAACAAGAAATAAGACTACAGAACAAACAACTTATTTGATTGCAAAAAATGATGAATTCAAAACTCAACTTCAGGAAAAGGGTTTTACAATTGCAGCATTAAAAAACGAGTTAAGAAAATTAACAGGAAATAGTGTGAATACTAAGTTTTCAGAAACATCAATCTTGGGGAAACCAGTTTCACAACCACTTAGAAACCAATCAATTGTTAGACAACCGACTGCGTTTAGATCTGAACGACCAAAATTTTCAAAACGATGGTTTGCCTCCCAAGTTGATGCGAAACAAGTTTGGTCAAAACCAGTCACTTCACAGTCTAGACCTAATGAAAAAGAATATGCTCTTGCAAAACCTCATCATATGAGTGCTTCTAGCTCTTCTAGGATTAGTTCAAAGCGTGTGTCATTTGCGACACCAAAAGAACATGTTAGACATAAAGACATCGTTCAGAATCACAACCTAGAGGATGCTAAGAAAAACACACATGAAAGGACTAGGAATTTGCCTGTTTCTAAGAGTAGTTGTGTATCGATTAAAGCGATTTCCGTAGCAGATCACTCTAAGAATTCTAGATCTTTTTCTGATTCCAAACACTCTGGTTGCTCAACTTGTCAGAAATGTGTGTTTAATGCAAACCATGATGATTGTATAACAAAATTCCTGAAGGAAGTGAATGCTCGTGATAAGGTTCGATCCTCTAAGACTAGAAACTACAACAAGCCCGTAGAACAAAAAAGTTATACTCAGAAACCTGGTAGGCAGATTGCTATAGGACAAAAGTTTTCTCTCAACAAGTCTTCCACTGTGCATGAGAAACCAAACACTCCCAGATCTTGCCTTAGGTGGATTCCGACGGGTAGAATTTGTAACACCCCATAAAATTTTTGGTAACAGCGGCAGACTTAAACGGGGTATTACTTATTAGATCATAGTCTTAAGTATAAATAAACCATCCAAGAGTAGCATTTCCATAAATTTATATCATTCAATGAAAACTCAATATTCAGAGTTACAAAACATTTTTTCCAAAAGAGATAAGGTTTCACAAAGGTGATGGCGAGTTTGAAAAGAATGATATAATTATTTAAAATAAAGGGAAAGTCTCTAGTGCCCTTGCCAACTCTGTGCCTTGAAATCTTTAGTTACCTGAGATAAAACATGCTTAAAATGTCAACACAAAGGTTGAGTGAATTCATAGGTTTAGTAGTAAAATAGTTGATCACAAGATTTCAAGTTTAAGAGACAGTGGGTTCCGTTGTTACACCCATAAATCAAAAGTAGTTATTATTGCACTAAGCTCATGAAACCAAAGTGTTAACAGAGTACCAACAGTAATTGGTAGTATCGACAGAAATCGATATAATAGTAGCATCAATAGTAATTGAGAGTATCGACAGTAATCGATATAATAATAGTATCAACAATAATTGATAGTATCGACAGTAATCGATATAATAATAGTATCAACAGCAATTGATAGTATCGACAGTAATCGATATAATAATAGTATCAACAGTAATTGAAAGTATCAACAGTAATCGATATAATAATAGTTGTACTTAGGCAATAACGCATTTAGATAAACATATTGTTTTCAAGCAATTGTGATCATAACAAGTAGTAGCATGCATCTCCCCACGGGATTGAAAACGTATAAAAATGTGGGACTATGAACTCACCTTGATGATATAGTAGACAAATAGAAATCAAGTAGTGAAAATGAGTGGCTCCGGCTCGCAACCTAGAGCAATATGTCAAGTGTTTAGATTCGTGGATTTTGGGCTTGATGCGAATATGGATGTGAGTTAGATTATCGATGCTTATGTGATAAAATGCTTAAAGTTCAAAAATATAATTTTTGAAACATTACTCATGTTATGTGGGCTTTGTTATTGATGAAATATTCGTTGCTGTTTTTATATTTATTAGCTACGGAATAACATCGATATATAAATGTGTGTAAATTTTGTTGTATTTATATAAAAGAAAACTTTGACATAATTATTTGAAAATATAAGTGTTTGACAAAATAATAAAGTTCACAATTTTTACCCTTAACTTATATAAAAGTTTCACTATTAACCCAACATTAAAAATATTCACAATTTTAGTCCAAGATATCAATTTACTTTTACCCCTATTTTTCGTTAATTACAGTTTTAGTCCTTAGCTTTATTTTAATTTCCATAATTTCCAGTTTCGCACACCCTATTTTTGGAATTTACACTTTTAACCCTTAGACTCGCAAAATTTGCATTTTTAGTCCAAAGTAAAAAAAAGAAAGTTTCCTTTTTCTCTTTGTTCAAAATAAATTTTAGTCTTCATATTTAGTCTTTATACCACCTTGTTTGCTTAGATCAGCATATACACAAATGAATCAGTGGGCCTTAAGGCCCATCAACGGTTACATATGGTTTGTAGTTAAAAAAAAAGACGCATGCATGGTTTAAAAAAAAAACAAAGCTGGCTGTTGAAGAAAAAGAAATATATATATAGTTCTACATGTGACCACCTAGGTTCGAACCTGGGTTTAATGTCCATGTACTCACGACACATCCAGTTGAGCCAAAGGCTCCCTTGTGTTATGTTTTGTATCTCGTTCGAATATAAAAGGGGTCTCGACTGAGTTGTTGATATGCTTTCTTTCGACACAGTAGAGTTGCATGGAGTATTTCATGTTTGACATATGACTATGATTTCATTCCTTACCTTCAATTCCTATTGAGTTTGTAATGTTTTACATGGTTCTCTTTTTAAGCTTACGTACATATATGCACATACATCGTATAAGATTTTTAGTGGTTTCGCTTTAGTATAAGCAATTTGTGATGCATGGAAAACGTATTCGAGGTTCGACTTTATTTTTTTTCTCACGTTAAAGTTGTAAGTGTTGTGCTTGTTTTTGTTCCATTCGACCAGTGTATACATATGGATGCACATAAATGTGGGTTTCGACTATTAAACGTATTTCTTTGTTCTAGAGCTACTGAGATTGATATGCTCGACTATTTTGAAGTAAGAGGGTCTCGAATGGTTCGAGTTATATCACCCATTTTGTCACAGTGAGGGTGCGCATGTGTTTATATGTTTGTTATTCGATCATCAATATACCCACCTCAAAGTTTTACTATGTTTATAATGTCTTGTTTTTGGTTCCTTTTCACGTTAATACATATACATTTTCATGCATGAACGGCATTGTATAGAATGAAATAAGGATGCGTAAGATTTGAAATGGGAGAGGTAACTTACAACACCAAGAAAGGTGGTGGAGACACGAAGAAAAGGAACGAACGAATGAAAAAGGGAACACGATCTTGCTTATCTCCTTTCACGAGCAAAACCCATTCGGTTGCAACTAAACCCCAAAGACAACTTAGAAACTTGTAAAGTGACTTGAATATCTTGCTTTTTATCTCTTTAGTTCGACAGTAAAGAAAACGAGGGACAATTTAATGAAGTGTGATTGTTTTGAGTAAGCTTTGCTTTGGTGAGTTGATAAGTGAAATATGGTGGTTTATATAGAGAAATCAAGGCATGGCTTGTGCTTTATTTTACTATTACTTTGCGTGGGATTCATGCACAAAGAAAAAGTAGATTTGACTTGTCTTGGCATGCTTCTTAGTCGACTCGGTTTTTGGGGTATGGAGGAATGGTCATGTCAAGTTGGTGAGTAGGGGAACATATTATACAAAGGTTAACAAGGTCAAATGTAGTCAAGGGTGAATTAGTGACTTGTTTAATATATAGCTAGGACCAGAGTCCTTTTTTGGTTTAACGCATGGGAGAAAAAGGGAATGCACACAAGATCTTATTTTTATAAAGAAACTAGGCATGGTCTTTTGAATAAAATAATAGCTAGCTAGATGGAGCATGGGAGACAAGGAAAAGACTTGTCTCTTGTGTTGCTTGTGTCGTGTGATGAGTGGCAAAAGAGAAGCAAAAATATTTTTGTTGCAAGCTTTTGATTTTTATCCAAGAGTTAGCTAATTAGTCTTAGGTTAGTAGTAGTAGCTAGGGTGGCTCTTGGTCTTGCATGCAAGAAGGAAAAAGAGAAAAAGAAGTGTGTGTCGACTGTGGTTGTGTCGAGGAGAACAAGAAAGGAACAAAAAAAATAAAGAGTGTTGTGTAAATAAATTTGTGTTAGTTTAGTATTTGTGGTATCTGGTTTTTGGGCTTGTGGTGTTTCGATCCAAAGAAGAAAGAAAAGTGAAATGGGCTCAAGGGAGTTAATAGGAGTATTAGTTGGGTCGAGCCCAAAATAAATGGATGTGTACAATTTATTCGGTTTGTGGGTTCACAAGGCCCAAGTGATTCGTCGGGTTTGATTGTCCCGACATTTAGATTTATCGTTGATACGCAAGCGAGCCATTCGAGGTGAACTTGTGTAAGTAGTGTTGTACAATTTGTTGGCGAGCATGAGTTTGTTGTTAAAAAAAATAATTAGCCCATAAAAGTGGTATATTAAACGTTCAAATGGGATCATTTCGTGTTTAACATTAATTAATGACTAGGAAATTACAGGGTATTACAGTACCTACCCGTTAGACTGGATTCGTCCCGAATCCTAAGATGAGCTAGTTGTCGGGGTTGTCTTATCGAATAGATGTGGATATTTAGCACGAATTTGGTCTTTGTGTTCCCAGGTGTTCCCTGGTTCTCTCTTAGAGTTTCATCTAACCTTGACAATGGGAATACGGTTTGTTTCAACTGCTTGACGTCTCTATCTAATATTTCCATTGGTTTTTTGTTTTTCGATAAAGTTTAGCTTATCGTCAAGCCGAATTTCTTTAATTGGAATGATAAGGGTTCCATCCGATAGGCGGTTTTTTAGGTTCGATACATGAAAGGTATTGTGTACTCTACTGAGTTCTTCAGGGAGTTTAAGCTTGTAAACGTTGTCTGATTTGCACTATTTTCTCTGTGGATTCATGAATAAGTTCAGGTCCTGAGATTTGAACGTCTCCAGCTTCTGCCCAACAAACGGGCGATCAGCACTTCCGACCATAAAGAGCCTCAAATGAAACAACCCTTCTATTAGTGAGATACCTTGTGGTTGTAGGAGAATTTGATTAATGCCAAATGGTTATCCCAGCTATTATAAAAATCATTCGCTTGTGCTATTAATATGTCTCCTAGAGCCTGATTGGTCCTCATCTTTCAAGGGAGGTAGGTGTAGTTGTCGACGCCGAAGGAAAGGGTGGATCCCATTTGAGTTGGAGCGATAAGGCTAGATATTACTATTATTCTTATGGCGGCTATAGAGAATTTAAGGGAAAAGCCCCTTGGTGTGAATGACAAGGAATAACATGTCAGTAGGCATACATGGCTAGTCAAGAGTGATGGCCCATGAGTCAGGGGAACTAAGGGCAAATTCGGATGTCAATGATTGGGAACGCTCGAAAGTTATCATCGGATAATGCTCGTGATTCCAAGTACTTAACTTGTTAAGGCAAAACTATGGTGTATTGTGACTCGAGATCGTGACATAGTGGTCTAAGTCAGGTGGGTATTTTGTCGAGGGATGTTTGTCTCGTTACATAAGGAAGTTTAAGGTCTTACGGTCAGATGTGATCTCTTATTATCCCAAGTGAAAGTGATGCCACGTGCCAAAGGGATTATGCTATCTAAAACTCTAAAAGGGCACGTCGTCTCTTGAGTAACTAATTATTCAATTTCACGCGCTTCTACCAGAGTGAGAATCTTATCTTACATGATGAGTGGAAAGTTGCACTTCGAAGGAATAGTGTTAAGGTATGGCATATCACTATTTTCAATCTTAGGCAAGTCAGGTATTGTGCGTTTTCTTGCTTAGAGCTATTGATAAAATTTTTGTTCGAAATTTTTATTTGAGTATGCGTTTTACACGAATCCGACCAAATAAACAATTTAAAAGACACAAATTTCTTTGTTTGAAGTTAATAGTCAAGTAAATAGATGTGACCTTGAAAAATTTAAAGTTTAGTGAAACCAATTGTTAATGATATCGAGTCAAATGCATCACAAGTCAAACCTCTCACGAAGAAAAGTCAACGTGCAACGATTAAACGCAACAATCGATTATAATAAACCGGATAAGTGAATACCCGGGTCGTAGTCCCAACGAGGTGTGAAACTGAGGATATCGTATGAGATTTGGTATTAAAATGCTTGAAATAACGATATTCACTTTGGGTTACGAGTCTAGGAAAACAAAAATAAAATTAAAGAAAACGCGAATTAAAATCGGGAAACAAGTCTAAACGTAACAATCTATTAAAATTAACCCTACGGATGCAAATTTAATTTTCCTAAATCCTAAATGATAAAAGAAAATTTTATGAAAAAGATTTATATTTTTCTGATTATTATTTAATTAAATACGAATTAAAAACTAATTTAAAAAGAAAAATAGATTAAAAATACTAAATGGAAACTGAAAATTACCAAAAAATACAGGAAAGTCCTAAATACGAATTAAAAACTAATTTACCAAAAAATAAAGATGGAACAATGGGTTAAATAAAAAAAGAAGGAAAGGAATAACCAGACAAAGACACTAGGGCAGTTGGTTAAAGCGTGTGTGTGTGAGGCTTTGGATGGCAAGAGACCAGGGTTCGAATCCCAGACCTTGCCTTTTTGCTTAACTTTTTTTTTTTGATTTTTTCTTTTAACAAACTTAAAAAGCACTATTAAATAAGCAATATTAACAAAACAATTATTTTTAACAATCACAAATAAGCATAGAAAAAACAGTGAATCAGAACAGTGGGCTAATAAAGGGAAAACAAGCTAAGGCAATAAGGACAATTAAGCTATGGGATAAACAATAAGCTAGAATGAACTGGAAATAAGCTAAGGCATCTGAAATACAAATAAGCACAAGGGAAAAAGAAAAAGCAGAACAAGGAAACCGATGAGCACTAAAAACTTTAAAATAAGCACTATGGGAACCGAGTTGTGCAGGGAAGTTAAGGGCTACTGAGGTCAATATTGGGCTTAAAAATAAGCAATGAGATAAGCCTCGAATACCACAAAAGTTGCACACACTAAAAGTTCACCCACCAAAAATCAAGCAGTCCAAATTGTAGAGCTTAATTAGCTTATTAAGAGCTCAAAAAGGCTGCTGATAAGAGAGCTTGGGACTGAGGTGCAGGCTGATGCAGGGCACAAATCAGTCCCACTTGGGGACTTTTGAGCCCATTGATAAGCTCAAATAAGCTTAACCAAAGACTGAATTGAAAGCATAAGGGCAGAACTACCAGTAAACAACAACTATCTCTAAGAATTAAGCATTGAACTCAACAAATAAGCACTTAATAATGGATTAAAAGACATACAGCAGACTGCATAATAGCTTGTGCAGACTGAACTAGAAGGCCAAAACTCTACAAAGCCTAAATGAAATAACACTAACTACTGAAAATCACCTGAATGCAATACTATGAACTAGAAAATACCACAGATGAGGAGCTTAAGTTGCCTAAGCTTATACCAAGCTTATAAGATCAACAGCTTGGCTGAAATTCACACAGCCAATCCAAAACTTCAAATTCCTTCAAATCAATCAAAAAGTTCCTGAAAACAACTTACAGAGATCAAGTTAAGCATGATTAAACAAGACCAAAAGGCAAATGAACAGTGCAAAGCCTTTTTTTACCCGTTTGACTATTTAAACCAAACACTACTTAACTTTGACTGTTTTGAAATTTAAACTTGAACTAGACTAAATTAAACTATGAGACTTAAAACAGATTAATAACTAACTAAATTGAGACTTAAATAGTAATAAGCAACCAAAATAAGGACTGAATTGAGCTGAATAAGCTAAGGTTGACTAACTTTGACTTTTGTTGACCCGTTTTTGACTTTTAAAATTTAAACTGAACTGACATTAACAAAAGCTTTAATAAGCTCATATGAGCTTAAAGTAACAGTATTGAGAGCTTGTGACCTATTATTAACCACTATAAAGTGAATTCGATTAACAGTAAATAGTAGAAATTTGAACTTTCATTAAACTATGAATTTAGGAAAATACTTGATAAATTACAAACCAATAAGCTCAAATGAACATGAATTAAAGTCTAGAACTGAAATTGAAACTGAAAATACTACTAAACTACTTTTCGACCACTAAAACTAAAATACTCCTAATTAATTAACTACCGCCCCTCTTCTGTGTGAATGAGGGTGCTTTTATATCATTCCAAAAGCCTCTATGCACTTCTCTCTCCAAATCCCACCATTGGTTTTAGCCTCAAGTAATCTCAGTCGTCCATGGCCATTTTGGCGGGAAAATCAGTGAGTGGGATTTAGCCTTTTCTGAGCACGTGGGAAGTGGGTATCATGTGAGGAGGGGGTTGGAGTGTTATCAGAGAATAGGTATGAGGAGGAGTGGGTTTTTCAGGGAGAAGGTGGAGGGTAGTGGTTTTGGTTTTGGCGGTAAGGTGGTTTTGAGAAGATGGGGTTGACCGGGTCAACTGGTTTGGCTGTTTTTTAGCTAAAATAAGAAATGGGTTGGGCTGGGGTATTTTTGTTGTGTTGGCTGGGTGTTTAATTTGGTGTGGGCTGGGTTTAGCTAAGTTAGGATTAGAATTGGAATAGTTTTAAGGCTTAAGGACCAATTCTGCCAAGTTTCAAACTTCAGGGACCAATCTTGTATTTTATGAAAATCATCTCCAAGGGCTATTTGTGATATTTCAATATTCTTGGAAGTTGACTTTGATAATTTGAGCAATATCCTGGTCCAAACTCATAAATTCCTTTCCCGGCATCGGCTTTTCACGATTTTCCAATCTTGTGCTCGGTTTTGTCCGTTTTTGCCCTGTTTTCGATCCTTTTGTACCTGAAACACATAAAAACACAAACCAAGAATATTTGCAGTAACATTTGATCTACTTGGGTGTTTTTGGTCATTTTTGTGTCTTTTATGGGTATAAAATGATGAGTATTTACTCACTCATCAATCCCCCACACTAAACTATTGCTAGTCCCTAGCAATCCGATCATATAAAGTAATGAAAGGATCAAAAGAATACCAATTATACCCCGTTTTGATTTTTTATTTAATGCGAGAAATTTAAACTAAAACAAAAATAGATAACATGCTTGATTTCCAAAAATGGTATCATGGAACGGGTTTCACACAAAATGGGTGTCTCAAGGGAATTGAATTCGTCATCCTCTTTTTTATACTCCTAACCAAGCTTAAATTCAATGTGCAAATGCTTTTGTAAAATGCTAACACTACTTATACTAATAATCTATGTAAGCCGAAACTTAACTTTTCACTCCCACAATTATTTAAGTTAGGTGAATGTGCTCATTTTGAAAATTTTGACCGCAAAAATCGACTTTTTTATTAGATTTTGACTGATACTAGTTGAAAGATAGATTTAAAATTTACAACGAGCAAGTTTCAAAACTTTATTCAACAAATCAAAACTTATTGCATTTTGCAATATCTTTTCATTTTATTTTATTTTTTTCTTTTCATTTTTTTCATCATTTTTCATTTTTCATTTATTTTTATTTTTTTTTTATTTTTATTTTTTTTTAACTTGTGCAACATAAACTAACGGAGTTTCACGGGAACCAAGACCTTACACCTTCCGGAATAAAGGATCCAAGGGTCATTACAACGGAGAGTTCCAAGACTCTAAACATTCCTGAAATGAGGATCCAAGGGTGTTAGACCAAGACCTCACACATTCCTGAATTAGAGGTCCAAGGGCCGGTGTAAGAGGGTAGCCAAGACCTAAACGCCTTCCGAAAATAAGGATCCAAGGACCGATCTTGAACCGTAGCTTTCTTAAGCACATACATTTATTACTTAACTTTTACATTATTATGACATATGCTTGTTCCGAAGTTTAAATAAAGCTTTAAACTAGTATTTTTCAAAATCGTATGAAAAAATAATTTTGTGTGTTCAAATGTTTGAAACTAAGCACTAATTAAGTCAGATTAGTTATATCCTGGGAGGAAAAGCCATAGATTACTTATATAAGCTCTAAAGAAAACCAACTATTCTACGCTTAGCATTTACATTTGCACATATCGTAAAACCTTAGCCTAACCGTTAAGGGAGCAGCCAGATCAATACTCTGGCAGAGTCGGGATTCCCTTTGTTCTAACCTAATCAAGACTAAACACTACTTTTTTATTGCAATTTCTTATCTAAAAACAAAAAAATTTGAAAATTTTGGCCAAAACGGGGGTACTAGGGCACTAGAAGGTACATATGTGACAAAAATCGCGAGAATTCCCCCCCACACTTAGAATTAAATATTGCCCTCAATATTCAAAGTACCGGCTATTATGCCGACACTTAGAACGTAAAAAGGTAATACTAATAGCCAAGTGTGGAACAGAAATCTCCATTTTTCACAAACAGGATTAATAAGATATCCCTAGATAATCGTTAGCAACAAGATCGGATATTGGGCGGCTGGATTGAAAACAGGCGCATCAATCATCACGATCTAAGGGAAACCTGCAAACACGAGTAAACAACACACAAACAAAGCACAGTAGAGGAATCCCCCCACACTTAGTGTCAGAAAATAGAAAGAAGTCAGAAACATGGGTTGTCACCCATGAAATGCTAATGTTTTTGTTAACCGAGTCACTAGCTTGACTCGACCCCGAATTCATTTGTTCTTGGGGAAGCAAGTGGAAAAGAAAATCTCCATCGGACTTTCATTCAAGATGTTTGGATAAACATTGAAGTACTTGAAAGTTCCACTCCGATGAGATACACTCGGCTCTAAAGAATGATAAATGGAGATGCCGGGGTCAAAAACTTTGTCTTCACTCCCGAACGACTGAATAAAAGGACAATCTACCGTATAGGAGAAGAAAGGTAGAAAAACTCGAACGACATATGTGAAATCAATATAATGGCGATCCTCAAAGGGCAATGTCATATATGTCGGAGAAAGAATGTCCTTTTGAATCTCGGGATTAAGGATTGAGGTCATATCATCAAGTTTAGGAATAATAGAATCCTTAACCTCATCGTTCTCTAACACTTCATCCAAAAGAGGATTTACGTTGCTTGAAAAGTACTCGTCATCAAATTCAAAAAGAGAATTCGAATAGACTTCGAGACTTTCATTTGGAACGTCCTCATCAGAAAGTGATTCGTCATCACTAGAGGAAAAATCATCATTGGAATTGAAAAGTGGGTTAGAGAAAATCCCGGAAAAATCATTCTCAATGTCAAGAGGATAATCATCACAAACAGACAAATCACATTCATTGTCCGATATATCCTCAGACTCACTTGGGATTGGGATAAGGTTCTCAGCACTAGACTTTATGAATTCGTCCGATTCCTTTTCAGGAATAGTGCTAAGATGCTCATCCCCCATAATAAGAGAGTCCTCGGAGTCCATAGACTGTAAGATGGATGTGATTGCAATAGACTGAGGGAGTTGAGAATTGATATCGTTCAAAGGAACAACACTCTCCTCGTCGTCCTCCTCATCATTATTGCTAGCATAAATGGCTTTTATACGTTCCATTTGCTCTTCTGCTAGCAATTCTGCAATACTCTTGTCTTCCTGCCTTTTCTGGACAGGTGTGATTGCAGTTGAAGAATTCTCATAATATTCCTTTATTTGAATAGTATCCTCATCATCTTCATCGAGAATGGCAGCCTTAAGAAATTTGGCACGCGTTTCCGCTGCTCGTTCTTCGGCTAGCAATTCTGCCATAGATTTTTCATGAGAATGAATGATGGAATACTGTGGGGGTTGGATATTGTCAATACCGGGTGTATTGTACCAAGGATTAAGTTCTTGATTCCACGGTTGACATTGATAATCGTCATGAGGACCCCCACAAGGAATATTCGGAGCATTTTGAAACGATGTATCATTGAAATTTTGATAGCACGATTCTTGCTCAAATGAATTCTGAGGAAGGTGGTTGAAATCGTTTTCAAAATTTGAAGAAGTATTTCCGATTTCAGAAGTGCAACACATACAAAGTCCGTGAGTAAACTCACATCCTTTGCAAAAACATCGTTCACAAAGTGAATCATCCCCCAACGGCTCTCCACATATAAAGCAATTATGCTGAGTGAGTGAAGATGGCTAGGGTTGTGGAGGGTGTTCGGAAAAACTTTGAGAATTATTGATGGAATTAAGCCTTCTTTTGAGGGCTACTTGACACCAATAACAAGATCATTTTTGTGCATGATTTCCACACCGCTCACACTTACACTTTGAACAACGAAGACTGTCAATCAACGGGCTTTTACAATCAAAACAGTGATAGCCCAGTGACGACATGAGAATTAAACATTAAAGAGGGTTAAGAAGATAGAATCAAACGGTTTAAGAGGATGAGGAAAAATATTTTTGGGTTTTTTGGGTTTTTTTTTTTTTTTTTTTTTTTTTTTTTTTTTGTTTTTTTTTGTTTTTTTTTTCTTTCAATATTTTGGATTTTTTGATAAAAAACATTCACAAGGAAAAATACGTAACTTCACGAGGAAGGATCTTCAACTCACTAATCGTCAAACCGTAACGATATTGTCGCAACACACCTCCCCGGCAGCGGCGCCATTTTGATATCGAGTCAAACGCATCACAAGTCAAACCTCTCACGAAGAAAAGTCAACGTGCAATGATTAAACGCAACAATCGATTATAATAAACCGGATGAGTGAATACCCGGGTCTTAGTCCCAACGAGGTGTGAAATTGAGGATATCGTATGAGATTTGGTATTAAAATGCTTGAAATAACGATGTTCACTTTGGGTTACGAGTCTAGGAAAACAAAAATTAAATTAAAGAAAATGCGAATTAAAATCGGGAAACAAGTCTAAACGTAACAATCTATTAAAATTAACCCTACGGATGCAAATTTAATTTTCCTAAATCCTAAATGATAAAAGAAAATTTTATAAAAAAGATTTATATTTTTCTGATTATTATTTAATTAAATACGAATTAAAAACTAATTTAAAAGAAAAATAGATTAAAAATACTAAATGGAAACTGAAAATTACCAAAAAATACAGGAAAGTCCTAAATACTATTCTGATCCTAGGAAAAATAAAATGGGGACAACTGCTTATTCGGATAAGCAGTTATTAAGCAAAAATGGAAATAAGCTAAAGATGGAACAATGGGTTAAATAAAAAAAGAAGGAAAGGAATAACCAGACAAAGACCCTAGGGCAGTTGGTTAAAGCGTGTGTGTGTGAGGCTTTGGATGGCAAGAGAGCAGGGTTCGAATCCCAGACCTTGCCTTTTTGCTTAACTTTTTTTTTTTTTTTTTTTTTTTTTTGATTTTTTCTTTTAACAAACTTAAAAAGCACTATTAAATAAGCAATATTAACAAAACAATTATTTTTAACAATCACAAATAAGCACAGAAAAAACAGTGAATCAGAACAGTGGGCTAATAAAGGAAAAACAAGCTAAGGCAATAAGGACAATTAAGCTATGGGATAAACAATAAGCTATAATGAACTGGAAATAAGCTAAGGCATCTGAAATACAAATAAGCACAAGGGAAAAAGAAAAAGCAGAACAAGGAAACCGATAAGCACTAAAAACTTTAAAATAAGCACTATGGGGACAGAGTTGTGCAGGGCAGTTAAGGGCTACTGAGGTCAATATTGGGCTTAAAAATAAGCACTGAGATAAGCCTCAAATACCACAAAAGTTGCACACACTAAAAGTTCACCCACCAAACATCAAGCAGTCCAAATTGTAGAGCTTAATTAGCTTATTAAGAGCTCAAAAAGGCTGCTGATAAGAGAGCTTGGGACTGAGGTGCAGGCTGATGCAGGGCACAAATCAGTCCCACTTGGGGACTTTTGAGCCCATTGATAAGCTCAAATAAGCTTAACCAAAGACTGAATTGAAAGCATAAGGGCAGAACTACCAGTAAACAACAACTATCTCTAAGAATTAAGCATTGAACTCAACAAATAAACACTTAATAATGGATTAAAAGACAGACAGCAGACTGCATAATAGCTTGTGCAGACTGAACTAGAAGGCCAAAACTCTACAAAGCCTAAATGAAATAACACTAACTACTGAAAATCAACTGAATGCAATACTATGAACTAGAAAATACCACAGATGAGGAGCTTAAGTTGCCTAAGCTTATACCAAGCTTATAAGATCAACAGCTTGGCTGAAATTCACACAGCCAATCCAAAACTTCAAATTCCTTCAAATCAATCAAAAAGTTCCTGAAAACAACTTACAGAGATCAAGTTAAGCATGATTAAACTAGACCAAAAGGCAAATGAACAGTGCAAAGCCCTTTTTTACCCGTTTGACTATTTAAACCAAACACTACTTAACTTTGACTGTTTTGAAATTTAAACTTGAACTAGACTAAATTAAACTGTGAGACTTAAAACAGATTAATAACTAACTAAATTGAGACTTAAATAGTAATAAGCAACCAAAATAAGGACTGAATTGAGCTGAATAAGCTAAGGTTGACTAACTTTGACTTTTGTTGACCCGTTTTTGACTTTTAAAATTTAAACTGAACTGACATTAACAAAAGCTTTAATAAGCTCATATGAGCTTAAAGTAACAGTATTGAGAGATTGTGACCTATTATTAACCACTATAAAGTGAATTCGATTAACAGTAAATAGTGGAAATTTGAACTTTCATTAAACTATGAATTTAGGAAAATACTTGATAAATTACAAACCAATAAGCTCAAATGAACATGAATTAAAGTCTAGAACTAAAATTGAAACTGAAAATACTACTAAACTACTTTTCGACCACTAAAACTAAACTACTCCTAATTAATTAACTACTGCCCCTCTTCTGTGTGAATGAGGGTGCTTTTATATCATTCTAAAAGCCTCTATGCACTTCTCTCTCCAAATCCCACCATTGGTTTTAGCCTCAAGTAATCTCAGTCGTCCATGGCCATTTTGGCGGGAAAATCAGTGAGTGGGATTTAGCCTTTTCTGAGCACGTGGGAAGTGGGTATCATGTGAGGAGGGGGTTGGAGTGTTATCAGAGAATATGTATGAGGAGGAGTGGGTTTGTCAAGGAGAAGGTGGGGGGTAGTAGGTTTGGTTTTGGCGGTAAGGTGGTTTTGAGAAGATGGGGTTGACCGGGTCAATTGGTTTGGCTATTTTTTAGCTAAAATAAGAAATGGGTTGGGCTGGGGTATTTTTGTTGTGTTGGCTGGGTGTTTAATTTGGTGTGGGCTGGGTTTAGCTAAGTTAGGATTAGAATTGGAATAGTTTTAAGGCTTAAGGACCAATTCTGCCAAGTTTCAAACTTCAGGGACCAATCTTGTATTTTATGAAAATCATCTCCAAGGGCTATTTGTGATATTTCAATATTCTTGGAAGTTGACTTTGATAATTTGAGCAATATCCTGGTCCAAACTCATAAATTCCTTTCTCGGCATCGGCTTTTCACGATTTTCCAATCTTGTGCTCGGTTTTGTCCGTTTTTACCCTGTTTTCGATCCTTTTGTACCTGAAACACATAAAAACACAAACCAAGAATATTTGCTGTAATATTTGATCTACTTGGGTGTTTTTGGTCATTTTTGTGTCTTTTATGGGTATAAAATGATGAGTATTTATACACTCATCAATCCCCCACACTAAACTATTGCTAGTCCCTAGCAATCCGATCATATAAAGTAATGAAAGGATCAAAAGAATACCAAGTATACCCCGTTTTGATTTTTTATTTAATGCGAGAAATTTAAACTAAAACAAAAATAGATAACATGCTTGATTTCCAAAAATGGTATCATGGAACGGGTTTCACACAAAATGGGTGTCTCAAGGGAATTGAAATCGTCATCCTCTTTTTTATACTCCCAACCAAGCTTAAATTCAATGTGCAAATGCTTTTGTAAAATGCTAACACTACTTATACTAATAATCTATGTAAGCCGAAACTTAACTTTTCACTCCCACAATTATTTAAGTTAGGTGAATGTGCTCATTTTGAAAATTTTGACCGCAAAAATCGACTTTTTTATTAGATTTTGACTAATACTAGTTGAAAGATAGATTTAAAATTTACAACGAGCAAGTTTCAAAACTTTATTCAACAAATCAAAACTTATTGCATTTTGTAATATCTTTTCATTTTATTTTATTTTATTCTTTTCAATTTTTTCATCATTTTTCATTTTTCATTTTTTTTATTTTTTTTTATTTCTATTTTTTTTAACTTGTGCAACATAAACTAACGGAGTTTCACGGGAACGAAGACCTTACACCTTCCGGAATAAAGGATCCAAGGGCCGTTACAACGGAGAGTTCCAAGACTCTAAACATTCCTGAAATGAGGATCCAAGGGTGTTAGACCAAGACCTCACGCATTCCTGAATTAGAGGTCCAAGGGCCGGTGTAAGAGGGTAGCCAAGACCTAAACGCCTTCCGAAAATAAGGATCCAAGGACCGATCTTGAACCGTAGCTTTCTTAAGCACATACACTTATTACTTAACTTTTACATTATTATGACATATACTTGTTCCGAAGTTTAAATAAAGCTTTAAACTAGTATTTTTCAAAATCGTATGAAAAAATAATTTTGTGTGTTCAAATGTTTGAAACTAAGCACTAATTAAGTCAGATTAGTTATATCCGGGGAGGAAAAGCCATAGATTACTTATATAAGCTCTAAAGAAAACCAACTATTTTACGCTTAGCATTTACATTTGCACATATCGTAAAACCTTAGCCTAACCGTTAAGGGAGCAGCCAGATCAATACTCTGGCAGATTCGGGATTCCCTTTGTTCTAACCTAATCAAGACTAAACACTACTTTTTTATTGCAATTTCTTATCTAAAAACGAAAAAATTTTGAAAATTTTGGCCAAAACGGGGGTACTAGGGCACTAGAAGGTACATATGTGACAAAAATCGCGAGAATTCCCCCCCACACTTAGAATTAAATATTGCCCTCAATATTCAAAGTACCGGCTATTATGCCGACACTTAGAACGTAAAAAGGTAATACTAATAGCCAAGTGTGGAACGAAAATCTCCATTTTTCACAAACAGGATTAATAAGATATCCCTAGATAATCGTTAGCAACAAGATCGGATATTGGGCGGCTGGATTGAAAACAGGCGCATCAATCATCACGATCTAAGGGAAACCTGCAAACACGAGTAAACAACACACAAACAAAGCACAGTAGAGGAATCCCCCCACACTTAGTGTCAGAAAATAGAAAGAAGTCAGAAACATGGGTTGTCACCCATGAAATGCTAATGTTTTTGTTAACCGAGTCACTAGCTTGACTCGACCCCGAATTCATTTGTTCTTGGGGAAGCAAGTGGAAAAGAAAATCTCCATCGGACTTTCATTCAAGATGTTTGGATAAACATTGAAGTACTTGAAAGTTCCACTTCGATGAGATACATTCGGCTCTAAAGAATGATAAATGGAGATTCCGGGGTCAAAAACTTTGTCTTCACTCCCGAACGAGTGAATAAAAGGACAATCTACCGTATAGGAGAAGAAAGGTAGAAAAACTCGAACGACATATGTGAAATCAATATAATGGCGATCCTCAAAGGGCAATGTCATATATGTCGGAGAAAGAATGTCCTTTTGAATCTCGGGATTAAGGATTGAGGTCATATCATCAAGTTTAGGAATAATAGAGTCCTTAACCTCATCGTTCTCTAACACTTCATCAAAAAGAGGATTTACGTTGCTTGAAAAGTACTCGTCATCAAATTCAAAAAGAGAATTCGAATAGACTTCGAGACTTTCATTTGGAACGTCCTCATCAGAAAGTGATTCGTCATCACTAGAGGAAAAATCATCATTGGAATTGAAAAGTGGGTTAGAGAAAATCCCGGAAAAATCATTCTCAATGTCAAGAGGATAATCATCACAAACAGACAAATCACATTCATTGTCCGATATATCCTTAGACTCACTTGGGATTGGGATAAGGTTCTCAGCACTAGACTTTATGAATTCGTCCGATTCCTTTTCAGGAATAGTGCTAAGATGCTCATCCCCCATAATAAGAGAGTCCTCGGAGTCCATAGACTGTAAGATGGATGTGATTGCAATAGACTGAGGGAGTTGAAATTGATATCGTTCAAAGGAACAACACTCTCCTCGTCGTCCTCCTCATCATTATTGCTAGCATAAATGGCTTTTATACGTTCCATTTGCTCTTCTGCTAGCAATTCTGCAATACTCTTGTCTTCCTGCCTTTTCTGGACAGGTGTGATTGCAGTTGAAGAATTCTCATAATATTCCTTTATTTGAATAGTATCCTCATCATCTTCATCGAGAATGGCAGCCTTAAGAAATTTGGCACGCGTTTCCGCTGCTCGTTCTTCGGCTAGCAATTCTGCCATAGATTTTTCATGAGAATGAATGATGGAATACTGTGGGGGTTGGACATTGTCAATACCGTGTGTATTGTACCAAGGATTAAGTTCTTGATTCCACGGTTGACATTGATAATCGTCATGAGGACCCCCACAAGGAATATTCGGAGCATTTTGAAACGATGTATCATTGAAATTTTGATAGCACAATTCTTGCTCAAATGAATTCTGAGGAAGGTGGTTGAAATCGTTTTCAAAATTTGAAGAAGTATTTCCGATTTCAGAAGTGCAACACATACAAAGTCCGTGAGTAAACTCACATCCTTTGCAAAAACATCGTTCACAAAGTGAATCATCCCCCAACGGCTCTCCACATATAAAGCAATTATGCTGAGTGAGTGAAGATGGCTGGGGTTGTGGAGGGTGTTCGGAAAAACTTTGAGAATTATCGATGGAATGAAGCCTTCTTTGTAGGGCTACTTGACACCAATAACAAGATCATTTTGGTGCATGATTTCCACACCGCTCACACTTACACTTTGAACAACGAAGACTGTCAATCAACGGGCTTTTACAATCAAAACAGTGATAGCCCAGTGACGACATGAGAATTAAACATTAAAGAGGGTTAAGAAGATAGAATCAAACGGTTTAAGAGGATGAGGAAAAATATTTTTGGGTTTTTTGGGGTTTTTTTTTTTTTTTCAATTTTTTGGATTTTTTGATAAAAATTATTCACAAGGAAAAATACATAACTTCACGAGGAAGGATCTTCAAGTCACTAATCGTCAAATCGTAACGATATTGTCGCAACACACCTCCCCGGCAGCGGCGCCATTTTGATATCGAGTCAAACGCATCACAAGTCAAACCTCTCACGAAGAAAAGTCAACGTGCAATGATTAAACGCAACAATCGATTATAATAAACCGGATAAGTGAATACCCGGGTCTTAGTCCCAACGAGGTGTGAAATTGAGGATATCGTATGAGATTTGGTATTAAAATGCTTGAAATAACGATATTCACTTTGGGTTACGAGTCTAGGAAAACGAAAATTAAATTAAAGAAAATGCGAATTAAAATCGGGAAACAAGTCTAAACGTAACAATCTATTAAAATTAACCCTACGGATGCAAATTTAATTTTCCTAAATCCTAAATGATAAAAGAAAATTTTATAAAAAAGATTTATATTTTTCTGATTATTATTTAATTAAATACGAATTAAAAACTAATTTAAAAAGAAAAATAGATTAAAAATACTAAATGGAAACTGAAAATTACCAAAAAATACAGGAAAGTCCTAAATACTATTCTGGTCCTAGGAAAAATAAAATGGGGACAACTGCTTATTCGGATAAGCAGTTATTAAGCAAAAATGGAAATAAGCTAAAGATGGAACAATGGGTTAAATAAAAAAAGAAGGAAAGGAATAACCAGACAAAGACCCTAGGGCAGTTGGTTAAAGCGTGTGTGTGTGAGGCTTTGGATGGCAAGAGACCAGGGTTCGAATCCCAGACCTTGCCTTTTTGCTTAACTTTTTTTTTTTTTTTTGATTTTTTCTTTTAACAAACTTAAAAAGCACTATTAAATAAGCAATATTAACAAAACAATTATTTTTAACAATCACAAATAAGCACAGAAAAAACAGTGAATCAGAACAGTGGGCTAATAAAGGAAAAACAAGCTAAGGCAATAAGGACAATTAAGCTATGGGATAAACAATAAGCTATAATGAACTGGAAATAAGCTAAGGCATCTGAAATACAAATAAGCACAAGGGAAAAAGAAAAAGCAGAACAAGGAAACCGATAAGCACTAAAAACTTTAAAATAAGCACTATGGGGACAGAGTTGTGCAGGGCAGTTAAGGGCTACTGAGGTCAATATTGGGCTTAAAAATAAGCACTGAGATAAGCCTCAAATACCACAAAAGTTGCACACACTAAAAGTTCACCCACCAAACATCAAGCAGTCCAAATTGTAGAGCTTAATTAGCTTATTAAGAGCTCAAAAAGGCTGCTGATAAGAGAGCTTGGGACTGAGGTGCAGGCTGATGCAGGGCACAAATCAGTCCCACTTGGGGACTTTTGAGCCCATTGATAAGCTCAAATAAGCTTAACCAAAGACTGAATTAAAAGCATAAGGGCAGAACTACCAGTAAACAACAACTATCTCTAAGAATTAAGCATTGAACTCAACAAATAAGCACTTAATAATGGATTAAAAGACAGACAGCAGACTGCATAATAGCTTGTGCAGACTGAACTAGAAGGCCAAAACTCTACAAAGCCTAAATGAAATAACACTAACTACTGAAAATCAACTGAATGCAATACTATGAACTAGAAAATACCACAGATGAGGAGCTTAAATTGCCTAAGCTTATACCAAGCTTATAAGATCAACAGCTTGGCTAAAATTCACACAGCCAATCCAAAACTTCAAATTCCTTCAAATCAATCAAAAAGTTCCTGAAAACAACTTACAGAGATCAAGTTAAGCATGATTAAACTAGACCAAAAGGCAAATGAACAGTGCAAAGCCCTTTTTTACCCGTTTGACTATTTAAACCAAACACTACTTAACTTTGACTGTTTTGAAATTTAAACTTGAACTAGACTAAATTAAACTGTGAGACTTAAAACAGATTAATAACTAACTAAATTGAGACTTAAAAAGTAATAAGCAACCAAAATAAGGACTGAATTGAGCTGAATAAGCTAAGGTTGACTAACTTTGACTTTTGTTGACCCGTTTTTGACTTTTAAAATTTAAACTGGACTGACATTAACAAAAGCTTTAATAAGCTCATATGAGCTTAAAGTAACAGTATTGAGAGCTTGTGACCTATTATTAACCACTATAAAGTGAATTCGATTAACAGTAAATAGTAGAAATTTGAACTTTCATTAAACTATGAATTTAGGACAATACTTGATAAATTACAAACCAATAAGCTCAAATGAACATGAATTAAAGTCTAGAACTGAAATTGAAACTGAAAATACTACTAAACTACTTTTCGACCACTAAAACTAAACTACTCCTAATTAATTAACTACTGCCCCTCTTCTGTCTGAATGAGGGTGCTTTTATATCATTCCAAAAGCCTCTATGCACTTCTCTCTCCAAATCCCACCATTGGTTTTAGCCTCAAGTAATCTCAGTCGTCCATGGCCATTTTGGCGGGAAAATCAGTGAGTGGGATTTAGCCTTTTCTGAGCACGTGGGAAGTGGGTATCATGTGAGGAGGGGGGTTGGAGTGTTATCAGAGAATAGGTATGGGGAGGAGTGGGTTTTTCAGGGAGAAGGTGGGGGGTAATGGTTTTGATTTTGGCGGTAAGGTGGTTTTGAGAAGATGGGGTTGACCGTGTCAACTGGTTTGGCTGGTTTTTAGCTAAAATATGAAATGGGTTGGGCTGGGGTATTTTTGTTGTGTTGGCTGGGTTTAGCTAAGTTAGGATTAGAATTGGAATAGTTTTAAGGCTTAAGGACCAATTCTGCCAATTTTTAAACTTCAGGGACCAATCTTGTATTTTATGAAAATCATCTCCAAGGGCTATTTGTGATATTTCAATATTCTTGGAAGTTGACTTTGATAATTTGAGCAATATCCTGGTCCAAACTCATAAATTCCTTTCCCGGCATCGGCTTTTCACGATTTTCCAATCTTGTGCTCGGTTTTGTCCGTTTTTGCCCTGTTTTCGATCCTTTTGTACCTGAAACACATAAAAACACAAACCAAGAATATTTGCAGTAATATTTGATCTATTTGGGTGTTTTTGGTCATTTTTGTGTCTTTTATGGGTATAAAATGATGAGTATTTACACACTCATCAATCCCCCACACAATACGAAAGCTTGATAAGGTCTGACTAAAATAGATATATAATTTCATAGTGTGGATTTTTAAGCATGGTGTAGATAAAATAGCTTTACAAAAATTAACACTTAGTCGCTTTTTAATATGCAAAAGTTTCAATATAGTTTGACCAGAGAAAACCTTGTTGACATAAATAATGCCTAAAAACATTATCAATATTTATTCATATCTCTATGTTTTGATGATCACAAAATGTAAACTCATTAAAACATAAACTTATAAAATAAACAAGTACTTAGTTGTAAATATTCACTTCTACAACTAAAATCACTTACGGTATGAATGAACTAATGCTTAATGCATTATATGATTAAAGGAACATTTTCTTAATAACTAGATTTTTTATAAAATGTCAAAAACATTTTATATCTTTTAGAAAAACATTTTTGGTAATAAATAAAAAGGTTTAATTCATTATAAATTTATGAATTCAAATTTTTAACCAAAATCAGTAAAAATGTTCCAGAAAAACCTTCCTCAGAAAAAGACAAAACTGGGCAACGGTTGGCTTGGGCGGCCCCCTTAATTTTGATAGGCGGCCCCCTTAAAATTAAGGGGGCCGGCCACGCACCAGTAGCTTCCAGCTGTCCAGTTTTTCTGCCTATAAATACCAGCCTTCCCCTGGATTTTTACTCACCCTTTTGCACTAAAACTTTCTGTTGTAGATCTCATTTCATATCTTCAAAAAACCTTTGATCATGTAATCTTAAGCATTGGTTTCCAAGTGATCCAAGCTTCCACCATCCAAGTGCAAAAGAAGAATACTTCTATCAATCAAGACTAGAAGTATTACAACTTAGTATCATCTTGTTACTCAAGTTGTTTGCTTTGTATATTTTGTAAATCATTCATTCATTTGTGTAAAGTGTGTATATAAGTTGTAAACATAAGTGATTAGGCTAGAGTAGTGTGTAAGTAGTGAAGAAGGTGGATAAGTAGTTGTGGAGTAAAGAAGTAGAGTAGAAGCCTTGTAAAGTTGTGAAGTCTTGAAGCCGTTGTGAAGCCATAGCCTAGAAGTCGTGAAGCCGTAGCATAGAGGTTGTGTAGCGGTCGTGTTGAAGCCGTGAAGTCCTAGTCGTGAAGTCCTAGTGTTGAAGTCGTGAAGCCGTAGCATAGAGGTTGTGTAGCGGTCGTGTTGAAGCCGTGAAGTCCTAGTCGTGAAGTCCTAGTGTTGAAGTCGTGAAGCCATAGCATAGAGGTTGTGTAGCGGTCGTGTCGAAGTCGGGAAGTCTTAGTCGTGAAGACATAGTGTTGAAGTCGTGAAGCCGCAGCATAGAGGTTGTGTGGCGGTCATGTTGAAGTCGTGAAGTTCTAGTCGTGAAGTCCTAGTGTTGAAGTCGTGAAGAAGTCATGAAGCAGTCGTGAAGCAGTTGTGAAGTAGTCGTGAATAAGTTGTGAAGAAGTTGTGTTGTGAAGTTGTGAGATTGGTTCTAGCTACGATTAGAACTCGACATTTAGCTTTGTGTCGTTAAACCCGTGTAAGCCAAAGTTGTGTACGGTTTTCTCCGCCATAAGGGAGCTTATTGAAGTTGTGAATAAAACTCTCGAGCTTGGTGCTCGGGGAGTGGAGTAGGGCAAGGAAGGTGTCCTTGTAGCCGAACCACTATAAATCCCTCGTGTCTCGGTTAGATCTTTCCATCTCTTATTTACATCTTTAGTTATATCGTCATTACTTTTATAACATATAGGCATATATAATTGTTAGTAATAATTAGAAGTTGACTTCACATATAGATCAAATTGAAACTCCATTCAAGAAACCAAAACTTTTACAATCAATTTAAAAGAATACATATATAACTAATAATAAGGTTCAAGTTTTATTTTTCATACAAACTTGAATCTAAGTGTTTTAAAAATAAACAAAGGTTTTCATAATAAAATTAAAAAGACATAAAACTATTCAACCCCCCTTCTAGTTTTCCACAATTGGTATCAGGAGCCACGTCAATCAAGATCTTTAAAATATACTATATTTTAAAACTTGAATCGATCTATGGAATCCGAAAAATATTTAGAAGGGGAATTTATGCAAACACCACCACTATTTGAAAACTATACTTTTCTTGAATGGAAAAATAAATTTGAAAATTATGTGAAATCAATTGATCTAGATCTTTGGCATGTCATTTCGATTGGTGACTTTCAACCAACAAAAACGGATTTTGAAACTCAAAATGATTATTTAAAAACAAAGAATAACAATAAATAATAAAGCAAAAATAATTATTTATAAAACCTTTCCGAAAGTTGAATATGAAAGAATATCCTTCTGTAAAACGGCAAATGATATTTGGAAAAATTTCTTAAACTTTCATCAAGAAAAACGTCAAGCCAAAGATGAGGATTTTGATCTTGTACATGAATTAGTTATCTTAGAAAATTTAATAGATAAACATTTAGATAAAATAGATACATGTGCTACTAGTTCAAATGTTGTTAATGAAGGTGTTAACGACGAAGACTACATGAATCAACTCCAAAGTGAACTCAATCCAAAATCATGGAGTGACACAGACGAAGGAGAAGATCATCATCCGACTCACCTATCATTCACACGTCGATCATCATCTGAGACATTACAAAGAAAAGCTAGGACGTGAGGTAAGTTCTCTTTTTAAATTTCATAAGTAATTACTTCATGCATATAATCTTATTAATGCCTTAGGATACGCTTAGTCTGATAGGTTGCTTTGCCTTTACACTTTAGTTATATTCATTCTGTGGCTTAATGAACTAGAAACCCTTTAGATAGCCCCCCCTAAGTATTAGTAAACCAAGCAATCTTCATATTTGGTACTCTTTGATAGGTAAATTTAGGAACTTAATTTCTTCTAAAAAGAGAATGACTACTGGAGAATCTATTGACTAGAAACTCAATTTGACCTAACGGTTGAATTGCTTCTATGTGAGAAGTTGGGTGTGTGTAACCCGTAAAAACGGTCGTGTTTAGCCTGAATTGAGCACCACTAGTAATAGTCTCATACTCATTCTCCAACTTGAATACATTATTCTTCCTAAATATACCTAACGATAGTTTACTGTTATGAACTTTGCTTTTCACTAGAGCTTTTCATTCCTAGATTTATGTCATCTTGCATATATAAAATTTCTAGATGTTTACTTGCTCCTATGTGATTTGACTGCATGCCTTCGTAATTATTTGTTTAGTTGTTGAATGCATTGTCATTATAATAGCGTTTGTTTCTCTCTAACTACTCTGACATGATGTATTTTTGTATTTTGTCATAATACATGCTTAAATGCCATAGGATATGTAGAAAGAGGTAGCATGTGACAATAGACTTAATCAATACCCTTGAGCATGAGATCTTTTATAAACCACTATTTTTAAACCTATAATTAATGGGATTTATTTCTAAATTTGCAAAAACTTTACATTTTGGAAAAAAGATCTTTCAAAAGATTATGACACATTTCTATTTTACATGTTTCACCATCCTACCTTTCTTCCAAACTTGTGTCCATAATTATGTGTTTATCAAAACCAAAGATTGGAAAAATATGTTTTCTTTCCTCATAAAAACATTTTGAAATAAAACCAAAACTATTTCATTAAAATATTTTTCACATCCACATAAAAACCCACTTTCAAACATTGTTGAATAATGCCAAAAATATTTCTTTAAATCATGCATGGTGATCTCATATCTGTCATCTATATTTATGTATGTGACATTTATAAGTGAACTAAATTTGAAAATAACCATAATTTATTCACTAAGACCTCACTTGGTACAAGTCTAGAAGTCCATGCTATCACAACTCTACATACCCATGCACATAGATATTCATTAAGATTATTTAACTAGCTTATTAATCTTCCTAAATATGATACTATGAATTACTTGGTGCTATGTAGTGTTTTCTTGTCTAACATATATATGTTACATGCTAAATGAGTTGTTTGCATGCTAGATAATAATGTCTAATGAATATGCTTAGCATACGTAAGTTATTAAATCCTAAATTGCCTTAAAAGAAGTTGGACTTGCTTGAAACTAAAACCAAAAACACAACCCTTTCAACAATTTTCTGCCAAAAACCCATTTCCAGTAACCTGGAAATCAGCAGATGGGCGGCCCCCTTAATTCATTAGGCGGCCCCCTTAATATTTAAGGGGACCGACCCCTTAATTAAGGGTACCGGCCATCTGATGGTCGAAGGTGCTGCTCCCTTTTTCTATTTTTTAGCCCATTTTATCCTATACTTCCCAAAATTCACAAACACATTTTGTCACAAACCACCCACCAAAATTTACCTTCCACAATCACATCATCACTACACCATAAATACCCAACTCCATCATAAATGCTCATCCATATCATCCATCCAAACCTGTTATCATCTAACTACCCAAGATCCAAGCCTTCAAGAGTTTCTAAAATCTCAGTGAGGCCCATTTGGAGGAGGAAGCTTGACATTTTCCATAACCCAACAAATGATGTTGTTCAAACTCAACCAACACCTAAACCTCATCCTAATGAACCCTTTCACACACATAACCAATCATCCATATGTCCACCTTCATTCACTCATAATTACCCAAGCTCACAAATGTCTCCACCACCAAGAGTGTCACCACCACTTCCACCAAATAACAACCACTCTCCATTATCATCACCTTCCACTCAACACTTGAAGTTCATTGAAGAACTCAAGGAAGCCCATGAGCTTAATGCTCTCCTTGCTTTGAACCTTGCTCAAAGCAACTTAGACCCATCACCATCCATCTCACCATCATTACCATCATCACCACATCACTTGAGTCAAATTGAGAAACATGTCAACAATTGTCCTTGTTGCATCTTTCTCCAAAATCAAACCATCGCCTTAAATGAGCGTCTCACTTGGATTGAGTATCTTCTCACTAGATCTAATCCAACACCACCACTTGAACAACATCAAAACCCTCATTCAACATGGTCAAGTCCAAGCTCTCCACCTCCAATTCCTCCATCAACACTCTCTCCAACATCCATACACCCAAACTTACAACCCCATTAATCCAACATTTTTACCCCCTCTTTACCATCATCCATCCAAAATAATTCAAGTTTTTCATGTCTCAAGCAAGTCAAATGGATCTCTTAGGCAATTTAAAATTTTCTAATTATTGTATGCTATAAGCAAAATATGTGTTGTATCAATAATTATGTTTTTAACATAATTATTTCTTGTCTTTAATATATGATTGTTATGCTTATTGCTTGTATACTCAATATCATGATATATATACATGCTTGATGATTAATAACATGCTTATTCCATAATATGTTTTAAATGTATGCATGCGTATTTAACATGTTTATGCCACTATTTAATCATTCTTGATGTACATGATTCAAATGGAGCTTGCTGCAAAAACACCCTAAAAATGACCCTTTTCTGGAAAATTTTCAAATTTGGTCGCCTGGGAAAACACCAGATGGGCGGCCCCCTTAATTCCCTAGGCGGTCCCCTTAATTTTAAGGGGGCCGGCCTACAATTAAGGGGACCGGCCATCTGGGCAGTAAAATTTACTGTTTTCTTTTGCATCTTGCAACCCCTTTTATCTAGCCCCAGCTACCATTTCTCTTAAAGGACGAACTGGTATTGGAATTTTACCACAAAACCTCCAAACCTTACCTAAATCAACCATCACCTCCATCAAACACCCATTTTCATTCACCATGCTATCACCAAAATCATCTCTAAGACACCAAAACTCCATCACCATCACCTCAATGTTCATCCCCAAGTGCACCAAATGCACCATCAAAAACACCCTCCACTCATGGCACATCATCTTCATCCATACCTTCCACTTCATCCATCAATAACTACATCAACTCACACCTATCATCACCACCATCAAGAGCATCAACTCCACCTCCTACTCAAGAACCTCCATTCACCCAACTTGTCATTTCCATATCACCAATAACACCTCTTGATGCTCATTTCTCATCATCACCAATACCACCACCATGCTTTCCCATCCCTTGGGGTTTACTTGAAGCCCATGGAGACAATTGCCTTTGTTGCATCCACAACCAACCTCCACCACAACCTCCACCATTTTCACCCACTACACCACCACCACCTTCATTCTCACCAAATTAAGCATATGCAATGCTTAATCAAAAATAATTTTTCAAACCATTTTGTGTGCAAGCCCCATGGAAGATCATGTACTCCTAGAATGATTATGTAGATTGCATTACTTACTAGCTAATGTAGGATTGAATATAATCTTGGATGGTTGTGTATTGATACACAACATTTTTAATGAATGTCTTTATATGCATGCTTATTTTTGCTATATATATGCTTGTGCTTCTAATATTTTTCTTGCAAGTATTCCATATATCGATTCCTTGGTGCCCTCAAACAAGGGGGAGCACACATCAAGGGGGAGTTCTCGTTCCGACAAATTTTGTCTCTAAAACTTGTCGGCTCAACCTTTTTGATGCTACAAAAAGGGAGAGAAGTGAATATAAACTCACTAAATACTTGTCCAAAAATAACTTTTTGGATTTAATGAGTTTTAGTTTTGTAATCATCAAAAAGGGGGAGATTGTTGACATAAATAATGCCTAAAAACATTATCAATATTTATTCATATCTCTATGTTTTGATGATCACAAAATGTAAACTCATTAAAACATAAACTTATAAAATAAACAAGTACTTAGTTGTAAATATTCACTTCTGCAACTAAAATCACTTAAGGTATGAATGAACTAATGCTTAATGCATTATATGATCAAAGGAACATTTTCTTAATAACTAGATTTTTTATAAAATGTCAAAAACATTTTATATCTTTTAGAAAAACATTTTTGGTAATAAATAAAAAGGTTTAATTCATTATAAATTTATGAATTCAAATTTTTAACCAAAATCAGTAAAAATGTTCCAGAAAAACCTTCCCCACAAAAAGACAAAACTGGGCAACGGTTGGCTTGGGCGGCCCCCTTAATTTTGCTAGGCGGCCCCCTTAAAATTAAGGGGACGCCCCCCTATTTAAGGGGGCCGACCACGCTCCAGTAGCTTCCAGCTGTCCAGTTTTTCTGCCTATAAATACCAGCCTTCCCCTGGATTTTTACTCACCCTTTTGCACTAAAACTTTCTGTTGTAGATCTCATTTCATATCTTCAAAAAACCTTTGATCATGTAATCTTAAGCATTGGTTTCCAAGTGATCCAAGCTTCCACCATCCAAGTGCAAAAGAAGAATACTTCTATCAATCAAGACTAGAAGTATTACAACTTAGTATCATATTGTTACTCAAGTTGTTTGTTTTGTATATTTTGTAAATCATTCATTCATTTGTGTAAAGTGTGTATATAAGTTGTAAACATAAGTGATTAGGCTAGAGTAGTGTGTAAGTAGTGAAGAAGGTGGATAAGTAGTTGTGGAGTAAAGAAGTAGAGTAGAAGCCTTGTAAAGTTGTGAAGTAGAGAAGTCTTGAAGCCGTTGTGAAGCCATAGCCTAGAAGTCGTGAAGCCGTAGCATAGAGGTTGTGTAGCAGTCATGTCGAAGCCGTGAAGTCCTAGTCGTGAAGTCATAGTGTTGAAGTCGTGAAGCCGTAGCATAGAGGTTGTGTAGCGGTTGTGTTGAAGTCGTGAAGTCTTAGTCGTAAAGACATAGTGTTGAAGTCGTGAAGCCGCAGCATAGAGGTTGTGTAGCGGTCGTGTTGAAGTCGTGAAGTTCTAGTCGTGAAGTCCTAGTGTTGAAGTCGTGAAGAAGTCGTGAAGCAATCGTGAAGCAGTTGTGAAGTAGTCATGAATAAGTTGTGTTGTGAAGTTGTGAGATTGGTTCTAGCTACGATTAGAACTCGACATTTAGCTTTGTGTCGTTAAACCCGTGTAAGCCAAAGTTGTGTACGGTTTTCTCCGCCATAAGGGAGCTTATTCAAGTTGTGAATAAAACTCTCGAGCTTGGTGCTCGGGGAGTGGATTAGGGCAAGGAAGGTGTCCTTGTAGCCGAACCACTATAAATCCCTCGTGTCTCGGTTAGATCTTTCCATCTCTTATTTACATCTTTAGTTATATCGTCATTACTTTTATAACATATAGGCATATCTAATTGTTAGTAATAATTAGAAGTTGACTTCACATATAGATCAAATTGAAACTCCATTCAAGAAACCAAAACTTTTACAATCAATTTAAAAGAATACATATATAACTAATAATAAGGTTCAAGTTTTATTTTTCATACAAACTTGAATCTAAGTGTTTTAAAAATAAACAAAGGTTTTCATAATAAAATTAAAAAGACATAAAACTATTCAACCCCCCCCCCCTTCTAGTTTTCCACAAACCTTTAACTCATATAATGAGTATCTCAGAGAAATACTTATGTAATTGATAAAAACGCGTTTGTAAAGAAAGATTCTTGAAAGTGAAATCATCAAAGATGAAGGTATAGTTGGGTATGACATTTATATTGGTTTTCGAAAGTTTTAAGTAAAACGTCTAGTTTCCCATGTTTGATAGTGTTTGGTTGTTGAATATCGGGTGAAGTTTATAGGTATGGTATTTAATTCACTAGGACAATATTGGGATGTATCATGACTTATGAGTGAGTCAGATATTGTGTCATGGTATTTCAGCGTGGGAGTGAGGTTAATTCAAAACGGATTTTTGAGGCTAAATAATCTAGAACTCCTAGGGGACACGTTGTAAGGGTGATTGTATATTGATTGTCCAATCCGAGTATCCATCACTTATAAGGGAAATCTTATTATACGTGTGGAAAGGGTGAATTGTACATTGACCGAATAGTGTCAAGTTATGGTATCTTGTCATTCCTAATCGCGGATAGAGATGCTTGACTTACCTCTAAGGTTTGGTTTTGTGAACAGCGATGTTTTGGATCACTCTTACATCCCAGTCAGGCTAATACCCTCAAAGAATTAGCGAAAGATTTGGCAATTTCCCAAATAGTGGCTCAGTTTGATCTGTAAGGTCTTAAGACTTTCGTCAGGTTATAAGTCATCCCATTGTGTGTTCCTAGCCCTTGTCAAGAGTTTCATTGGTCCTTTCATTGTTTACTTCCCTCGAGGGGTCCTCATCGTATTGTTAAGATCCTATTACCATAAGGTACGCGGACGAGTTTCTCATCGTGGATAATTCAGTAACTAGACCAAAAATGTCTAGGCCTCAAGTTATGTGGACACTAGGTCGATGTCTTATGGGTATCTAGTAGGTTTAGGGTGCAACCTCGAAAGATGACGTTGGTTTTATTAGCAGTCCAGTGGCTAGTTTGGTGGTACACTTAATACTTAATGCGAAAGGTAAAGTCTTGAAGAATGGTGTTGATTGCTACCAACAATTAGTTGGTTGATTCGTTAGTGTACTTAGTGTTTAACACAGAAAGTATGGTTTTGATTTTGGGGCTAAATGTAATCATCATGATTGGCATCGAGTACTGTGAGGGTAAGTCTTAGTTTCCCTTGAGGTTATGAGTCATTTGGTAGTTATTAAACTTAGAGGTTGTATGTTTGATGGGAATCGAAGGGGAAGACATGGTACTGTAATATCCCAATGTAAGTCAATTAATAATATTAATATTTAGTTATGATGTCTGATAGCTATAACATTCATAAGTGATAATATCCATCGTTATGCATAATCTGCCAAGCAAATCTCAATGCATGTGTTCATAAGTGATAATATCCATTGTTATGCATAATCTGCCAAGCAAATCTCAATGCATGTGTTAGTAAAGTGTTGGCACGGAGGGCGTAAGGTGGTAAGGTTTAAAATGGTCCTTTTAGAAATCGTGGTTATAGTCTAGTGTTTTGAAAATCACTTGGTTCTCCATAACCTAGGCTCTGATGCCAATCTGCAACACCCAGTAAAATTTTTGGTAACAGCGGAAGACATAAACGGGGAATTACTTATTAGATCATAGTCTTAAGTATAGATAAACCATCCAAGATTAGCATTTCCATAAATTTATATCATTCAATGAAAACTCAATATTCAGAGTTACAAAAAAAAAAAAAAAAAAATTTCCAAAAGAGATAAGGTTTCACAAAAGTGATGGTGAGTTTGAAAAGAATGATATAATTATTTAAAATAAAGGGAAAGTCTCTAGTGCCCTTGCCAACTCCGTGCCTTGAAATCTTTAGTTACCTGAGATAAAACATGCTTAAAATGTCAACACAAAGGTTGAGTGAATTCATAGGTTTAGTAGTAAAATAGTTGATCACAAGATTTCAAGTTTAAGAGACAGCGGGTTCCGTTGTTACACCCATAAATCAAAAGAAGTTATTATTGCACTAAGCTCATGAAACCAAAGTGTTACCAGAGTACCAACAGTAATTGGTAGTATCGACAGAAATCAATATAATAGTAGCATCAACAGTAATTGATAGTATCGACAGTAATCGATATAATAATAGTATCAACAGTAATTGATAGTATCGACAATAATCGATATAATAATAGTATCAACAGCAATTGATAGTATCGACAGTAATCGATATAATAATAGTAATCGATAGTATTGACAGTAATCGATATAATAATAGTTGTACTTAGGCAATAACGCATTTAGATAAACATATAGTTTTCAAGCAATTTTGATCATAATAAGTAGTAGCATGCAGCTCCCCACGGGGTTGAAAACGTATAAAAATATGGGACTATGAACTCACCTTGATGATATAGTAGACAAATAGAAATCAGGTAGTGAAAATGAGTGGCTCCTGCTCGCAACCTAGATTTCATTCCTTACCTTCAATTCCTATTGAGTTTGTAATGTTTTGCGTGGTTCTCTTTTTAAGCTTACGTACATATATGCACATACATCATATAAGATTTTTAGTGGTTTCGCTTTAGTATAAGCAATGTGTGCATGCATGGAAAACGTATTCGATGTTCGACTTTATTTTTCTTTCTCACGTTAAAGTTGTAAGTGTTGTGCTTGTTTGTGTTCCATTCGACCAGTGTATACATATGGACGCACATAAATGTGGGTTTCGACTATAAAATGTATTTCTTTGTTCTAGAGCTATTGAGATTGATATGCTCGACTATTTTGAAGTAAGAGGGTCTCGAATGGTTCGAGTTATATCACCCATTTTGTCACAATGAGGGTGCGCATGTGTGTATATGTTTGTTATTCGATCATCAATATACCCACCTCAAAGTTTAACTATGTTTATAATGTCTTGTTTTTGTTTCCTTTTCACGTTAATACATATACATTTTCATGCATGAACGGCATTGTATAGAATGAAATAAGGATGCGTAAGATTTGAAATGGGAGTGGTAACTTACAACACCAAGAAAGGTGGTGGAGACACGAAGAAAAGGAACGAACGAATGAAAAAGGGAACACGATCTTGCTTATCTCCTTTCACGAGCAAAACCCATTCGGTTGCAACTAAACCCCAAAGACAACTTAGAAACTTGTAAAGTGACTTGAATATCTTGCTTTTTATCTCTTTAGTTCGATAGTAAAGAAAACAAGGGACAATTTAATGAAGTGTGATTGTTTTGAGTAAGTTTTGCTTAGGTGAGTTGATAAGTGAAATATGGTGGTTTATATAGAGAAATCAAGGCATGGCTTGTGCTTTATTTTACTGTTACTTTGCGTGGGATTCATGCACAAAGGAAAAGTAGATTTGACTTGCCTTGGCATGCTTCTTAGTCGACTAGGTTTATGGGGTATGGAGGAATGGTCATGTCAAGTTGGTGAGTAGGGGAACATATTATACAAAGGTTAACAAGGTCAAAGGTAGTCAAGGGTGAATTAGTGACTTGTTTAATATATAGCTAGGACTAGAGTCCTTGTTTGGTTTAACGCATGGGAGAAAAAGGGAATTGTTAGGAAATTAAGCTTTAGCAGTTAGTACTGTTGAAGATAGCAGTTAAGACTGTTGAAGATGGAAGTTAGTACTGCAGAAGAGTTTTGAAGACATAAGCAGTTAGGACTGCTGAGTGAAGAAGTTTGTACTGATTATGATTTATGTAATAGATAATTATGGAAAAGATATTGTGTATATCTTATACGTTTTAGTTGATAGTTATCTTGTAAAGGAATCCTTAGTCTATAAAAGGATTACCTAGGTTAAAGTTTAGGTAGGATATACAGAAAGACACATAGACGCATTATAGAGATTCAAGGTTGTAAACCCTAATGATAGGAGATCACTCGTATTATTATAATAATAATATTGAATCGTTGAAGTTTATTATTCTGTGTTCATTCATTGTTACATTCAAATCATACAAAACACAAACACATAAAGTCTTCTAAGTGCTAGCTAGTAAATTCCGCGTGCTAGACTACGTATAATTCTTAGTATCACATCCAACACAAGGAGTGTGTGTAGATCCGGTCAAGTGGTATCAGAGACAGGTTACTGATACTTAGATTTAGAAGATCCGAGAAGAACAAAGATGGACATGGAAACAACACCAAACAGAACTAACATTGCTGCTAAGCTTCCTATGCTTAAACCTAATGAGTTCGACATGTGGAGACTTCGTATTGAGCAGTTTTTCCAAGTGCAAGACTATGCACTTTGGGAGATCATTTAAGAAGGAAACTCCTTTACACCAGTAACAACAACAACTCTTGTTGAAGGAAAGTCTGAGACTACAGTGCAGACAAAGCCAACCACTAATGAAGAGAAGGCAAGGCACAAGAATGATGTTAAGGCTAGAAGTTTGCTTCTGATGACTATTCCCAATAATCAGTTGCTGAATTTTAGTAAGTTCAAGTGTGCTAAAACCCTTTTTGAAGCTATTGTTGCAAGGTATGGTGGGAATGAAGCCACCAAGAAAACCCAGAAGACCCTTCTCAAGCATCAGTTTGAGAACTTTACAGCAACAAGCAATGAGTCGTTGGATCATATGTTCAATAGGCTTCAAAAGCTGGTGAGTCAATTGGCTGTTCTAGGAATTGAGATGCCTCAGGAAGATCTCAACTCCAAATTTCTGAGGAGTCTACCTTCTGAATGGGCTATGCATGTGGTAGTATGGAAAAACAAGCCTGATATAGACTCCATGAGCTTAATGGATCTCTATAGCAACTTCAAGATAGTTGAACATGATATTAATAAGTCTGCTGGATCAAGCTCAAGCTCAGGGAATTTGGCCTTTGTATCAACTCCTAGTTCCTTAAGTCCAGATGAAGAAGTGTAAGTTGCTGGAGCAGTTGGTACTGCTAGTGCAAACCTTGGTACTGCTAGCACCTCAAGCAGTACTAGTGGACTTTTGAATGATGATACTTATTGTGCTTTCTTGACTACTCAGCACAATGGAAGTATGTTGACTCATTCAGATCTTCAAGAGATTGATGAAGATGATATTGAAGAGATGGATATCAAGTGGCAGCTCTCTCTTCTCAGCTTGAGAGCTAGGAGATTCTTGAAGAAGACTGGCAAGAAGATTGTCATAAACAGTAATGATGTTGCAAGGTATGACAAGTCCAAGATTGAGTGCTTCAACTGCCACAAGAAAGGTCATTATTCAAGGGAGTGCAGATTACCAAGCCAACAAGATGGAAAGATCAGAGCATATGGAAACAAGTCAAGGGTTGTGGAGGTTACTGATTCAAGCTCGAAAGCCATGGTTGCCATTGATGGCTTAGGATTTAACTGGAGCTACATTGCAGAGGAGGAAGCAGAAGTATCTACAGAGGTTGCTCTCATGGCATTTTCAGATTCTGAGGTACAAGTTTCAAAATGTTCTAAATCTTGTGAAGCTTTAAAAGATCTAGAAACACTTAAAACAAGATATGAGAATCAGAGAAAAGAGCTAGTTGAAACTACTTTTAGCTTAGCAAATCATAAGAGAGCTTTACCTGTGTTAGAAGAACAAATTGTTCATTATAAAAATAATGAGTCTAAGTTTTCTGATGATATGATTATTGTTAAGAAAGACTTAATGTTTAGAGAGAATGAGGTCACTGTGTTAAAACATGAGCTAGAACAGGTTAAGAAAGCTAAGGAGAACATTCAGATGAGTGTAGACACACTAGAATACACATCAAAAGGTGTTCAAAAGATAATTGAGAGTCAGATTCTTAATAAAGCTAAGTCAGGCCTAGGATATAAGTCAGTTCCACCTCCCTATAGAGGAATTCCAACACCCCCAGGTGTAGACTTAGAACACACAGGACTCCCTGAATTTCAATTACCTGTGCTTAACTATGGTCCTCAACCCAAGAAGGATGTAGTTGATAAACCTGTGTATGAAAGTGCAAGTGATAAATCACTATCTGAGGACAAGGTGTCTTCTGATAGGTCCTCAGCTAAGGACTCAGATGCTCCAACCATTGAGGAATGGACTTCTGATGATGAGGATGATCAGGCTATGGTTAAGCCTGTTACTGCTAGAATGGAGGAACCAAAAGTTCCAAAAATGGTTAAACCTGAGACTGTTAGGCCTAGATCACAAACCTTTTAGACCAACAGTTAGGTATGCAGAAATGTATAGAACCACAAACAAGCCAAGAGGTAACCAAAGGAATTGGAATGACCTCAAATCTCACCAATTAGGGGAGTATTTTGTTTGCTATAGGAAAGCTTGTTACTCTTGTGGTAGCTTTGACCATCTTGCAGATTATTGTGATAAATGGGTATCTGGATATACAAATCATAGGTTGAGCATAGCAAGACCTCAATCTTTTCTTAGGAATGATAGAATGATACCTAGATCAGTTCTTTTAAGGTCTGGACCCAAAGCAGTTCAAACTGCTAGACCAGCAGTTCAGACTGTCAGACCTATGAGAACAATTCACCCAAGGCCAACAGTTCAAGGTGCAAAACTGTTTTCCAAACCAGCACCAAAAACTGTTAATAGACCCTTTCATCACAAAGCAATTGTGAAAAATCAAGTTTGGAAACCAAAGGTGACAACTACCAAGCCAGCAGTTACAACTGCTACAGAGTAATTGGTACTGGTATGAATAAAAACACTGCTAAGGGAAACATGGGTAATGGAGTGAATGCATCAGCATGTTGGGTTTGGAGACCTATTAAACCCAATGGTGCTAAGACTGTTTTGAAAAGAATGAATTATGTTGATGCTAGAGGAAAGCCTAAGTCTGTTTTGGCTTGGGTTCCACAAGGAAATTAAAATTTTTTTGTCATGTGCATTGTTAGTCATATGCTTTTATATTGTAAGACAAGTGTTTTGTGGCTTGTTTCTTTGTTTTTGGACTAACATTTGCAGGATTGGAGAGAAAACACTAAGGGATTATGAATGCTTGATGTTTTGGACTAAATGGTGTTTTGGAGATTAGTATGTGATCTTTGCATACAACAAATGGTAATTGGTTCACCATGTCTTATCCACATAAGAACCAACTAGTCCAGAGCAAACGGTTTCTGGTAAAGACTGATCAAATCCGTTGATGGTTGACAATTTACCAAAAATTGTATGGTTATCAGCTCACCATATCTAAGTGTGAAGAGTTGGCTAGTCCAAAGCAAACGGCTATTGGTAAAGACATATCAAATCCGTTGATAGCTGATAGTTTGCTAAAAACTATGTTTGAGCCATGGTATTCTAAAATTTTATTTAAAAAGTTCGTACGGCTCAACCAAATTTTTCCAACAGTTGGTACGGTTAGTACAACATTAGGACGGCTCAACTAGCCGTTGTAAAAATCTGTCAGTAATTAATTTTCTAGCCGTTGGGGTAAAACTGTTTTTCTTAAGATACTTATAGGGATTTTTATAGACGATAATTATCTTTTTACCATAATATTATTTATTCTCTTTCTAAAGATAATTTATCTCATACGCATATTTCGCAAAACCCTAAACAGTACCTATAAACCCCAAGCGACTACATAAAACCTCAATTCCAATTTACAAGATCATTGTATTGCTATAATCTTTCATTTTTCATCACTAAGAATGGCTGGATTGGAATTTGTTAAGCGTCACAACCAGGTTGCATTTTTAGAGAAAACAGAGCAAGGAGATGGGCCGAAGTTTTATGAGATTGTGGATTTTCTCAACAACTCTCACATAAGGTATGCTCTAACCATTTCTCCTACTCTTTATGTCTCGCACATCACACAGTTCTGGCAGAATTCATCTGTCTTGACAAGTGATGAAGGAGACATAGAAATTCATACTGAAGTAAATGGTATTAAGTTTGTTGTTACCGAGTCTATACTTAGGAGACATCTTAAATTAAATGACTCAGATGGTATCCACACTATGCTAAATACGGAAATTTGGGAAGAACTTTCTAAAATGGGGTATGATACATCTGAAAATAAATTGACTTTTCAAAAAGGATGTTTTTCACCTCAATGGAGATTTTTGATACATACTCTTTTATGTTGTTTAAGTCCTAAAAAGACTGCTTGGGAGCAGTTCAGTAGCAATATTGCTATTGCTCTCATTTGCTTGTCTACAAACAGAGTTTTTAACTTTTCAAAATATATTTTTGAGGGTATGGCATCAAATGTTGACAGTAAAACAAAGCTTCTAATGTATCCAAGATTTGTTCAAACTCTTTTGAATAAAAAGAAATATTTGCTTACAACACCAACAGAAACTTTTGCTACGCCTAGCCTTCAATCAAAGGTTTTTCAAAATATGGCTATAGCTAGTAGGCTTTTTCAAGGGGAACCAGTTCCATTGTTTCCTCAAATGCTTCACACTGAGTTGGGTGAAGGTTCAGCAGTTCCAACTGATCCCCATCACACATCCACTCAAGAACTTGAAACAACCCAACCACCTCCCATCACTTATAGGAGAAGGTCTAAACCTAGTCTAACTAGGGTTGTGACTAGATCCTTGCCCAAAGATTCACCTCTCCTAGCAGGTAACACAGCTAAAAGTGATGAGGGTAGCTCTTCACAAACTGAATTGATGGAAATATGTGCCAAGTTAGTTGACAGAGTAAAGACCTTGGAGGAGGAGCTTAAGAAGAGCAATGAGGAGCTGAAATCTCATAAAGCAATGTTTTCCAAAGTCTACACCAAGCTAACTAAAAGGGTGAAGAAGCTTGAAGATCAGTTAAAGAAGAAAAGGGCAAAAGTGATATTGGATGATGATTCTTCTTCTGATGATTCAGATGGTTCAGAAGGGGATGATGAAAATTCTTCCAAACAGGGGAGGAAATTTGGTAAAGATAAGGATAGATCAGGTTCTCAGGGGAGGCATGATAAAGGTTCAGAACAAGATGAAGGTTTTGGTATTGGTTCAGGTTCTGGATATGTTCAAGAAGAAACAGCTGAGACACATCAAGCAGTTCCAAATGTTGAAGCAGTTCAAACTGCTAAGACAGAGCATGAAATAGTTCAAACTGCTGAGACAGAGCATCAAGCAGTTCGAACTGGTGAAACTTCTGCTGAGACAGTTTATGAAAGAAGAAGAGCAGATAAATGGAAGAAGCCAATGACATCTGAAGAAGTTGCTGCTGCTCAAGAACTTGAAAGGCTTAAGAGATTAAAACCAAAATTTCAAGATCAGATAGATCATGATGCAGAAGTTGCAAGGCAAATGATAGAAGAAGATTTGGCTAATGAAGAAGCTAAACAAGCTCAGATTGCTTAAGATGAGGAATTTGCAAGAAAAATGGCTGCTGATGATGTACGAAACATAGCTGAATTTATGGAAAGAACAAGATCAAAAGAAGTAAATCAAGAGGAGTTCAATGAACAGCTACAATATTTGTTGGATTCTGATGTGATTGTAAGAGCTCAAGCTTCAATGGTTCTCAAAGACAAACAGTTGAATGAAGAAGAAAAGACAGAGGAGCTTAAAGAATTCATACTCAAAAAGAATGGAGTTGCAACATGGGAATATCTGATTCAGAGGATAAGAGAAAGGCAGAAGTCAGGATACAAGATAAAGTTGCCAACAAAGAAAGAACAAGTTGAGTCTGTGAAGCATTATTTGAAGAACTCAGCAAATTACACTATGAATGATTTCAAGGGAAAATCTTATGCTATAATTGAAAGGGAATTCTATGAAACTTATGCTATTCTGAATACTCCAAGAAGAGGTTTCAAAATAGGTAAGAAGAGAGAATCAGAAACTATGGAATCAGATGTTGCAAAGAAACAAAAGTCTGAAGAAGAAGGGTTAACAAATGAGAAGATCAGAAGTATGATGATGATTGTTCCAGAATCTTCTTATATCAAACCTTTACAAGTAAAACATCCAATCATTGACTGGGAAGTGTTCACTGATGGAAGAATGAAAGGATGGAAGATAATCAGACTTGGAGATATTTCTGAAAGGTACAAGTTGTTTGAAGATTTAGTCAAAGGCTTTGACAGAGAAGATCTTAATCAACTATGGAGCTTAGTGAAAGAGAGATTCAAAGATAAAGATCCTATCGAAGATAAAGATAAAGAATTATGGGTTCAACTGAAGAGAATTTATGAACCAGATGGTGGAGAGTCAATATGGAGATTTCAAGCACAAGTTATGGACATCACTTGGAAGTTATTTGGAACGTGTGGAGTACACAGAGTGTCTACCAAGGATGGAATAGAGATCTATATGCTGGTTGAAAAAGATTATCCACTCAGACCAGGTGTTTTGACAATGATGGCATGTGTTAGACTAGAAGCTAATGAAGAATCTGAGATGGCTGATATGTTGGTGACAAAGATATTCAACCTTGCAGAAGAAGTGAAAGCTAGATCTAAGAGATTTGCTTGATAGGTGTTTGAAAGAATTTTCAGCATTAAGAAGAAGAAGCTTAATTTGTAGAAACCTAGTGATTTGGATAGAAATCATAAGTTTAGGGGAGGATTGTTAGGAAATTAAGCTTTAGCAGTTAGAACTGTTGAAGATAGCAGTTAAGACTGTTGAAGATGGAAGTTAGTACTGCTGAAGAGTTTTGAAGACATAAGCAGTTAGGTCTGCTGAGTAAAGAAGTTTGTACTGATTATGATTTATGTAATAGATAATTATGGAAAAGATTTTGTGTATATATTATACGTTTTAGTTGATAGTTATCTTGTAAAGGAATCCTTAGTCTATAAAAGGATTGCCTAGGTTAAAGTTTAGGTAGGATATACAGAAAGACACATAGACGCATTATAGAGATTCAAGGTTGTAAACCCTAGTGATAGGAGATCACTCATATTATTATACTAATAATATTGAATCGTTGAAGTTTATTATTCTGTGTTCATTCATTGTTACATTCAAATCAAACAAAACACAAACACATAAAGTCTTCTAAGTGCTAGCTAGTAAATTCCGCGTGCTAGACTACGTATAATTCTTAGTATCACATCTAACACAAGGAGTATGTGTAGATCCGGTCAGGAATGCACACAAGATCTTATTTTTATAAAAGAAACTAGGCATGGTCTTTTGAATAAAATAATAGCTAGCAAGATGGAGCATGGGAGACAAGGAAAAGACTTGTCTCTTGTATTGCTTGTGTCATGTGATAAGTGGCAAAAGAGAAGCAGAAACATTTTTGTTGCAAGCTTTTGATTTTTATCCAAGAGTTAGCTAATTAGTCTTAGGTTAGTAGTAGTAGTTAGGGTGGCTCTTGGTCTTGCATGCAAGAAGGAAAAGGAGAAAAAGAAGTGTGTGTCGACTGTGGTTGTGTCGAGGAGAACAAGAAAGGAACAAAAAAATAAAGAGTGTTTTGTAAATAAATTTGTGTTAGTTTAGTATTTGTGGTATTTGGTTTTTGGGCTTGTGGTGTTTCGATCCAAAGAAGAAAGAAAAGGGAAATGGGCTCAAGGGAGTTAATAGGGGTATTAGTTGGGTCAAGCCCAAAATAAATGGATGTGTACAATTTATTCGGTTTATGGGTTCACAAGGCCCAAGTGATTCGTCGGGTTTGATTGTATTGACATTTAGATTTATTGTTGATACGCAAGCGAGCCATTCGAGGTGAACTTGTGTAAGTAGTGTTGTACAATTAGTTAGCGAGTATGAGTTTGTTTTTTTAAAAAAATAATTAGCCCATAAAAGTGGTATATTAAACGTTCAAATGGGATCATTTCGTGTTTAACATTAATTAATGACTGGGAAATTACAGGGTATTACAGTACCTACCCGTTAGACTGGATTCGTCCTGAATCCTAAGATGAGCTAGTTGTCGGGGTTGTCTTATCGAATGGATGTGGATATTTAGCACGAATTTGGTCTTTGTGTTCCAGGTGTTCCCTGGTTCTCTCTTAGAGTTCCATCTAACCTTGACAATGGGAATACGGTTTGTTTCAACTACTTGACGTCTCTATCTAATATTTCCATTGGTTTTTTGTTTTTCGATAGAGTTTAGCTTATCGTCAAGCCGAATTTCTTTAATTGGAATGATAAGGGTTCCATCCGATAGGTGGTTTTTCAGGTTCGATACATGAAAGGTATTGTGTACTCTACTGAGTTCTTCAGGGAGTTTAAGCTTGTAAACGTTGTCTGATTTGCACTATTTTCTCTGTGGTTTCATGAATAAGTTCAGTTCCTGAGATCTGAACGTCTCCAGCTTCTGCCCAACAAACGGGCGATCGGCACTTCCGACCATAAAGTGCCTCAAATGAAACAACCCTTCTATTAGTGAGATACCTTGTGGTTGTAGGAGAATTTGATTAATGCCAAATGGTTATCCCAGCTATTATAAAAATCATTCGCTTGTGCTATTAATATGTCTCCTAGAGCCTGATTGGTCCTCATCTTTCAAGGGAGGTAGGTGTAGTTGTCGACGCCGAAGGAAAGGGTGGATCCCATTTGAGTTGGAGCGATAAGGCTAGATATTACTATTATTCTTATGGCGGCTATAGAGAATTTAAGGGAAAAGCCCCTTGGTGTGAATGACAAGGAATAACATGTCAGTAGGCATACATGGCTAGTCAAGAGTGATGGCCCATGAGTTAAGGGAACTAAGGGCAAATTCGGATGTCAATGATTGGGAACGCTCGAAAGTTATCATCGGATAATGCTCGTGATTCCAAGTGCTTAACTTGTTAAGGCAAAACTATGGTGTATTGTGACTCGAGATCGTGACATAGTGGTCTAAGTCAGGTGGGTATTTTTTCGAGGGATGTTTGTCTCGTTACAGAAGGAAGTTTAAGGTCTTATGGTTAGATGTGATCTCTTATTATCCCAAGTGAAAGTGATGCCACGTGCCAAAGGGATTATGCTATCTAAAACTCTAAAAGGGCACGTCGTCTCTTGAGTAACTGCTTATTCAATTTCACGCGCTTCTACCAGAGTGAGAATCTTATCTTACATGATGAGTGGAAAGTTGCACTTCAAAGGAATAGTGTTAAGGTATGGCATATCGCTATTTTCAATCTTAGGCAAGTCAGGTATTGTGTGTTTTCTTGCTTAGAGCTATTGATAAAAGTTTTGTTCGAAATTTTTATTTGAGTATGCGTTTTACACGAATCCGACCAAATCAACAATTTAAAAGACACAAATTTCTTTGTTTGAGGTTAATAGTCAAGTAAATAGATGTGACCTTGAAAAATTTAAAGTTTAGTGAAACCAATTTTAAATGCGGTGTAGATAAGACAATTTCACAGAAATCAATGTTTAGACATTTGTTAACATACGAAAGCTTGATAAGGTCTGACTAAAATAGATACATAATTTCGTAGTGTGGATTTTTAAGCATGGTGTAGATAAAATAACTTTACAAAAAGTAACACTTAGTCGCTTTTTAATATGCAAAAGTTTCGATATAGTTTGACCAGAGAAAACCTTTAACTCATATAATGAGTATCTTAGAGAAATACTTATGTAATTGATAAAAACGCATTTGTAAAGAAAGATTCTTGAAAGTGAAATCATCAAAGATGAAGGTATAGTTGGGTATGGCATTTATATAGGTTTTCGAAAGTTTTAAGGACAACGTCTAGTTTCCCATGTTTGATAGTGTTTGGTTGTTGAATATCGGGTGAGGTTTATAGGTATGGTATTTAATTCACTAGGACAGTATTGGGATGTATCATGACTTATGAGTGAGTCGGATATTGTGTCATGGGGCATTTTCCTTCGCTACGAGTGTAAGTCGTGTATCGATGGCCGTTTAGTACGTTGAGACCGCTTGGTATTTCAGCGTGGGAGTGAGGTTAATTCAAAACGGATTTTTGAGGCTAAATAATATAGAACTCCTAGGGGACACGTTGTAAGGGTGATTGTATATTGATTGTACAATCCGAGTATCCATCACTTATAAGGGAAATCTTATTATACGTGTGGAAAGGGTGAATTGTACATTGACCGAATAGTGTCAAGTTATGGTATCTTGTCATTCCTAATCGTGGATAAAGATGCTTGACTTACCTCTAAGGTTTGGTTTTGTGAACAGCGATGTTTTGGATCACTCTTACATCCCAGTCAGGCTAATACCCTCAAAGAATTAGCGAAAGATTTGGCAATTTCCCAAATAGTGGCTCAGTTTGATCTGTAAGGTCTTAAGACTTTCGTCAGGTTATAAGTCATCTCATTGTGTGTTCCTAGCCCTTTTCAAGAGTTTCATTGGTCCTTTCATTGTTTACTTCCCTCGAGGGGTCCTCATCGTATTGTTAAGATCCTATTACCATAAGGTACGCGGACGAGTTTCTCATCGTGGATAATTCAGTAACTAGACCAAAAATGTCTAGGCCTCAAGTTATGTGGACACTAGGTCGATGTCTTATGGGTATCTAGTAGGTTTAGGGTGCAACCTCGAAAGATGACGTTGGTTTTATTAGCAGTCCAATGGCTAGTTCGGTGGTACACTTAATACTTAATGCGAAAGGTAAAGTCTTGAAGAATGGTGTTGATTGCTACCAGCAATTAGTTGCTTGATTCGTTAGTGTACTTAGTGTTTAACACAGAAAGTATGGTTTTGATTTAGGGGCTAAATGTAATCATCATGATTGATGATGCGTGGTTTTGTAACCTTACAATAGGTTTTACCTCTCGAGGGATCTCAAGAGGCTTACAACCCCACCAGGCAGTGTACCTGACCGATGTAGTATAGTGTAGTGGTAAGTACGGGGGATTGATCGTTCTCCACAGGGAATAGTGTTCGTTAGGTGTGAAAGACTACTCTAATTAGGTCTAAGGGTTGAGGAAGATTCTTTTTATGTTTTTATAATTTTTTATGAAAGCAAGTAAAATCTCGGGTTTGAAAGAGTGGGCGGAATTAGTTGCTAGTCAACTAACCCAAAATTACTACGGATGCAAATAAAATAAAATAACAAAAAAATAAAATGTGGTGAGAAACTTATGTGTAGAGAAATGTGTTTACTTAGATTTCCTTACTCCCTAACTATCTTTTACCGGTTAATTAGTGTGTATTAGTCGCGTGGATGACGGGTGTATTCCTTAATACCATTCGTGGGGTGGCGTACTTACTTCCCCAACTCTACAAGCTCCTACTTCACTCCTATGTCGAGCCGGCTAGGAAGCTCCTAACATGGGATCACTAGAATTCGCTTGTGCATTAAATACAACCATAAAAACCTTTAGTACGCATTTGGTTCATGTTTCTTAAGACGTTCAACCAAGTTACCGAATAGGAAGTTAGCCAGTTTTCTTAAGCCTAACATAGATAAACAATCATCCAATACAACTAATAACACACTAATAACCAATAATCAATAGCTAGGTTTCATTAGATCTAAGCAAACACAAGATAAATTTAGCCTAACATGTTAATCAAAAGACAAGAATAAGATAAAATCAAACAACACATAGACATATTGAATGATTAATTGATAACTTATCTTCAATGTAACATGGAAGATCTCAAGGCAAAAAGCCTTGAAAAAGAAGCTAAAATCGTCTTAGGGTTTTCTCCCAAAATTCCACACACTAAGTTCTCCACTAATGACAAAAAAATTAGAAAACTATATATAGATTTTTGGATCTGACGGCGTCACGTTATGGAGTGTGACGCCGTCACCTCGCCGCTTCTAGGGTTCCCGGATGACCTTCTTGACGCCGTCCCTCTTTAGCTCTTCAAAAATCCATTCTGGCTTATCAAGGCTTGACGCCGTCGAACCTTGAACGTGACGCCGTCCCCTTTTGATTTAAGCCGTGATGCCCTTGATCAAGTTAAAGCGTGACGCCGTCAGAATTCACATGCTATTTTCACTGGCTTATCATGAGTAAATTTCACGTCCAACTTTTCTTGCCAAGGCATGACGCCGTCCAGGGTAAATTGTGACGCCGTCAAAGGTAACTTTTAGCCGATTTTTGAGACTTTGCCGTTTTCTTCACTTTTATGCTCCAAAAACGTCCAAAATGCCTCCTTTTCCAGATTTCTCCTCAAAAGTACCTAAAATGACAAAAGGAACGATTTAGGGCAATATTTGATCAAATAAATACGATTTAAGGCTTAAATGACCCCTTAAAAGCGGTACACTTTTCGCTTCATCAAATACCCTTACACTTGAGATTTGCTTGTCCTCAAGCAAATGCGCTTTTATTCTAATCAAAATACAAGTTAGGGGTCATTTAATGCTAACATAAAAGTAATTGCAACAAATAGTCGTTCCACTTTAATCATAATAAGCTCGGAGATTAAAAACTAGCACCTCACAAGTAGTGTTTAGATACTCACATGTCTCAAGTGTCATCAAAATAAATCTCATAAATGAAAACGGATAATATCTCTCACTACCTGTCATAGCAAATAGATTACCATAGGCTTGGGAAAGGATCGAAAACCTCCTCCACTAGGCGTAAGCACCTAAGATAAACTATCAAAGAGGGCTTTTAAATGGGTTATAACGTTAGGTGTAGGGAAAAGGAAAACACGGTTTTGTTGGATAAAGGATATTTTACTGGTGGCGAGTTAAAGATCTTGATTAATTACATGTACTATACAATGTTGCTAAGCCAAGACTCGACTCAATCTTAAGCTAAAAATAGAATAACAAAAACATAAAATAAACATAAAATGAAACGGGATGGTAGTCCGTATGTTTTTTTTCTATTTTTCTTTTTCTCATTTTTTTTGTATTTTTCTTGATTTTTTTTTTTTTTTTTTTTTTTTTTTTTTTTACTATACTTTTGCCCTACCATCCAAAATGTTGGGAATTACAGATTTGATGATTACAAAACCTACAAGCAAGAATGAAGAAAGAAGAAACAATATGGACCTAATAGTTAATAGTTAGCTTTCTTAGTAAGCTAGGGTTTGTAACCTCCCTCTATTATATAAAGAGGGTAGGCGTCTAGGTTATAAACTCATTCATTGATAGATCGTCTCTTCAATGAGAGTCGATTGAAACGCTCAGAGCGTGTTTATTAGTTTGTAGTAGGTTTTTATTTTTATGTTCAATAAAGAAAAACCTTGTTAAGAAACTTTGATTGTGTTCTTATTATTGTTATTCCGCTGTGCATATCAATCATTGTTTCTATAATCCTAGAAGAGTGAGATCTTGGATTCCACACTTGGTATCAGAGCGGGTGGTTCTTGATCTAGGGTTTTACAAGGTTTTTCATGTCGAAGAAGAGCAGTTTTGGAGCAGTTTTGAAGAAGTCAGTAGCACTTTTTGGAGCAGATCTGGTGAATGTTCAACTGGTATGAGGTAATCGTTATTTTAATTAATGGCTAAATGAATCCTAGTACTGTTTCGTTATTAAAGTGGTCGAAGGTTATTAATTGGTCGGTGGATAATTAATTTAATTGGGAATGGATCTGATTGGTGTATTGCAATTGTGGGGCTACGCATGGTCTGTGATTATTTTGGTTTGTCGATTAGTAGTGAATGATGCAGATAGTCAAGTGGGTTTATCTTTGTCGCTTGCTACTGAATATTATTGAGTCGATTATAATATTTGGGCTGATATAATTGTCGCATTTAGATTATTGCATTCGTGGGTCAGATTCACAGAAATTGGTATTTAATTGGTTGGTTTAGTAATATGTTTGGCACTGATCATGTGGGTCTCGTACAGTTTTAAATGGTGTGATCCATTTAATGGTGTTGACTATATTCTTGTTGGTTTGTGGAAGAATCATTATTGTGGCTGTTAGTTGAAGCGAATGGTTGAATCGTTTTGTCGCTTGTGGTTGACTGATCTGTTATGCAAGAGTCAAGTCTGATTCGATGGTATTGCTATTTAATATTCGATTGGTGCTCACATGGGTCTGATAAAGCGGATTAGTTTATTTCTTCGAATATTAATTCTGGTTGCTTCGAATGTTAATGCTGCTCTCACTTTGATACTGCTGCTCCGCTTGATTTGTTTCTGCTGCTCAGATTCTGCTGCTCTTATTATTTAAAAAAAAAATAAAAATTATTTGGTTTCTGCTGATCGATTCCTGCTGGTGGTTTCTGCTGCTTGTGATGGTGGATTCCGTTTCTGCTGGTTTCGATATATATATATTATATTTTAGTAGGTCCTCAGACGCCCTTGAATCTTGGACGATGTGATGCTTATGGCTTGGTTACTTTTATTGATTTGGTTTGGTGTTTACAGGTTGTTTAGTATATAACGTAATGATGTCGTGGAAGGTCCGGGACCACACGCATTATTATAGGGTTTGATCTGGGATCAAATGTGCAGTTTTGGGTGATGAACGTCCGGGACGACAATCCATAACTGATATGTAATAAACATGTCTTGTTTGCGCTAAATCAGATAAAGACATTTTAATCAATTATGTAACAAGTTCACCCTTTTTGTGAGATGCAAAGAGGATTGAGGTAGATCGCCGGCTGAGGCAACAGTTACATGAGAGAGGAGGATGTTCTTGCACTTTCAAGCCGATTAAAGTCCGAGATTCATGAGATGGTTAGTATATTTTTAAGGGGAAGCTTATTGGTCAAAAATACTAAACCATCTACATGCATCACTTAAGGGGAAGCGTTTATGAGTTGCACAAGACCCCTATTGGATGATTACAAAAAGGGGAAGAAGATTTATGATGTGCAGCTTATTATTTGTGATGACATGTTTTATCATTGTTTCTTCATGCAGATTGTTTTGTAATATCAAATAGGGGAAGATTGTTGGGAATTACAGATTTGATGATTACAAAACCTACAAGCAAGAATGAAGAAAGAAGAAACAATAGGGACCTAATAGTTAATAGTTAGCTTTCTTAGTAAGCTAGGGTTTGTAACCTCCCTCTATTATATAAAGAGGGTAGGCGTCTAGGTTACCAACTCATTCATTGATAGATCGTCTCTTCAATGAGAGTCGATTGAAACGCTCAGAGCGTGTTTAATAGTTTGTAGTAGGTTTTTATTTTTATGTTCAATAAAGAAAAACCTTGTTAAGTAATATTGATTGTGTTCTTGTTCTTATGTTTCCGCTGTGCATATCAATCAATGTTGCTATAATCCTAGAAGCCTATTCCTGCTGCTTATCCTGTTCCTGCCGACAGGAGCAATTCTGCTGGTTGGAAAAACAATAATATTAGAACTTTCAGACCTACTAGTATTTACTTTCAAAATGCTGTGAGACCTGTTTGTTTTGACACAATGCACAAGGGAGGGGCAAGATGGAACACTGCTGTTAAGTCCTCAGCAGGTTGGTCTTGGAAAATCAATAACCAACATATGAAAATGGGATCCAAGATCAATGGTGGATCTTATCAATCTCCAGGGTTTAATTCTTATTGATCCACTAGGCAGGCTCAAGTCAGCAATGACTTGAGTCTCTCTTGTATCTAATGTTGTATATGTATTCTTTATCTCAGGATTTTCCTTTTAGAAGCAAAGATGTTGGAATTGTTGACAGTGGATGTTCCAGGAGTATGACAGGGAATTTGGAAAGGTTACATGATTTTATTCCTTTGAATGGAGGTACTGTGACATTTGGAGGAGGAGATGGAATGATCTCAGGGAAAGGAACTATCAAGGCTGCCAAGCTTGACTTTGAAGATGTGCTGTATGTGAAGGAACTCCAAGACTTCAATTTGTTCTCTGTCTCTCAAATCTGTGACAAGAAGAACAGTGTTCTATTCACTGAGAATGAGTGCTTTGTGTTGTCCAAAGACTTCAAGTTGCCTGATGAAAGTCAGGTTGAACTTAAAGTTCCTAGGACTTACAATCTTTATAGCTTCAATCTTAGTGATGTTCAGCCTGAGGGGTCACTTGCTTGTCTGGTTGCAAAAGCTTCTGTGGATGAATCTAATAAATGGCACAGAAGAATGGCACATGTAAATTTCAAGACCATTAACAAGCTGGCTAAGAATGGTCTGGTAAAAGGACTTCCTTTGAAAATCTTCTCTAATGAGCACAATTGTGTTGCCTGCAACAAAGGAAAGCAGCACAAAGCATCATACAAGGCCATAACTGCTGTGAGCACCATCTCTGAGCCTTTGCAGCTTCTTCATATGGATCTTTTTGGTCCTACTTCTATCAGAAGTATTGACCATAAGAATTATTGCCTGGTGATTACAGATGATTTTAGCAGGTTTTCTTGGACTTTCTTTTTGAGTACTAAAGATGAAACTTATCCAGTACTTAGGGATTTTATTGCTTTAATAGAAAATCAGCTAAATAAAAAGGTTAAGTCTATAAGGTGTGATAATGGCACAGAGTTTAAGAATTTTAATCTTATTGAACTCTGTAGGTCTAAGGGTATAAAAAGGGACTATAGTAATGCTAGAACTCCACAACAAAATGGGGTTGCAGAAAGGAAAAATAGGACCTTGATAGAAGCAGCTAGGACTATGTTAGCTGAATCTAAGATGCCCACTATGTTTTGGACTGAAGCAGTTTGCACTGCTTGTTATGTGTTGAATAGGGTATCTATTACTAGGCCTCATAATAAAACACCTTATGAACTTTTGTCTGGGAAGGTTCCAAACATTAGTTACCTTAAGCCTTTTGGATGTCAGGTCACTATTTTGAACACTAGTGATTATCTAGGCAAGTTTGATGGAAAGGCTGATGAAGGGTTTATTGTTGGATATTCTGCTCATGGTAAAGCCTATAGGGTTTATAATCTGTCCTCTAAGAGAATAGAAGAGACTCTCAACTTAAGATATCTTGAAGATAAACCTAATTTGCAGGGTGCTGGTCCAGAGTGGTACTTTGATCTGGATTATCTATCTGACACCTTAGGGTATACTAGATTCAAATCAAATCTGTCTGGTAGTACAAATGTTTCTCAAACTAACAATGCAGGTACCTCAGATGATGATTCTGATGCAGAGAGTGATGAACGACCTATAGTTGTTCCTTCTTTTCCCTCTAACAACATTTCAGGTTCAAAGGTCAAAGATTCTTCTGATATGGCTGGAAGTGATTCTAGTTTTGCAGAAGATCTTGCTAGGCTTCAAAGACAAGAGTTTAATGCCAAAAGAGCTGCTGAGATGTTTGGTTCTGGATTTTCTAAAGAGACAGAGGAGATCCTGAGAAAGGCTGAAGCTGAAGTTCGAAGGGAACTCAATACAACTAGTAGTATTCCTGTTCCTGCTGATGCTGTTCCTGCTGATAGTGGATCGGTTTCTGCCGATCCTTCTGCTGATGTTCCTGTATCTTCTCCATCTGTTGACAAGTTGGGAATTGATAACTCCCCTGAAAGATTTCCAATTCCTTCTGATCTTGGAAATTCGGTCTCTTCAAGAGATAAGCTTAATGATCCTCATCATCAGTCCAGATCTGGCATTTTCACTTCTTCCTCATATGATGATGACTTCAACCCTTCAATTACTAATCAGGCATCCTCCATTGATGTTAATCCCATTGCTACCAAGAGGATCAATACGGTTCATCCTCAGTCTTTGATTCTTGGAGATCTTAATTCCCCTGTTCAAACAAGGAGTAAATTGCATCCATCTAAATTTGGAGAATCTGCTTTTCTCAGTTATATACAGGATCAATTGAGGAGCAATCATACTGATTACTTACATTGTCTGTATGCTTGTTTCTTATCTCAAGTTGAACCAACTAGCATAGCTCAGGCACTTGCTAATGATGATTGGGTTGAGGCTATGCAAGAAGAGATGCAGCAGTTCCAGAATCAGAAAGTATGGATGTTGGTATCTTTGCCTGCTGGAAAACATGCTATTGGAACTAAATGGATTCTAAAGAATAAAAGAGATGCAAGGGGAATTGTGGTTCGAAATAAAGCTAGACTGGTTGCTCAAGGTCATAGACAAGAGGAGGGGATTGATTATGATGAGGTGTTTGCACCTGTGGCAAGAGTTGAAGCCATTCGGTTGTTTTTGGCTTTTGCTTCATTTATGGGATTTGTAGTTTATCAGATGGATGTGAAGAGTGCATTTTTGTATGGAAGGATTGAGGAAGAGGTTTATGTTACTCAACCACAGGGATTTGTAGATCCTCAGAATCCTAATTTGGTTTACAAAGTGGTTAAAGCACTTTATGGTCTTCATCAAGCACCAAGGGCTTGGTATGCACGGTTATCAGCTTTCTTGCTAAAACATGGGTACAGAAGAGGGGCTATTGATAAAACTCTTTTTATCAGAAAGGACTTCAAAGATATCATTCTGGTACAAGTATATGTAGATGATATCATCTTTGGCTCCACTAATGAAGCTTGGTGCAGGGAGTTTGAAGAATTGATGAAGAGTGAATTTGAAATGAGTGCTATGGGTGAAATGACTTTCTTCTTGGGTCTTCAGGTTAAGCAGTCATCAGATGGGATCTTTATTTCTCAGGAGAAGTATGTTTATGACATGCTTAAAAAGTTTGATATGGAGAATGGGAAGATTGCTGTAACTCCATTTGAACCTCCAAAACCTAAGTCCAATAATGAACTTGATGCTGCTGTTAATGTTCATTTATATCGATCCATGATTGGCTCCCTCATGTATTTAACAGCTTCACGACCTGATATCATGTTTGCTGTTGGTGCATGTGCTAGACATCAGGTTACACCATTGACTTCTAACCTTAATGCAGTCAAGAGAATCTTTAAGTATTTGAAAGGACAGCCAAAATTGGGACTTTGGTATCCCAAAGACTCTCCTTTTGTGTTAGAAGCCTATAGTGACAGTGATTATGCTGGGGCTAACTTTGATAGGAAGTCTACAACTGGAGGTTGTCAGTTTCTGGGTAGAAGGTTAGTTTCTTGGCAGTGCAAGAAGCAGACTATAGTGGCTACATCTTCTACTGAGGCAGAATATGTTGCTGCTGCTAGTTGCTGTGGACAGGTTCTTTGGATGCAAAATCAGCTGTTGGATTATGGATTCAACTTCATGAACACTAAGATCTTTATTGATAATCAAAGTACTATGTGTATTGTTAAGAATCCTGTTTATCATCAAAGGACAAAGCATATTGAAATTCGACACCATTTCATAAGAGATGCTTATGAGAAGCATCTTATTCAGGTGGAAAAGATTCACACAGATGATAATGTGGCTGATTTGCTTACTAAGGCTTTTGATGGACCAAGGTTTAAGCATTTGGTGGTTCATATTGGGATGGTCAATCCCTAGCTACAGGGCTTAAGGGGAGGATTGCAGCTTAAGGGGAGGAATGAAGTTTAAGGGGAGGATTATTCTTGTTGTTGTTGTATAGTTTTCATTTCTTTCTTTCTATTTTCTTTTTATTTTGGTGTGATTCTTAGTAAAAAAAAAAAAAAAAAAAAAAAAAAAAAAAATTTGTATACTTTGTGTGCTAATAAGTTGGTTTTGAGCAACACCTTGCAGGTACAGTGTTGGTGTTTACACCTGCACAATAAATGGTGCTCAACTCACCATGTCTTGCAGACAAGAAAGAGTTGACTCACCATGAGGGTACGGCTCTGGTGTGATAATCAAATCCGTTGACAGCTATAATAGCTTGCTCAAAGCTATAGGGTACTTCAACTCACCCATGATTCAGGTCTGAGAGTTGAAAATGGTTCTCAATTCACCATGGATGTAACCCTTATGGGATCCAAAGGATTGGCTAGTCCACAAAAGTATGGTTTGTGGTAAAGACATTTGGTATCCATATTTGGTATTCAATTCACCAAGGTTCAGTTGAAACCAAAGAATTGGCTAGTCCTGAGCAAACGGCTACAGGTAAAGACAAGTCAAATCCGTTTATAGTTGCTGATTTGCTAATAAATCAGATGGTTATCAGTGTACCATGGTCTCACACACCTAAACATTGGCTACTCCAGTAGTGATGGCTATTGGTAAAGAGACATCAAATCCATTAATTTTCAATGATTCACCTCCCACAGGAGTTAACACACCTGGATGTGATGAGAATAGTATGAAACTTAAAGAGATTTGATGTACATTTTGTCATTAGTAGCAGCCAAGTTCAAGTGATGTTATGGTGACCAGTAAATCTATTTTGAAGAAGATTTCATGTTCCTGCTGCTCTATTGAAGTTGCTGCTGGATGCTATAGAAGTTGGAATCTTGAAGTTATTGAAGTTGTTGCTGGTTACTTCTTATTGTTGCTGCTAAGTCGCAGTCCTCAAGCCTGAGTTTATGAAAGCTTTATCACAAGGGAATCTTGCAGGTTAACCTAGTCAACCTCAAGATTAGGGGAGGATTGTTAGGATCTCTGGGAAATAAGAGTTCATTGTTGCTGCCGATAGTATAAAGTTGGTTCCTGCCGATAGCTTGGTTTCTGCTGAAAGCTCATTGCTGCCGACAGTGTTATCTTGTTTCTACCGATAGTATTGTTGCTGCGGATAGTATTATTTGTTATCCGTATATTTAGAATGTTTGTTATGATTTATTTTTAGAAGAGATTGTTGTTAATCTCTTTACACGTTTTCTTGTAGAACGGGTTAGGGTTAGGTGATCTTGTTAGTATAAAAGATAAACCCGTCTATGAGTTTATGTACGCCTTGAACATCTTTTAACATTCAATAAACGATTCTTAGTTCAATAGTTTGATCCATAGAGGATCATTGTTCTTTTAGAGTTTTCTTCTTTATAATACTTGTTGTTTAGTTTCCGCATAAACACTTGTATTGCAGAGGTTCTTGTTTATACCAAGCTCAATTAAGCTCGAAGTACTCGATCCTACACAAAATAATACATCATAGGGGCATTGCATTCCCCTTACACTTGAACTTTTACATAACTTTACAAATACTAATCTAATGACTCGAATTAAGATGATTGAAAAACTTGGAGTACTTTTAAAACATTTAGCACATATGGGGGTAATAAATGATGTTCATCCCCATTACTCCATTACACTAGTACTTTACCCATGAGTCCCAATCGTCCCAAAACAATATGTACAAGGATATGACTCGACTTAGCAACCATGTAATCAACTAGATAATTAACTTGGGTTTAAACAAATGTTGTAGCAATAATGCACTAAAAATGAGTGCATACAAGGTAGGCTAAGGCGATTTGGGTGTACATTTAAGTGGGGTGTAACAAATTCTTCCTTTAAGTAAAATGCTTAAAGGTCGAAACGAAAAGATAGGCTCTGAGGGGTGTACTAGGGGTATCGTGTACTAAAAATGAGTACAACGCAAAGGGTGTGGGAGAATTACTTGACCAATGTAGCCGAAGTAATTATAACAAAAACACCGGTGTAAAACAATGGGTTAATCCTAATGCCTCTTATCATGTAGTAAATCTAACTACACGAATGTAGTCTCACTTGTGGCCTTGGAATGGTCCTAACGCAAGTTCTAGAATCTAAGTGCTACCGGTACACACATCATAGCATAAATGCTTTTCCTACCAATTCTAGGGGCGAACCTCACATATTTGGGGGTGGAAATTTTTTTTAGTGGTACGGTTTTTTGTGCTAGTCATATAACTCCTATCCGTGAGACGCTCATTAAGATCAAAGTTTCACTCCTATATGTTGTAAAAAATTTTAAATTTGGCACTAAAATTACCTTAACAAGTATTTCTCTCAGTTTTATTACACATCTACTATTAAACAAACAAAAATCAAGCGTAATAGTATTCTCTAAAATCGTACTTTTACCCCCCCTTATACTTAAGATGAACATTGTCCCCAATGTTCAAATAACAAGATGTAAAAGAAAAAAGTAAAAGAATGAAATCAAATACTCCCCTGATTCGTTCGGTGGATAAAGAGGTAACATGGTTAGATCTTCTTCCAAGGTAATGTAGAAGCTTCAAGACTAATGCATCGCCAAAAGCTTGATTCCACATACATCTCCTTGTCCAAAATAACCTGTTAATCCTGAGAAAACAAACAAGAAAAACCAAAGCATCAAACCGAACAAAGACAACTCACAACTAGGTGTAATTCCAGACTTAGAAATAAAACAATTAAAGATATAATGCTTGCGGAATGAATGTTTTGCAGATTCCTGGAGTTTATAAGTTAGAGATTTAATAAAAACTTTTTATGATTCCGGTAGAAAAACAAAACTTTCAAAAATTTTAGAAAATTAAAACCTGACGCCGTCAGGTTGTAAGGCCTGACGCCGTCAGAAATGATCTGACAGAATTCTCATGTTAAGTTTCTGGAAAATTTCTGGAAAAACCTATACCTTACTTCCTGGAATTCCTGCAAAACTTCATTATGACTCGATACAAGCATTTGACTCAAACAAATACTAATATGCATGCTTATATCTCATTGTTATCGTTCATGTTCAATCTTGTTCTTAAAAACAAATTTGGATTTCCCTTACACTTATCTTTTGCAAAATACCTTTATATGTAGTTAAGACGAAGTTAAAAACAAAATAAAGCATTTTCACAATTTATATTTGAGACATGAACAATAAACAAAAAGAATAAGAAATGCATACGAAAACAAATAAAATTAAATAAACAAACAATCAAACAAATAAAGCAAATAAAGCTTGGGTTGCCTCCCAATAAGCGCTTGTTTTTGTTCGAGTCACGAGCCTGACTCTACCCTTATTTAACAAAAATAGGGGAGGTTTTCCCTACACTTAGGATTAAGTGCGGGTGAAAGTAGCGATACACACCCTTAGGGTGTGAATATGCCACGTGAGGTGAAGGGGGTGAGTGAATGGCTTCCTTCATCCTAAAACTACCCGGATAATATTGGTTGATGGGTGGGTCGGTTCCTGTTTTTTCTCCTAGATGTAAATCTAAGGATGAAAAGTTATGTAAAGGTTGAGGTTCCAATTCATCAACACTAGGAAATCCCCTAGAACTATGAGTAAGGTCATCACTAAAAGTGTGCAAACCTATATCCTCTAGTTGTGCTGGGTCCAAGGGTTCTACATACATCGGGATTCCTAAAGTCTCTTCTACTTCTTCCGGGTAAGTCACGGGCGGTGTGGGTGCCTCAAATGATGGTTGAGTATTTTGTGGGCTTATGGTGTTTACCTCATTATTCCATGTGTCAAGATCACCTATATCCTCGTCAATTGTTTTCTTAGGTAGTGATAATAACAAACCTAGTGCTTCATCCAACTTATGATTTATTGATACGGCTCTATCCACAATTCCTTGGCAAACTAGGTCGCTTTTCCTATTAGCCTCACTAAAACAAGATCCTAAACATGGAGGTTGTTCATAAGAATCTATCCTAGGTGAAGGCTCATATGATTCATAAGTGTCTCTAAATGAGATATTTTGAACTTCTTGGTGTTCTAGCCACTCAACCATATCTTGCAATCTTAGAAATCTAAGTGAAAAGTCCATTTGAAGCAAATTACAAACAAAATCACAAAGAAAAGATAGACTACGAGAAAGCTACAAAATAAAAAGAAAAAAAAAATCTCACTTGATAGGAATCTTGTGAGTAGACCTAATAAAAATAAAATTTCAACCTAAGCAATAACTACTCCCCGGCAACGGCGCCAAAAACTTGATGCGTGGTTTTGTAACCTTACAACAGGTTTTACCTCTCGAGGGATCTCAAGAGGCTTACAACCCCACCAGGCAGTGTACCTGACCGATGTAGTATAGTGTAGTGGTAAGTACGGGGGATTGATCGTTCTCCACAGGGAATAGTGTTCGTTAGGTGTGAAAGACTACTCTAATTAGGTCTAAGGGTTGAGGAAGATTCTTTTTATGTTTTTATAATTTTTTATGAAAGCAAGTAAAATCTCGGGTTTGAAAGAGTGGGCGGAATTAGTTGCTAGTCAACTAACCCAAAATTACTACGGATGCAAATAAAATAAAATAACAAAAAAATAAAATGTGGTGAGAAACTTATGTGTAGAGAAATGTGTTTACTTAGATTTCCTTACTCCCTAACTATCTTTTACCGGTTAATTAGTGTGTATTAGTCGCGTGGATGACGGGTGTATTCCTTAATACCATTCGTGGGGTGGCGTACTTACTTCCCCAACTCTACAAGCTCCTACTTCACTCCTATGTCGAGCCGGCTAGGAAGCTCCTAACATGGGATCACTAGAATTCGCTTGTGCATTAAATACAACCATAAAAACCTTTAGTACGCATTTGGTTCATGTTTCTTAAGACGTTCAACCAAGTTACCGAATAGGAAGTTAGCCAGTTTTCTTAAGCCTAACATAGATAAACAATCATCCAATACAACTAATAACACACTAATAACCAATAATCAATAGCTAAGTTTCATTAGATCTAAGCAAACACAAGATAAATTTAGCCTAACATGTTAATCAAAAGACAAGAATAAGATAAAATCAAACAACACATAGACATATTGAATGATTAATTGATAACTTATCTTCAATGTAACATGGAAGATCTCAAGGCAAAAAGCCTTGAAAAAGAAGCTAAAATCGTCTTAGGGTTTTCTCCCAAAATTCCACACACTAAGTTCTCCACTAATGACAAAAAATTAGAAAACTATATATAGATTTTTGGATCTGACGGCGTCACGTTATGGAGTGTGACGCCGTCACCTCGCCGCTTCTAGGGTTCCCGGATAACCTTCTTGACGCCGTCCCTCTTTAGCTCTTCAAAAATCCATTCTGGCTTATCAAGGCTTGACGCCGTCGAACCTTGAACGTGACGCCGTCCCCTTTTGATTTAAGCCGTGACGCCCTTGATCAAGTTAAAGCGTGACGCCGTCAGAATTCACATGCTATTTTCACTGGCTTATCATGAGTAAATTTCACGTCCAACTTTTCTTGCCAAGGCATGACGCCGTCCAGGGTAAATTGTGACGCCGTCAAAGGTAACTTTTAGCCGATTTTTGAGACTTTGCCGTTTTCTTCACTTTTATGCTCCAAAAACGTCCAAAATGCCTCCTTTTCCAGATTTCTCCTCAAAAGTACCTAAAATGACAAAAGGAACGATTTAGGGCGATATTTGATCAAATAAATACGATTTAAGGCTTAAATGACCCCTTAAAAGCGGTACACTTTTTGCTTCATTGACATCGAGTACAGTGAGGGTAAGTCTTAGTTTCCCTTGGGGTTATGAGTCATTTGGTAGTTATTGAACTTAGAGGTTGTATGTTTGAAGGGAATCGAAGGGGAAGACATGGTACTGTAATATCTCAATGTAAGTCAATTAATAATATTAATATTTAGTTATGATGTCTGATAGCTATAACATTCATAAGTGATAATATCCATCGTTATGCATAATCTGCCAAGCAAATCTCAATGCATGTGTTCATAAGTGATAATATTCATTTGTTATGCATAATCTGCAAAGCTAATCTCAATGCATGTGTTAGTAAAGTGTTGGCACGGAGGGCGTAAGGTGGTAAGGTTTAAAATGGTCCTTTTAGAAATCGTGGTTATAGTCTAGTGTTTTAAAAATCACTTGGTTCTCTATAACCTAGGCTCTGATGTCAATCTGTAACACCCCGTAAAATTTTTGGTAACAGCGGAAGACTTAAACGGGGTATTACTTATTAGATCATAGTCTTAAGTATAGATAAACCATCCAAGAGTAGCATTTCCATAAATTTATATCATTCAATGAAAACTCAATATTCAGAGTTACATAACATTTTTTCCAAAAGAGATAAGGTTTCACAAAAGTGATGGCGAGTTTGAAAAGAATGATATAATTATTTAAAATAAAGGGAAAGTCTCTAGTGCCCTTGCCAACTCCGTGCCTTGAAATATTTAGTTACCTGAGATAAAACATGCTTAAAATGTCAACACAAAGGTTGAGTGAATTCATAGGTTTAGTAGTAAAATAGTTGATCACAAGATTTCAAGTTTAAGAGACAGCGGGTTCCGTTGTTACACCCATAAATCAAAAGTAGTTATTATTGCACTAAGCTCATGAAACCAAAGTGTTAACAGAGTACCAACAGTAATTGGTAGTATCGACAGAAATCGATATAATAGTAGCATCAACAGTAATTGATAGTATCGACAGTAATCGATATAATAATAGTATCAACAGTAATTGATAGTATCGACAGTAATCGATATAATAATAGTATCAACAGCAATTGATAGTATCGAAAGTAATCGATATAATAATAGTATCAACAGTAATTGATAGTATCGACAGTAATCGATATAATAATAGTTGTACTTAGGCAATAACGCATTTAGATAAACATATAGTTTTCAAGCAATTGTGATCATAACAAGTAGTAGCATGCATCTCCCCACGGGGTTGAAAACGTATAAAAATTTGGGACTATGAACTCACCTTGATGATATAGTAGACAAATAGAAATCAAGTAGTGAAAATGAGTGGCTCCGGCTCGCAACCTAGAGCAATATGTCAAGTGTTTAGATTCGTGGATTTTGGGCTTGATGCGAATATGGATGTGAGTTAGATTATCGATGCTTGTGTGATAAAATGCTTAAAGTTCAAAAATATAATTTTTGAAACATTACTCATGTTATGTGGGCTTTGTTATTGATGGAATATTCGTTACTGTTTTTATATTTATTAGCTACGGAATAACGTCGATATATAAATGTGTGTAAATTTTGTTGTATTTATATAAAAGAAAACTTTGACATAATTATTTGAAAATATAAGTTTTTGACAAAATAATAAAGTTCGTAATTTTTACCCTTAACTTATATAAAAGTTTCACTTTTAACCCAACATTAAAAATATTCACAATTTTAGTCCAAGATATCAAATTTATACCTTTTACCCTTATTTTTTGTTAATTACAGTTTTAGTCCTTAGCTTTATTTTAATTTCCATAATTTCCAGTTTCGCACACCCTATTTTCAGAATTTACACTTTTAACCCTTAGTCTCGCGAAATTTGCATTTTTAGTCCAAAGTAAATAAATGAAAGTTTCCTTTTTCTCTTTGTTCAAAATAAATTTTAGTCTTCATATTTAGTCTCTATACCACCTTGTTTGCTTACATTAGTATATACACAAATGAATCAGTGGGCCTTAAGGCCCATCAAAGGTTACATATGGTTTGTAGTTAAAAAAAAGACGCATGCATGGTTTTTAAAAAAAACAAAGCTGGCTGTTGAAGAAAAAGAAATATATATATAGTTCTACATGTGACCACCTAGGTTCGAACCTGGGTTTAATGTCCATGTACTCACGACACATCCAGTTGAGCCAAAGGCTCCCTTGTGTTATGTTTTGTATCTCGTTCAAATATAAAAGGGGTCTCGACTGAGTTGGGCGACATCATTATTTGCATTAGGAAGTAGCCTATCAGTTGAGATGGACACCATAATAGTTTAGTTGAACAAGTTGGATATTGAAGATTGTAAAGGAATAATAGCGCTGATGAGGAAACATTAACTCAAATAAGTACATTTTATTACTATCATTTATCCTATTTATTTGACTTGTTTTACTATATTATGTATGAGGATTGATACTTAATTGTTTACTTTTGTAATTCTCAGGTAAAAACAAGCATTTGGTGAAACTTGGCGATTTTGGACTAATAATGGAGCAAAACATGCATAAAGTGAAGAGTCTACTGAAAGGAAGAAGATCAAGACTAATCTGCTCCAGATGCGCCGCATCTCACTATCAACATGCGCCGCATCTCTATCAAGATATCACCAGATACGATCCAAGATACAAGAGGACATGCGCCGCATCTAATAAAGAGTTACGCCGCATCTTCTGGCGGTGTACGAATATTCCTGAATATTATAATCTTGGACCCCACGCGAAGTTAAGTACATGCGCCGCATCTACTTAAGTAGATGCGCCGCATCTTCCTCAGACACAAACTATAAATACCCCTTAGACCAGACGCATTAAGGAGTTCGGAGATTCGGAAGTTCGAAAACCTAAAGACCGAACAGAAGAGAAGGACGAATTCAGTCAAGAAGGCAGCACAAGACACACCCAAATCGAAGATACAAGAGCTGTAAGAAGGTGCTGCATGTATTTAATTCATTAAGTAGTTTTGTTTTATTGTTTTAGCAAACTTTAATTCATCAGGATTGGTGGCTTGTGTAATGTGACAACGGAAAGATTGCACTCCCTTTAATACTTGCTTTCCCATCAATTAAAGTTTATATGTTGATGTCTTTGGTTACTACTTATTAGTGCATTGACCACCTCTGTGTTTATTAGTGGCTTGCGGGCACCCGACTGCGGGACAAGGTGTGGCTCCCACGGTTGTTTCTAAATTGATCACTTAGGAATAACTTTTAGACATAAGTCGTCATTAAGGGTTTACTCGCCGATGAGAATAGGACCAACGAGAAAGGGTTAATTACATACACTTCATATAAAGCTATCAATAAAACAAGTGACAATCTACTTAATCATAAGGACAGCCCTCTTATTGTCTCTAGTATCTATCTGTGTACGTGTGTGCTACTTGCTGATTCGTGCCTATTTGTTTATTTTATTATTTAATTGCAAACAAAACTGTGCCAGTCTCTCAGGCTGAAACCCCCTTGCGTTAGGATATTAAAATACTGATTAGATTAACGAGATTATACGTTCCACTCTTAGTGATCGACACTCTACTTACCATTATCTTCATACTGACCGGGTACACTGCTCGTTAAGTGTGTGTGTTATTGATAAGTCGGCTAAATATAAATTTAAAACTTGAGTAGGCATTAAAACTGCTAAACCGCAACGACACATCACGCGCATCAAGTTTTTGGCGCCGTTGCCGGGGAGTGAATTGTTATTTTCTGTTAATTTGATTAGTATTTTAATTAGGTTTTTCTTTTTATTAGATTAAATTGCATCATTGTACTATTTTGCATATTTGTTGTATTGTGTGTTATTTGTTTGCTTTTGTTTTTATTTTTGTGTGTTTTATTTTTTTGTTTGGTGTGTTTAATTTTTATTTTTATTTTTATTTTTCGTATTTTTCTGTTCTGCTATCGTTGTACTGTGCTAAATCAAACGATACGGCGCATCTGATCTCTCAGATACGGCGTATTGCGTTTAATTTTTTTTTTATATACAACGCGTTTAATTAATTCGATACGACGCATCTTTTCCCCAAGATACGGCGTATCTGTTTTTAACAAGAAAATTTTTCTAAGCGAAAAAGTAATACGACGCATCTGCTTTTGTAGATACGGCGTATCTGTTTTGATAAAATTTTTTCTAAACGTTAACGCCATACGACGCATCTTCTTTTGAAGATACGGCGTATCTATTATTTTAATTAAAAACAGTTTGCGAATTATTAAACAGATACGGCGTATCGATCTCTGTCGATACGGCGCATCTTACTGAATCAAAAATCTTTTATTTTTAAACATAACGAAAATACGGCGCATTAACTTTCGTTAATACGACGCATTTAATTTTAATTAGATAAACTGATTTTTGATTAACTAATTCGATACGGCGCATTCATAAATTCTAAGCGGCGTATCTATTTTCTGGATAAAAGTCTGATTTAATTTTAACGATTATAAGATACGGCGTATCCAACTCTTTGGATACGGCGCATCGTCTGCAGATATCAGCTATTTTTATTCTTATATCCGTTTCAATATTCATTAATTTCTCTTCTAGCGGACAGATCCTACTGATGCTTTTGTAATTATTTCAGAAGGATAATGGAGGGATTCGGAGAACTAATCGAGTTCGAAGACAATTTTATGAACGATGTATTAGTACATGGAAAATCACCAGAACCTTACAATGGGGACTACATTGAACTTGATGACCTTAATAGACCATTAGAATCTAATGACCTATTCATGGATGATGCGGAATCTGAGTTAGAAGAAGGAGAAATTGTGGATAATCCAAGAGTCAACGTTATTACTACTAGAAACTACGATGAATTTGAGGGATATGATGGTTCTTGGGATTACGGTGAAAGGATCAACACCAATTGTGCTTACAATCTACAATTCCCATGCATGATTGGGTTCAAGTGTATTGACGCCAATTTCTTTCCTATTTTATCGATCAATGTCATGTCAAGAAGCTTTTTACAATTCTATTATGAGAAATAAAAAGGAGTATAAAGGAAAGAATGTAGTTGGAGCCTTCATTAATGTCCCGATCTTCGTTGGACGCTTCACTATTGTTACTGAATTCGTAGTTATTGAGGACATGAATGCCTATTGTGACAGCAATATGGGTGAAGTAATTGTTGGAAAACCATTTTGTAGAGAGATCACTATTAATGCAAAACGATTTGAAGGAAAGATCACCTTCCAATGTGGAAGCGACATTATCACTTATATGATGCCCCGTACTCACCCTGGATTTAAATATGCTACTAGTAGGATTTGCTACAAATTTTCTCCATTCCTTTTTGTTAGTGATGATGACAATAAGAGAGGGATTGAGTACCCATATCAATTGAAGGAAGGATTCTACAAAGGAGTTTTGAATTTGGGACCTGAATATATACGAGACGATTCGGTTGCTAAATGGATCCTACGTGGCCATGTAGGAATCAATGATCGATACTAAAGAGCTGAACGTGAGTCTAACTTGAAGACTCTGGAATAAAGACAAGTGCTGACCGGGAGACAACCCGGATTTATCTTTTATTATTCTGTTTTCTGAGTCGAGTCAGTCCAGGCCGCACGAAGATACGGCGCATCTCAGTCCTGAGATGCGACGCATCCTCTGCAATGGTCATATCTTATTTTATTTTTCTGCATTTTTATTTTCGACTTTAAAACTTTTTATCAGTTTATTTTAATGCGGCGCATCCCTGGTTAAGGATGCGGCGCATCTTTATTCTGATCCGTATTAATTCCAGGCTCGATACGGCGTATCTTCTTCAATAAGATACGGCGCATCGACTGACCTGATGATTTTCAGTTTTAATTTATTTTTAAGTTTTATTTTTCCTAACTACTAATGTATTATGCAAGTTGAACCTTTCTTATCTTAGGTGTGTTTTAAAGTGTTGGTGGTATTATAGTTTCCTGAATTTCCTGTGGATACATCAAGTATGAAGCTTTAACGTTCTAATCCACAAGAAAGATGATTTTTGCTCATATACAAATGGAGGATCATACCGAGCAAATCTCAGGGGAGTTTTTCCGTTCTAATTCTTTTTATTTTCCAGTTTTTAACCTTTTATACAAACAACGAGGACGTTGTTTAACTTAAGTGGGGGGATAGGAGAATTAGAACACTTAACACTTACTTGTCCTAAACTTTTTCAAAAATTATGCTTAAAATGTGCTTAATATATCAAACTTAAAATTTTTTAGCATGTTTTTGTTTAAGATCTAAGTTGCATAACTGCACACATGACATTATTTTCAAAAATTGTGATTTTCCAAAATTCACAAATCTATGAGTGTGCCGGTGACTTGTAAACTTTAGAACTTGGCTTGTATACTATTCGAGACCACCATAATGAGTATTATTTATTTAATTGGAATGACTTGTCTAAATTGGTAAAATTCTAGGATTACACCCAAAAAGCCTTTATATGTTATGTGTTATTAGCTAACTACACTGGTTAGTTAACCCCCGTATAAAACCTTTTGTTACTCTCACTTTTAGAGTAAGATACCCCTAGAAAAACACTCAGAGCCATTCCTTTCGTTTCTTACACCTATGTTTAAAATGTTTCGTTACACCTTAAACCTTAGCCTACCCTGTAGATTAAAGTCCGTGGTTGGTTAATTGCTATAGGCAGAGTGTGTTTTCTTACATTACCTGTGTTCGCGTGCGTAATTCATTATATATGGTTAGGTCGGGAAATTGCACAATGCAATTGGAGTGAAAGTAAATATTGTATATTTTGGAGTTTATTTTTCGTGTGTTTACTACTTTCACTATTTACCATTATTTCTGAAGTTATGAAAAGTATGGAAAAATTATCCGGAAAGAAAGTTATAGTGATGTGGTGAAATTTTACACATCTATGTTTATGTTTCAAGTTAAAAAAAAAAAAAAAAAAAAAAAAAAAAAAAAAAAAAAAAAAAAAAAAAATCGAAAAAATGAGAAAAGAAAAAGAAAGAAAAAAAAGAGTTGGATGTTTATTTTAAGCCAACGATGTAGAGTTATGTAAGTGGTTCATATGGCCACTATTTGTTGTATTATATCTATGGATTGAATGGGAATTGGCAGTTATGGGAATGCCAATTAAGGATTATTCTTTGATTAAGATTTTGTTGAGTATAATTCGTGTCTACCTAAAGCGTGTGTTTCAAGTGTTAAAGCGTGAGTTATTCAATGATATGAGTCTTATTCATGGGATGGTTGGGATAGTGATTAACCACACTTAGGATTTTAATTTATTTGTTTTTGTTTATTTTTATTTTTACACCAATTTATATCCCAAATGTTATCCATACCCTGTATTGTTCTTTATCCAACCAAACCTTTGATTTATTGAAATTAGGGATTTGAGCAATCTTAAGTATCGTAGTCGTGGATTCGGCTATGTATTTATGATTTTGTCGCCCTTTTTGATATATTATTATTGGTGAAGTTTGGACCTATCTTTAGCCTATTCGAGTTAAGGATTTGAGCAATTGCAAGTATCGTGTTCGTGGATTCGATCATGTATTTGTGATTTTGTCGCCTTTTCTGGAATTTGAGATCGATAGTGTAAATAAGAATAATTAACCCTTAAGCCTAAAAACCCTTTTTACCGCTTTAGACTTGTTATTCCTTAGCTTTAGTGGTGGAGATGTGTATACTTGCCAAGCTTATGATAGAATATTCGTCGCGACTGGACAGTTAAACGATTAGATTTGCTTTTATCGACTTATTTTATTTTACTTCTAATTCGTTAAGTGTTTAGTTGTGTGATTATGAAATAAACGAATACATGCTTAAATATAAAAATAAATCCTAACATCTTTTAGGATACATTTTCATGAGATTTAATCTAAGGTTTACTTGGGGACAAGTAAAGTTCAAGTGGGGGGATATTGATGAACTCAAATAAGTACATTTTATTACTATCATTTATCCTATTTATTTGACTTGTTTTACTATATTATGTATGAGGATTGATACTTAATTGTTTACTTTTGTAATTCTCAGGTAAAAACAAGCATTTGGTGAAACTTGGCGATTTTGGACTAATAATGGAGCAAAACATGCATAAAGTGAAGAGTCTACTGAAAGGAAGAAGATCAAGACTAATCTGCTCCAGATGCGCCGCATCTCACTATCAACATGCGCCGCATCTCTATCAAGATATCACCAGATACGATCCAAGATACAAGAGGACATGCGCCGCATCTAATAAAGAGTTACGCCGCATCTTCTGGCGGTGTACGAATATTCCTGAATATTATAATCTTGGACCCCACGCGAAGTTAAGTACATACGCCGCATCTACTTAAGTAGATGCGCCGCATCTTCCCTCAGACACAAACTATAAATACCCCGTAGACCAGACGGAGTTCAGAGATTCGGAAGTTCGAAAACCTAAAGACCGAACAGGAGAGAAGGACGAATTCAGTCAAGAAGGCAGCACAAGACACACCCAAATCGAAGATACAAGAGCTGTAAGAAGGTGCTGCATGTATTTAATTCATTAAGTAGTTTTGTTTTATTGTTTTAGCAAACTTTAATTCATCAGGATTGGTGGCTTGTGTAATGTGACAACGGAAAGATTGCACTCCCTTTAATACTTGCTTTCCCATCAATTAAAGTTTATATGTTGATGTCTTTGGTTACTACTTATTAGTGCATTGACCACCTCTGTGTTTATTAGTGGCTTGCGGGCACCCGACTGCGGGACAAGGTGTGGCTCCCACGGTTGTTTCTAAATTGATCACTTAGGAATAACTTTTAGACATAAGTCGTCATTAAGGGTTTACTCGCCGATGAGAATAGGACCAACGAGAAAGGGTTAATTACATACACTTCATATAAAGCTATCAATAAAACAAGTGACAATCTACTTAATCATAAGGACAGCCCTCTTATTGTCTCTAGTATCTATCTGTGTACGTGTGTGCTACTTGCTGATTCGTGCCTATTTGTTTATTTTATTATTTAATTGCAAACAAAACTGTGCCAGTCTCTCAGGCTGAAACCCCCTTGCGTTAGGATATTAAAATACTGATTAGATTAACGAGATTATACGTTCCACTCTTAGTGATCGACACTCTACTTACCATTATCTTCATACTGACCGGGTACACTGCTCGTTAAGTGTGTGTGTTATTGATAAGTCGGCTAAATATAAATTTAAAACTTGAGTAGGCATTAAAACTGCTAAACCGCAACGACACATCACGCGCATCAAGATTGTAAAGGAATAATAACGCTCATGAGGAAACATTAACCCTAAGTGGTAAGTAAAATTTCATGTAATAACCATGATAAAACGATTTGCCCTATTATTCGTATTTTGGAATTGATACTGGTTTAGATAACCCAAAGTATGTTAGTTAAGATTTTCACACCATGGATCATAAACCATTTACCCCGAATGAACATTGACCATTCACACCGTTACACTTTTGACCATAGGCCCATAAACTGCAAGTCGTCGACTGTAGCACTGTTAGCATCTGTTATCCTTTTTATAATAACACAAGTATTCAAAGGACGCTAATTCATAAATTACTTGAAGATTATTTCTGAAACATATTACTTATTAGGTTGTGCCAATCCAGTATCGTTATGCTTGTACTTTTGATGTCATCATTATTTCTTACTCCTTGATGCCAGTGGTGATGTTTGTGATATTTTTGCATTGCTGCAAACTCAGGTGAGTTCATAGCCCAACTTTTTACTTGTTTTAACTGTTTTATAAGCTACTTGGGGTGAGATACATGCTACTATTTTGAATATGATCTCAATTGTTTGAAAACTATACATTGAACTGAAACTATGTTTTCTGCTATCTGAAACTGTATTTGAACTGAAACTATGTTTTCTGCTATCTAAAACTGTATTTGAACTGAAACTATGTTTTCTGCTATCTGAAACTGTATTTGAGTTGAAGCAACACTTATACTTTTCTGGTACTGTGAGTGAAGCAGTAGCCACTTTGCGAACCACCTGATAAGCACTAAGTACCTTCCTTGCCAACAGCAAGTCCCTCGATCATGAACCATTAATCACCTGCGGGTGAGCGCGATTATAGTTTATAGGCCTATAGGATTTGACCATCCCGCCATGTTGATCAAGGGCGGTCAACATGTGATGTACTATAATTGAGTTAACCAGGTATTTGGCAAGATACCTTAGCTTTGATGGCAAATATTATAATGATGAAATTCCGCGGTTATTGTCGACTTACGCCAGAATTACTGGTGCCGGTTAAAGCTTTGTGTGTCATGAGCTTAGTGTAGTGGTAATAACTTTCGGGCGTACAACAACGTAGCCTACTTTCTTGGAAACTTGAAATATTGTGATCAACTGCTTTACTTTTAAATCTATGAATTCACTCAACCTTTGTGTGACTTTTAGCATGTGTATCTCAGGTGTTAAATCTTTTCCGCTGCATATATTACTTTTGGAGGAGATTGGCGAAGGGCATGGTATGGTCATAGAAGACTTTAAAACTTGTTTGGGACCGCTTAAAATCTTTTTAAATCTATATCTTTCGCACTATTTTACAGGATGTAATTTAAATATTCATTATTTTGAATTTTCTTCTAAAACGGTTTAAGCAAAACCGTTCTTTGTACCTTGTGATTGTGACAACTATCGAATAACACATCGACACAGTAGAGTTGCATGAAGTATTTCATGTTTGACATATGACTATGATTTCATTCGTTACCTTCAATTCCTATTGAGTTTGTAATGTTTTGCATGATTCTCTTTTTAAGCTTACGTACATATATGCACATACATCGTATAAGATTTTTAGTGGTTTCGCTTTAGTATAACCAATGTGTGCATGCATGGAAAACGTATTCGAGGTTCGACTTTATTTTTCTTTCTCACGTTAAAGTTGTAAGTGTTGTGCTTGTTTGTGTTCCATTCGACCAGTGTATACATATGGACGCACATAAATGTGGGTTTCGACTATAAAACGTATTTCTTTGTTCTAGAGCTACTGAGATTGATATGCTCGACTATTTTGAAGTAAGAGGGTATCGAATGGGTCGAGTTATATAACCCATTTTGTCACAGTGAGGGTGCGCATGTGTTTATATGTTTGTTATTCGATCATCAATATACCCACCTCAAAGTTTTACTATGTTTATAATGTCTTGTTTTTGGTTCCTTTTCACGTTAATACGTATACATTTTCATGCATGAGTGGCATTGTATAGAATGAAATAAGGATGCGTAAGATTTGAAATGGGAGTGGTAACTTATAACACCAAGAAAGGAGGTGGTGACACGAAGAAAAGGAACGAACAAATGAAAAAGGGAACACGATCTTGCTTATCTCCTTTCACGATGCAAAACCCATTCGGATGCAACTAAACCCCAAAGACAACTTAGAAACTTGTAAAGTGACTTAAATATCTTGCTTTTTATCTCTTTAGTTCTACAGTAAAGAAAACGAGGGACAATTTAATGAAGTGTGATTGTTTTGAGTAAGCTTTGCTTTGGTGAGTTGATAAGTGAAATATGGTGGTTTATATAGAGAAATCAAGGCATGGCTTGTGCTTTATTTTATTGTTACTTTGCGTGGGATTCATGCACAAAGGAAAAGTAGATTTGACTTGTCTTGGCATGCTTCTTAGTCGACTAGGTTTATGGGTATGGAGGAATGGTCATGTCAAGTTGGTGAGTAGGGGAACATATTATACAAAGGTTAACAAGGTCAAAGGTAGTCAAGGGTGAATTAGTGACTTGTTTAATATATAGCTAGGACTAGAGTCCTTGTTTGGTTTAACGCATGGGAGAAAAAGGGAATGCACACAAGATCTTATTTTTATAAAAGAAACTAGGCATGGTCTTTTGAATAAAATAATAGCTAGCTAGATGGAGCATGGGAGACAAGGAAAAGACTTGTTTCTAGTGTTGCTTGTGTCGTGTGATGAGTGGCAAAAGAGAAGCAGAAACATTTTTGTTGCAAGCTTTTGATTTTTATCCAAGAGTTAGCTAATTAGTCTTAGGTTAGTAGTAGTAGCTAGGGTGGCTCTTGGTCTTACACGCAAGAAGGAAAAAGAGAAAAAGAAGTGTGTGTCGACTGTGGTTGTGTCGAGGAGAACAAGAAAGGAACAAAAAAATAAAGAGTGTTGTGTTAATAAATTTGTGTTAGTTTAGTATTTGTGGATTTGGTTTTTGGGCTTGTGGTGTTTCGATCCAAAGAAGAAAGAAAAGGGAAATGGGCTCAAGGGAGTTAATAGGAGTATTAGTTGGGTAGAGCCCAAAATAAATGGATGTGTACAATTTATTCGGTTTATGGGTTCACAAGGCCCAAGTGATTTGTCGGGTTTGATTGTCCCGACATTTAGATTTATCGTTGATACGCAAGCGAGCCATTCGAGGTGAACTTGTGTAAGTAGTGTTGTACAATTAGTTGGCGAGCATGAGTTTGTTGTTAAAAAAAATTAGCCCATAAAAGTGGTATATTAAATGTTCAAATGGGATCATTTCGTGTTTAACATTAATTAATGACTGGGAAATTACAGGGTATTACAGAATTTTTAAGATTGTTGGTCTTGGATGGATACCTATTAGAAAGATGTTCACTGGATGCAAAACCAAGGCTGACAGTGAAACCCCAAATGGTCTAGATGCTGATATCACTAACCCATATAAATGCAAACAAACTCTTAATGTCAGTGCAGGTAGTCTTTACTTAAGTGCAGGTACATCGTTCACTCATATTAAGGACAGACTCAGGGTTTGGGTGCCGAAAAGATTGATATCTGATGAAGTAGGGGTTCAAGCAATTCAAGCTTGATGAACATCAATGACAATGACGTCTGTTCACATCAGTTCAGGCCTCGTTCTTCATTGACATATGACGTTTGAACAAATCAGTTCAAGCCTCGTTCTTCAACGACAGATGACATTTGAACACTGAAGTACAAGCCTCGGGCCTCAATGTCAACATAATGGCGTCTGCTGAAAACACTCCAGGCCCCGTTCCTCAAAGAAAAGAAAGGTGTACGCTTGAGTGCGCTTTATCTTCGGAAGAAAAGAAATCTTCTTCGTATGACCATTCTCATCAACAAGCTTCATGCTTTTCCTATGCTCATTCAGTCATCAAGTGGATCAATGTTCATTGGAGTATATTCTTATTCACTTGTTCTATCAAAAATGGCATCGTTCAATGCAATTTTTGAGGGGGAGAAGTGTGAATAAACTACATGTCAGTCATCAAGTGGAGTCACTTACCATTGATGGTATTCTTATTCAATCGTTCAATCAAAAATGGCAGTCATATGCAATTTTTGAGGGGGAGAAGGGTGAATAAACAAATTGCCAGTTATCAAGTGGATCTACTTACCGTTGATTGTATTCTTATTCACTCGTTCAATCAAAAATGGCAGTCATATGCAATTTTTGAGGGGGAGAAGGGTGAATAAACTACATGTTGATTGAGATTTGAGAAATGGTCATACGACTCTCCTTCAACACCTAATGTTCCACTTATTCCTCAAGGTGTTGATAATGACTATCATGATATTGAAGCTGCACACTTGAATAATGATCCGTTCTTGGGTATTCCTTTCCCAGAACCAGGTTATGAAGAATCTCCTTCATCACGGATTGTTGTTCCTTCCAATGTGCACTCTGTAAATCAACCACAAGAACATAAAGGAAAATGTCGGCTAAAACGTCAAAACGGCTAAGAGTTTGGACATGGAATGTCAAGTGATTACGGAGTTTATTTGGCATCCCTTATTTGAGATTGAAGTGGGTTTCACAAAGGCATGATCTTATTTTATCTTGAAGTCGGGGTTGGTTGGATGCATGACTTTCAATGATAACTTGCTCGTGCTTAAAATTTATAAGTTGAAGACTTGGTTTATCTAGTTACCAGCAGTCGGGGTAAATGTTTGAAGACCTAGTTAACTATCACTTAAAGGAGTTACGTTGTAGTACTCAGTGTCACACGCAGATGATGTTGTGGATAATCGCAAGAGGTGTTAATGTCTCATGCTTTGGTTGGGTAGTGAGTACTTAGAGATTTGCTTGGAGCATAAATTCTCTACACCGTTCTTCCAACATTAGTGCAGGCTTAAGTCACGAGAACGGGGAATTCTTCTTCAGTTTCAAGTTTGGTATATCGGGTTTGCACCATCATCCTACTTAATTGTTGGTAAAGATAGTCAGAAAGAGTTTCGGTAGCGGTTGATTCTCACTTGTTACATTTGAGCCAATTTTGTTCTTCTCACAAGATTTCAAGTATATGTGCGCAAAATGTGTTGCTGATTCTGAGGTATCAAAACCAGCAATGGGGAAGGAGACATACATCTGAACGTACAACGAGTACACTTGATGAACTTTATACTTCTTCTTAATTGAAGTTATTCCGGGAAGACAAATGTCATAACCGCAGAGAAAATCAGTGTTTTAACTCATGGGTCTTGGTGTATTATTCCAACTACATGGGGGAAGATATGTAAGAAACAATTTCTGATGATTACATACGGGATAAATTGCCTACACTCAGGACTTAGTTGACTTTGCTGTGGCAATTCTCATCTGCAATTTCCTGAAGGGAGGAAAGTGCATTTTCGGGTCTTAATTGATTTTGATGTTACGTTTTCGACTTCATTAATGGGATTGAGTGTGTACTTTGGGTTTTTGAGCTTCATACAATGAGACTGATTGCATCACTTCAACTACTTGGGGGAAGTGGTCTCTGGATACTTTTGGTATGCATTACTTCAGCCTTCAGCGGGAAGAAATATGAGAAGAATTATTCAAGTGTGAGATGATACGTTGCTGATCTATTTGATGATCCCCCGAATGAAGTATCATGATGATTATTCTTAAAAGGAGTAGCAATATTTGATGTGGTTTACTACGGATTCCGCTGTGAACTTAATGAATGTAAGCTTGAAAGAGAGCTTTGAAACTGCTCAAAAAGAAGATTGTCGGTTTGGGGGGAAGCTATCAAAGCTTCACATTGAGAAGGCTTGAGTTCAGACGATTATTCAGGTGCCTCAAAAGCTTTGGTGGTGAAAGTTTAAGAGATGTTGACTACATACTTCTACAACGTACAGAACGATATCCTTATTTCGGTATTCATGTCAACATTTTCTTAAATTGAATAATATACTTTGTACATATCTTACACCAAAATGTAATTAGAAAATATAAAACCAAAATGTAAATAGAAAAATATAAAACATAGAAAAACCATAAAAATCAGAAAAATAGAAAATACCAAAAATAGTTTTTCAAGGCATGTCTTCTGGTATCGATAACATTTACGGTCCTAGAAATGTCATTCAATAATGACACGGGTCTTTAAATGAAGTTCGAACAGAAGTTCAAAAAGTTTTCAAAACATGCCTAAATGGCTTGCTATTACTTCAGATATGCAACCCGTTTTTCAAAATGAGGAAAGCACGTCGAGAAAAAGAAGGCTGTTCCTAACAACGGGTGAAGTTCACCCGGGCATGGATTACTTCGTATCCGTGCATCCCCGATTTAGTGCACGCTTCAGTGCATTATTTCCTGATTAAGAAGAGAAGTCTTCTTTGTATACAAATAGTTTTCATTCTATGATTCTTCTGAAAATTATTTGTGAGACACATGGTGGTAACGTGTTGGTTGAAAATTCTTTCAGACTTGGATTGTGCATAAAATTTTTCACTTAATCAGTGACTACAGCTCTTTAACTAGAAAATGGGTCATTAATTGAGGGGGAGAGTGAGTTCAAATTTTATATCATCAAACGGGTTTCGTGGTTATCTCATAATAGTTAGAAAAAGGTTTTGTAGTTAATAGGGGTATTTGTTGAAGAGGTACATACCAAGCTTTATCTCAAATGGCCGATTGAGTTACATGTTAGAAAGATTAGGGCATTATGTGCAACTTGCGTATAGTTTCCTAGCTTTATGTTACTAGAAGGTCCATTTGTGTCACTTTGGAATCCTCGTTTAATCCCCTAAATACTTTAAAACTCAAAATCTAAAAGAAGTTAGAAAACCCATTGTGTTTGATGTTCTTGAATACTCCACAGGCATTTGAATGATCTGAATGAATGAGTTTCAAATGTTGATTGACTTTTGTTAGTCGATAGCTGCTTAATTGTTGTTGATTTAGTGCATGTGCACTCAGGATATGCTTAGGTATATACCTATCATGTTAGAATCATGTCCCTAAGATTCTGAGTTAAATGTTGAAATATGAGTGAATTGCCAAGTTCATGATTGCTAATTGCTCTTCATGCTAGATAGCGGTTTGATGTATTTCCTGACTATGGTTTGATTGTGAAATGAATATAGTATTATGAGTCGGCAAGCTGCTATGTGGTAGCTGTTAATGAAGAGTGAATCTGTATGTATGTATATCTGTGTTGATATTCTAATGCAGATTCCATGGCCGATATGAATGTGCCTGTTTTCGCTCTAACCATTTGATTAGATGTTCAAACTCTATTGACTGGCTCTGAACTCACCACAACAACAACATCAGCAACAACAACAACAACACTGTCATCACCACCACCACCTTCATTTCAACAAAGCATTACTTATTCTGGTCTCGCCAAGTGAGGATCTACAATACTTGGGAAGTTTTGTTGGTGGATGGATAATTAATGCTGACTACTGACTCCTTTAGGGAAGCGAATGATCACATCATCTATGCGTAAAAGGTCAACATCATTTGTGTCGTAACAATTATCTTTGTACATCATAAGTAGTGAATAAACATTTGTTGTTATGTGTCAGGGTATGATTTTTGTTAAACTTAAATCTTCCAAACCTATCATACCTGACACTAACACTCTCCATCACATATTGAGGGGGAGCATCGTCATATTCCATTATCAGAATATATGTTAAACTTGACCAAATTTTCTCCCAAATTTTCTCAACATATTTAAATCAATTGGGATCACAAATCTCAAATGGTTTGAAAATTTTGATCGGGGGAGAGAATGTGATTTAAATATGAAAATCTGATAAAAATGTGATCTTTTGGACTCAAGTGTAGGCTCTCCGATATGTGCTAAACTCTTTCGTATATCGATGCACATATTGAGGGGGAGCAAATGATGTGCGATGGCAATTGTGGAAGAATACCAAAGACCGACCATTTTACTTAATGTACTGGAGTTATAAGGATGGTAAGGTTAGGTATCAGTTCCCATGATCCAGCCAGAACCGGAGGGATCTTCCCAGGGACAATCCTCTAGTTAGAATAGAAGTCCTTAGGAATGATTAAAAAGGAGAAAAGTGAATAAGGGAAGAGTGCCGACTGAGATGGAGCTAGTACTGGAACAAACCCAACAAGGTACTAGTGGTGAAGTCTCGGTAAGCACTGAAGGGGTTGAAGAATGAAAAAGAAATGTAAAGATAAAGGGTAAAAGAAAGAAGCCCTCCGTACACATTAGGCAGAAACCGGGTCAATACATATGCTGTCAGAATCACTTAGTTGATTGCTGACATTGAAGACAAGTATCATGGACCCAGTGATACGCTGCACAACCCTCCCTAGCCACTCAAGGTCCCTCAAAGGATTCTTGTTTCATTTGTCATGGAGATCAATACAAGTTTATCGTCTCTCTAACTCCGAGTTAGATAATATTGAAAAGGTGGCAGTCCTCTCCAGCCTCCGATCACTAAATCAAAACGCACTATTGAGTCTATAGCCAAGAGATCATCCATTAATCTCATTAGGACACACTTCCAATATGCTTGTTGTTTCATACACCATGAAAAGTAAGAAAATATATGTTAAAGAGTCCTACGCATTATCCGTGTGGTATTTCCAGAACATCTGAGTGATACGTAAAGTATTCACAATGAAGATGGAAATCCTTCTAGAGCCAACATCAAACAAGCTCTTGGTGGGTGACATGTGAGATCCTTCATGGATCAAACTTGTGACAACTGGAAAGAAACGATGGGGCGATTCTCTTTTGAATCAATCTTGTTCCAGGAAATGGATTGACGGATGCTTTTGGAAAACCCTTCAATGTGCTCACCAACTGAATTTCGAGCACATTGATTGTGAAAATTTTCAAACAAAAGTGTTTATGACAGAAATGCGATTCAATGTCTAAAACCCTCGTCGTGTTGCATAAAATGTTTATCCTGTGACACGCGAGTGATTTTTCTAATCAATTTCTCGTCAATCAGCGAGTATTTAATTCACTCATTCACTCTACCGTGTTGTCTGCTTTCAGACGTTCCGGTATGAGAACATGCTTAGTATGATGATTCTGACATTAACTTGTTGGAAAACTCAATACTACAAGCTGGAAATTCCTGTCAAGGAGAATCTTCTTTAAAGGGGATTCTACCTGATCACAGGTCGGTCCTCACGGAACCGAAGGTTAATCGAACCACCTCGAACGAATTAGAAAGCCATATTCGTTCTCCAACTTTATTGCTAACTGTTTCATTTCAGATTCATATAAAGATGGTGATGGTGGTTCATTATTCCAGTAGAGACATGTCAATCCACACTCCATGCTCACACTTACAAAACATTATCAAAGACATCATGATAAGTTAAAAGACCTACAACACAGCTTCCGCAACTCTGATGATAGTTATCATGATCCAGAAAAGTGTGAGCATGCAGTCCAAAAGTCACAACAAAAAATCACATGGAGGCAATATCACCACAACAAAAAATCACATGGAGGCAATATCCAGAAAAGTGTGAGCATGCAGTCCAAAAGTCACAACAAAAAGTCACAACAAAAAATCACATGGAGGCAATATCTGAGAGGTCTCCCCTCTATATGATTATGAAGACATGGTTACTATATTTTGTTTGTGTTCGGGCTTGTGGTGGATTACTGACCTTCCTTTTTCCCTTTCTTACTTTGTACCTTTGTCTATACCTTATGTTATTCCATTGCACTATACCATATATGTTTGTTTCCTTTTGCTTTCGTTTTCGTTTATATATATCTGTTCACTTGGCTTTTTAAGCTCAGCCGCATTTCTTTTCCTGCGGCAGGTTTAGTAGGGAGCTGGGAATGAGTGGAGAGTACTTGGACTTAGGAGACTTGATAGTTATTCTGGATTAGAGTTGATTAGAAGATATTACATTTTTTAGAATTTGTATTCGCATTTGTAACCTTGTAATTTCAGTATTTCATTTTTAACCTTTGAGATTCTTGTATTACTGTAAATGTATGCTTTGTTTTGATCTGATATGAAACCATTTTTGTGATATCTTTACCCTTATCGGGTTGGGGTGTTACAAATACCATTAGCATCACAAAAGGCTCCGAATTGTACTTCGTTGTCAAATTCCCGACCATGATCCGTACGTATAGATATTATTGGACAACCTAGTTGTTTTTTAATTTCCTTACTTAGAATTTCAAAGTGATCAAAGGCTTCGGTTTTATTTTTCAAAAATCTAGTCCATGTATACCTAGAGTAGTCATCGACTATTACCAAAGTATAGAAGTTACCTCCATAACTTTGAATAGCCGATGGACTAAAGAGATCCATGTGTAAAAGTTCTAGACACTTAGTTGTAGAGACCATATTTTTAGCTTTATGACTAGCATGGACTTGTTTACCTACATTACAAGCATCACAAAAATGATGTTCATATTTTAGTTTTGGTAAGTTTCTAACAAGTTCTTTAGATGATAGCGATTGAATAAGACGCATATTGGCGTGACCCAATCTTCGATGCCAAAGGGTCAAAGTATCATCTATTGAAGTTAGACAAAGTTTATCATTAGAGTTTCCGATTTTCATTACAAAAAGACCGTTTTTCCTAACCCCTGTTCCTAAGGTTATTCCATCTTTTAGTACTTTACTACCGGACTGACTAAATAAGATGTTGGGAATTAAATGTTCTGAAGATTAGTATTGGAAATTTCATGTTCACAGGATCGTTACTACTCAAAGAAATACTCTAAGTATCATTCCACTGCTAGCATTAAACATTCTACTGCTGAATGATGCTGCTGCTGGTAAAGAAGATTCTACTGCTGAGTGGATAACTATTGAAGTATTCTACTGCTGGTTGGATAAGAATACAAAGATATTATGTCACTACAAGAAAAGTGGCTTTTTAGGACCCTCATAAGCGTCATAAAATGGTACTTTTTAGGACCTTTCATTTAATAGGACCAAGGATGAAAGCGTTTCATGTAAGGCGGTCGTAATAGGTCCAAAGCGTCCTAATATCTCAAATACCTTATGAAACCAATTTTATGGTCGTATTATATGACTATGAATAACCCAAATAGCGTCCTAATAAAACCATATTAGGACACTTTTACAATGTTTTGACATGTGCTTACCTACTTTTAATCTTTTGACACACTTAAAAAGGTCCTTAAAAGTTTGTTAGGACGCATATGATGCAACATCATAGCTATTTTAGCAACCAAGAAAAGGGTCCTAATAACTCAAATAAGATTATAATACCAATTTTATGGTCACATAATAGGTCAAATAACATCCTAATAAAACCATATTAGGACACTTTTACAATGTTCTAACATGTGGTAACCTACTTTTAATCTTTTGATACACATACAAGCGTCCTTAAATGTTGATTCTTAGGACGGTTATCATATAACATTATAGTTACTTTAACACCAAGAAAAGGGTCCTAATATCCCAAATACGATTATGAAACCAAATTTATGGTCGCATAATATGACCATGAACAACCAAATAACGTCCTAATAACAACATATTAGGTCACTTTTACAATGTTCTAACATGTGGTTACCTAATTTTAATCTTTTGATACACATACAAGCGTACTTAAAAGATAATTGTTAGGACGCTTATCATGTAACATTATAGCTATTTTAGCACCAAGAAAAGGGTTCTAATATCTCAAAGAAGATTATGAAACCAATTTTTTAGTCGTATAAAATGTCTATTAACAACCTAAATAACGTCCTAATAACAACATATTAGGACACTTTTACAATGTTAAGCGTCCTTAAAAGTTTATTGTTAGGACAGTTAATAAGTTTAATAGGACAATTTCAAAGTCCTGACAAGTTATATGATAGGACGCTATTTTCAGCATGCACACTCTATTATTACGATATGAATAAAAGATCAACTAATTATTAAATGAATAAAACGAAATTGTATTTCAAATAAGCAATTGTCATAACAAAAGCACTAAACATAAATAAGGTAGACACTATCCAACATAAAGTCTTGTAACATTAAACAATAAATTAAAGCAACAAGAAGCTTAGTCCGGGGTCATCATGCATCCTTTCTCAATCCTCACGGACCACCTACAAATAAACATCCATGTATAAGCATTAAGTTCCATGTTATTAAAATTATTGGTATCACAAGTTTAACAAAGACATACCGAGATAAAGAGACAAGGCCATGCTATGGTTGCACCAACACAGTCAGCAATTGTGGCAAATAACCCATATGGTCTCACCAACATTTCATCTCTTTTTGTTGGTACTTGAACGTTTACCTCACACCATCCTCGTCCAATCTCTATACCACCAACTGTCAAAAATGTTCTATTAAAAAGAATGATGTAATAAGTCAGAAGGCTTGAACCAAACTGAGTCTTTAGACTCTCGACAAACCACAACACAACCACAAGGCTTTACCGTGACTCAATGGAGTCACGGCTCGAGCCTTGACACGAGCCAAAGGCTCCTGGTCATAATCACAGCAACACAACCAGATCCACCATACAACATACAGACAAACAAAACCATAATCCAACACCAACACTACTACTGTCTCACCAATATCAACACAACATAATCAACCAAAATAAATCCAAACACAAACCATAAGTAAATATTACAACCAAATCGAAAGGAATGAAAAAAAATATATAATGATACAACCAGATCAAATAAAATAAAATGAATAAGAAATGGAAATATAAACAACCAAATCGAATATGAATAATAATTAAAAAAAATAATATAAATAAATAGAAAGCTGAAATTAAACTGGTCGTTACTTCCTAAATCCGGTATTGCTGTGAATCACCATATGGTAACACCACTAACCGAATTTAAACATTTTTTATAATATAAAATAAAGTTATTTTACCTCCAAATGCCAAAGAAATAGGATCGGGCCCTGAACCAAAATTTTCAAGGGAACTTGAAAAGGCGATATCCCTATCATATGCTTCTCCTATACCTTCTCTGTACAATGCAAAGAAGAAACTAGGTAACTATCATTCACAAGCCAGAAAATATACTTCTAGCGCGGAAAGATGAGATAAATGATGCTTACGTATACTTTCGACAGCCTTTATAAAACTTTGAGCCTCTGTCCCTCAATGTCTCAGCTACTTCTTCCAAACATTGGAGCTGCATTACAAAATATTAAGCATTCACTTTTGAGCTTTGACATACTGAAAATATAGCAATGCAGTAATATAACAGCTATTGATATTGCATAAATGTAAAAGCATCAGGTGCCAGCCAGTTCTATTAAGTCTACGTGGAAACATAGGTATTGCAAAGAACCTATACACAACTTCATTTTTCATTGATTGCTATGAGTTTAGTGAAATATTAACTCTAGGACCAGGATTCGGTTTAAGAGTACATCTTTTTTTCTGGTTAAGCTTCATACGAGCACAAGGCCCCTCGGCTTCAACCACCTGTACCAACTCGGTCTCAACTCGTTACAACAACTCTGATTCCAACGCTACACATATGCATATTACATCAGAATCGTACGAATCAATAAAATTAAAAAAAAAAATCGACTCAACTGAGTCAACCTGACTCGGACTGAGTCAAGGTTTTTATAGCGTAAAAATTTAGATCCACACGATTTATGTTTAGATCAAATGGTTTTATCATGTTTTATTAAATAAAAATTATATATGAAATTAGGGTTTCAAATTAAATAAAAAGAATGAGTAATAGAGCGCGTGGGTTACCTAGAATAAGAGAGAAGGAGGGGGAAAAGCCTCGGCAGAAGTGGCGGCTGACAGCGGTGGTGGTGGTGGCATTGGTGGTGCTAGACTGCTCGGGTAAAGCTCACACTTTCCAGATCGAACAAGGACTTCCTGATCTATTGTTTGGTGTAAAGATTGGGTTAGCCGAAAAATATTCCGGCGACGGTGGTCGCTGGCGGTGACGGTGGCTGCCGGAAGTTTTGGCCGGAGGTGATGAGAGAGACGGGAGAGGATATTATGTGTACGTGTGTGTGTTAAAATGAAATAAAATAAAAAAAATGGCCTTTTATACCCCTTCAGGGGCTGATCCTGGACAAATAAAAGTTTAGGGGGCGCGGGGTAAATATTGGGTGGGGGTAGAAACTGTCATTTGGGTTAAACTTTTGCTTTCTTCACTGTGGGGCCCATTCGAGGTATCAAACGGACTCAAAAAATTATGAAACTTGCGCCATTGTTTCCGAAATAATTTTTTCGATAAAAACGAGTATAAATATGCATAGCTTTACCGAAATCAATTTATTTGACAAATTCGATTCGTTTCACGTTTTTTATGTTGTGCTGACGTAATAAGGGACTAAGGTTCACATTTCTAGCTTAAAATAAGTTCAGAAAAGGTTCAACTGTTAAGGTGATGCAAACATAAATATTTGGCTAGTAAAATGGTTTGAAAAAATTACCGGGTGTCACACTTAGATTTTTCTTTATTCCAATACTTCACAAGTCTCTTTCATTGTTTTTTTTTTGCACTTGTTTTGGCCTAGAACTTATTTGTTCCTGAACTGACAAAGACGGATCATGGTAGAGTTCCTTAACTCTTGCCTTCCAGTTCTTCACCTTCTACCCAAATGATTGCAATATCCATTTTTCTCCAGCTTCCGGAATATCAAATTTTGTCTAAAAATGTATAACCCATTTGACTTGAAATCAACCCATTTGACTGATTCAACACATTGATATCGTTGTTTTTTAAGATTGTTGGTGACATTGAAGCGTCTTTCCCGTATTCTAAAGAAAGCTTCGACGGGCGGGGTAAAAAAAGCTTCACGGCGATACAAAAATGCACTTCGGCAATTAAACAACTCTCAACGGGTGATCCCCGGATAAATTTGATGAATATTTAGGAATGGCCGATAGAACATCACGTGAGTGCCTTACATATTTTTGTGATGCGGTCATTCATTTATATCATCGAGAGTTCTTACGTAAGCCGACTTCCCATGATGTCGCAATGATCCAAATGGCGCATGAAGAAAGACATCACTTTTTGGGGATGCTTGGTAGCCTAGATTGTACACATATTGAACGGAGGAATTGTCCTAGGCATTTGTGAGGCCAATATACGCGAGGTGATCATAAAGTGCTGACTTTTATGATTGAATGTGTTGCTTCGCAGGATCTGTGGATTTGTCATTCGTTTTTCCGACTTCCCGGGTTAAACAACAATATCAATGTGTTGAATTAATCAGTTTCCATTGTATCTTACTGCCCGAAATGGAACGGCTCCAGATAGTTCATTTGTTTTACGCGGGCGCTATTTCAAACGTGGCTATTATCTTACCGACGTGATTTATCCTAAGTGGTCTATGTTTGTTAAAGCGTATCCGCATCCAGTTAACCCGAAAGAAAAGAAATTCACGCGACTACAATAGGCGGCAAGAAAAGATGTCGAACGAACTTTTGGTGTGCTTAAGGGAAAATGGAGGATTTTGGATCGTCCTCTCCGGTTTTCCGAGAAAGAAAAGAATGGAAAAGTCGTCGAAACGTGTTGTATATTGCACAACATGATCATAAAGGACGACAACAGGGAAATATCACCGGTTCATATAATGGACCAACCGGTGCCGGTATCTTATGACCCAAGTGTACTACCGGAGTTACATGACGGAGTAGAGACTTATGATGCATCAACAAATAGTAACTTTCGGATGCGTGTTTGTTTGTTATCGTACTGGAAAGATAACTTGCTACACCATAATCCAGATGTAATGCATATTGAGAAGAATGTTTGTGACAGTGTCCTTGGAACGCTAATGAATCTAGATGGGAAGACCAAGGATCATATAAAAGCACACATTGATTTACAAGAAATGGGCATTAGACTTGAACTTCATCCTAAAGTTCAAGATAACAACAAAATTTATTTGCCACCTGCTTGTTTCTCAATGGATAAAAAAGAGAAAGATATTTTTTGTCGTGTGCTTAAGAAGGTGAAAGTTCCAGATGGTTATGCAGCTAATATAGAAAGATATTTTTTTGATTTGATTATTTTATTATTTGTGAGAAACGAGGCGTATGAATAGTCATTTTTATTGGAAAAATTATTTTGAGCGCAATGGCGTAATTCCCGTGTCATGAGTCGCTCGTTTACTAGTCTAAATGAACCCCGGACTTGATCTCATGAAAGATTGCTAAAATTACAAAAGTGATCCCTGGACTAAAGTTCCACTTCCACCCTGATGAACTCAAATAAGTACATTTTATTACTATCATTTATCCTATTAATTTGACTTGTTTTACTATATTATGTATGAGGATTGATACTTAATCGTTTACTTTTGTAATTCTCAGTTGAAAACAAGCATTTGGTGAAACTTGGCGATTTTGGACTAATTATGGAGCAAAACATGCATAAAGTGAAGAGTCTTCTGAAATGGACAAGATCAAGTCAAATCTGCTCCAGATGCGCCGCATCTCACTCATTACATGCGCCGCATCACTATCAAGATCTCACCAGATACGATCCAAGATACAAGAGGACATGCGCCGCATCCAAAGATGAAGATACGCCGCATCTTCTGGCGGTGTACGAATATTCCTGAATATTATAATCTTGGACCCCACGCGAAGTTAAGTACATGCGCCGCATCTACTTACAAGATGCGCCGCATCTCACCCTCAGACAAAAACTATAAATACCCCAAGACCAGACGAATTTCGTACGACATATATTATAACTGAAGACCGAAGACCAGAAACCTAGGACGAATTCAGTCAAGGTAGCAGCACAAGACACACCCAAATCAAAGATACAAGAGCTGTAAGAAGGTGCTGCATATGTTTAATTCATTAAGTAGTTTTGTTTTATTGTGTTAGTAAACTTTAATTCATCAAGATTGGTGGCTTGTGTAATGTGACAACGGAAAGGTTGCACTCCCTTAAAACTGCTTTCTCATCAATTAAAGTTTATATGTTAGTGTCTTTGGTGACTTTTATTAGTGCATTGATAACCTCTGTGGCTAGCTGAGCATTGATCGGGTCGCCATGCCTCTGCCCTCGCCTGTTTATTAGATGCCTATGTATTCTATGGTCTGTAGAAAAGTAGGAGAAAGATAAACGGGATAGTCATAAGTAATCATTAAGGGTTTACTCGCCGATAAGATTAGAACCAATGAGAAAGGACTTAATCTCGGTGTGTTGCATCGAACTATACACTTCATATAACACTAGCAATAAAACAAGTGACAAACTACTTATCATAAGGACAGCCCTCTTATTGTCTCGAGTATTTATCTGTGTACGTGTGTGCTACTTGCTGATTCGTGCCTATTGGTTTAGTTTATTATTTAATTGCAACCAAATCGTGCCAGTCTCTCAGGCTGAACCCCTTTGCGTTAGATTAGATTGTATAGCTAACTTAATATATATTAAAATACTGATTAGAATAACTAGATAATACGTTCCACTCTTAGTGATCGACACTCTACTTACCATTATATTCATACTGACCGGGTACACTGCTCGTTAAGTGTGTGTGTTATTGATAAGTCGGCTAAATATAAATTTAAAACTTGAGTAGGCATTAAAACTGCTAAACCGCAACGACACGCACGCGCATCAAGTTTTTGGCGCCGTTGCCGGGGAGTGAATTGTTATTATCTGTTAATTTGATTAGTATTTTAATTAGGTTTTTAATTTTTATCTAACCGCTAATTTTGTTGTGTATTAGTTTAATTTGCATTCATTGTACTATTTTGAATATTTTCTGTTTTTGTGTGTTATTTTTTGCTTTTGTTTGTGTTTATTTTCGTTTGTTTTTAATTTTTCGTATTTTGTGTGTTCTGCTATCGTTGTACTGAGCTAAATCGAACGATACGGCGCATCTGATTTCTCAGATACGGCGTATTGCGTTCAACTTTTTATAAAATACAACGCGTTTAATTAATTCGATACGACGCATCTTTACCAAGATACGGCGTATCTGTTTTTAATAAGAAATTTTTTCTAAGCGATAAAGCGATACGACGCATCTTTTCCCCAAGATACGGCGTATCTGTTTTTGATAAAAATTTTTTTCTAAACGTTAACGCCATACGACGCATCTGCTTTAGCAGATACGGCGTATCTATTATTTTAATTAAAAACAGTTTTCGAATTATTAAACAGATACGGCATATCGATTTTTATCGATACGGCGTATCTTCTGAATCAAAAATCTTATATTTTGAAACGTAACGAAAATACGGCGCATTAACTTTCGTTAATACGACGCATTTAATATTAAATAAATATCGATTTTTGATTATTAAGATTGATACGGCGCATTCGAATTTCTAAGCGGCGTATCTATTTTCTGAATAAAGTCTGATTTAATTTTAACGATTATAAGATACGGCGTATCCAACTTTTTGGATACGGCGCATCGTCTGCAGATATCAGTAACTTTAATTTTTCGTATTCCGTTTTCGTTGTTAATTTTCTGCTATATTACTTTCTTGAGCATACCCTACTGATGATTTTGTGTTGATTTCAGGAAGTGCATGACCAGGAGTTCGACTAAGAACTTGATTCAACCTTTCGAAGATCCTGAACGAGCCCTACATTCGCTTAAAAGGCTTTTCAACACAAGAAGCTTTGATCTTTCAAGTTCACTCGAGCTTGATTACTTTTCTGAAGAAAAAGAGGAAGTTGAAACAGAAACAATGGGCGAAAACACTACTATGGAGGAATACATGAACAGTACCCGTGCTGATTACACTTCAGGAGTTGCTAGACCAAAGTTTGATGATAAGTCAAAATTTGAGTTGAAAGGTCAGTTTCTCAAAGAGCTCAGAGAGAATGCTTTCAGTGGGACGGAACATGAGGATGCTAATGAGCATGTTGAAAAGGTCCTGGAGATTGCAGATTTGTTTACTTCAGAAGGAGTCACTAACGATCAACTCATGCTTAGAATCTTTCCAATCTCACTAAAAGGAGCTGCTAACAAGTGGCTAAGGAATGAACCTGCTAGTTCAATCACTACGTGGGAAGGTTTGAAGAGCAAATTCCTGAAGAGATATTGTCCACCTGCTAAGACTGCTAAAAAAATGGAGGCTATCAACAGTTTCAAGCAAGAGCCTGATGAAACTCTTTATCAAGCTTGGGAACGATTTAAAGATTTATTAATAAAATGTCCTCAACACTATCTAACCCCTATGCAGGAGATAATATTGTTTTATCAAGGATTGGACGTGCCTACTAGACAGATTTTGGATGCTAAGGGAGCTGTACCTCAAATGAGTGAAACTAATGCTAGGAAAGCGATCCAAGAAGCTGCTGATCATTCTCAGAAATGGCACGATGGGACCTCTACTAGATCTAAGGGCAGCACTAATTTTGACGGGATTGCTGCTATTCAAGTTCAATTGGATAAAATTAGTAGAGAGATGAAGAAGCGAGATGAAAGAGTGTATGCTGCCCAAGTTGGATGTGAAAAGTGCGAAGGACCTCACTACACTAAAGACTGCCCGAACAAGAATGAAAGTGAGACGTTTGAAGAAGCATATTACACCCAATTTGGACAACCATTCCGACCTTCAGGGAGATTTAGGGAAGCTACACCGGGATTCTATCAAAAGAATAACTTCAATCCCGCTTATCAAGAAAGGAGGCAGACTTTAGATGACACTCTAAAGCAAATTATGGCCGATGCTGCTAAAAGACATGAAGAGAATACTGCTATGATCAAAGAAATCCGAGCTTCAACGGACACTACTACAAGAAATCAAGGAGCTTCGATCAAAGCACTGGAACAACAAATTGGTCAAATGAGCAAAGTTCTTCAAGAAAGGGGATATGGAAGTTTACCTAGCTCAACTGAAACCAACCCAAGGGATCATGTCAAGGCCATAAGCACCACTGAAGAAGTCACTCCTAACTTACCTAGAAGATCGATGAATGGTAATGATGATGCAAGACCCGAATTTTTCTTTAATTCTTCAATCAGTTTAAGAAGACTACTAAAAGAAAAGACAAAGATTGAAGAGGAGATCAAGGCTACAATGAAAGAAGGGAGCTCTGCAACTGATTTAAATGCCTTGCCTCATAAAGAAAAAGACCCAGGAAGTTTTACTCTACCTTGTTCTATTAATGATATATCTTTCAATAATGTGTTAGCTGACTTAGGAGCTAGTGTTAGTGTTATGCCTCTTAAGACATTCACTACCCTAGGACTAGGAAAATTAGCACCAACTAAGTTACTTATTGAATTGGCTGATAAAACGGTAAAACGACCTGAAGGGATTGCTAATAATGTGCTAGTTAAGATTGAGAAGTTTATTTTCCCTGTAGACTTTGTTATTTTAGATATGCCCGAGGATGTTAAGGTTCCTTTAATCCTTGGAAGACCTTTCTTGTCTACTGCCCATGCTAAGATTGATGTGTTTAAAAGAAAAATCTCATTAAGGATAGGGAATAATAAATTGGTCTATAAGTGCCAAGATCCTATTAAAAGCATAATTAGAGGTGTCTACATGCTAGGATTAAGAGAGCGTATGGACCTCGATCTTGAAGCTAGGCTTATGGGGGAAACATTGATTCAAAACAACTCAACTAATCCTAATCATGAGAACTTTGAGGAATTTATTGACCTAAATGTACCTACCGAACTTAGACGCGATATTGTTAATGATTCCGATGATGAGTGGTATGATTGCGTAGTAATTAACAAACGTAGGAGAATAGTTGAGAAAACGTATTTGAATAATGATATGTTTATTGAACTACCACCCCACCTTGCTTATTTATGCCTGTATGATAATAAGAATTTCCCGTCTATCATTTTGTCATCTCTGCCCGAAAGGGACAGAACTTTGTTTATACAGATACTGAAGAAGAACGGCGTGGAAATCAAGGACGAGCAAGGAGTGTTCAATATTACTGAATTGGCGATGAGGGAGCGCGATGTTTCCGACTCCTTCAATGATCGATACTGATGAGCTGAACGTGAGTCTAACTTGAAGACTCTGGAATAAAGACAAGTGCTTACCGGGAGACAACCCGGATTTATCTTTTAATTTTCTGTTTGTGTCGAGTCAGTCACACCGCAGAGGATACGGCGCATCTCAATTCTGAGATGCGACGCATCTCCTGCAAATGGTCATATCTTATTTTATTTTTCTGCATTTTTTATTTCCGAATTTAAAACTTTTTATCAGTTTATTTTTAATGCGGCGCATCCCTGGTTAAGGATGCGGCGCATCTTTTATTCTGATCCGTATTTATTCCAGGCTCGATACGGCGTATCTTCTTCCATAAGATACGGCGCATCGACTGACCTGATGATTTTCATTTTAAGTTTTTATGTTTTATTTTTACCTAACTACTAATGTATTATGCAAGTTGAACCTTTTTTATCTTAGGTGTGTTTTAAAGTGTTGGTGGTATTATAGATTCCTGCATTTCCTGTGGATACATCAAATATGAAGATTAAACGTTCTAATCCACAAGAAAGATGATTTTTGCTCTAATACTAATGGAGGATCATACCGAGCAAATCTCAGGGGAGTTTTTCTGTTCTAATTCTTTTATTTTCCAGTTTTTTTAACCTTTTATACAAACAACGAGGACGTTGTTTAACTTAAGTGGGGGGATTGGAGAATTAGAACACTTAACACTTACTTGTCCTAAACTTTTCAAAATATGCTTAAAATGTGCTTAATATATAAAAATTTAAAATTTTTAGCATGTTTTTGTTTAAAGTCTAAGTTGCATAGCTGCACACATGACGTTATTTTCAAAAATTGTGATTTTTCAAAATTCACAAATCTATGAGTGTGCCGGTGACTTGTAAACTTTAGAACTTGGCTTGTATACTATTCGAGACCACCATAATAAGTATTATTTATATAATTGGAATGACTTGTCTAAATTGGTAAAATTCTAGGATTACACCCAAAAAGCCTTTATATGTTTTGTGTTATTAGCTAACTACACTGGTTAGTTAACCCCCGTATAAACCCTTTTGTTACTCTCATTTTTAGAGTAAGATACCCCTAGAAAAACACTCAGAGCCATTCCTTTCGTTTCTTACACCTTTGTTAAAATGTTTCGTTACACCCTTACACCTTAGCCTACCCTGTAGATTAGAATCCATGGTTGGTTAATTGCTATAGGCAAAGTGTGTTTCCTTACATTACCTGTGTTCGCGTGCGTAATTCATTATCTATGGTTAGGTCGGGAAATTGCACAATGCAATTGGAGTGAAAGTAAATATTGTATATCTTTGAGTTTATTTTTCGTGTGTTTACTACTTTCACTATTACCGTTATTTCTGAAGTCATGAAAAGTATGGAAAAATTATCCAGATTTATTGTTATAGTGATGTGGTGAAATTTTACACATCTATGTTTATGTTAAAAAAAAAAAAAAAAAAAAAAAAAAAAAAAAAAAAAAAATCGAAAAAATGAGAAAAGAAAAAGAAAAAGAAGAAAGTTGGATGTTTGATTAAACCAACGATGTAAAGTTATGTAAGTGGTCGATATCACCACTATTTGTTGTATATTATATCTATGGATTGAATGGGAGTTGGCAGTTATGGGAACGCCAATTAAGGTTTATTCTTTGATTAAGATCTTGTTGAGTATAATTCGTGTCTACCTAAAGCGTGTGTTTCAAGTGTTAAAGCGTGAGTTATTCAATAATATGAGTCTTATTCATGGGATGGTTGGGATAGTGATTAACCACACTTAGGATTTTAATTTATTTGTTTTGTTTATTTTTTATTTTACACCAATTTATATCCCAAATATTATCCATACCCTGTATTATTCTTTATCCAACCAAACCTTTGATTTATTGAGATTAGGGATTTGAGCAATCTTAAGTATCGTAGTCGTGGATTCGGCTATGTATTTATGATTTTGTCGCCCTTTTTGATATATTATTATTGGTGAAAGTTTGGACCCATCTTTAGCCTATTCGAGTTAAGGATTTGAGCAATTGCAAGTATCGTGTTCGTGGATTCGATCGTGTATTTGTGATTTTGTCGCCTTTTCTGGAATTTGAGATCGATGGAGATTAAGAATAATTAACCCTTAAGCCTAAAAACCCTTTTTACCGCTTTAGACTTGTTATTCCTTAGGTTTAGTGGTGGAGATGTGTATACTTGCCAAGCTTATGATAGAATATTCGTCGCGACTGGACAGTTAAACGATTAGATTTGCTTTTATCAGAATATTTTTATTTTACTTCTAATTCGTTAAGTGTTTAGTTGTGTGATTATGACAAAAGACGAATACATGCTTAAATATAAAAATAAATCCTAACATTTTTAGGATACATTTTCATAAGATTAATTCTAAGGTTTACTTGGGGACAAGTAAAGTTCAAGTGGGGGGATATTTGATGAACTCAAATAAGTACATTTTATTACTATCATTTATCCTATTAATTTGACTTGTTTTACTATATTATGTATGAGGATTGATACTTAATCGTTTACTTTTGTAATTCTCAGTTGAAAACAAGCATTTGGTGAAACTTGGCGATTTTGGACTAATTATGGAGCAAAACATGCATAAAGTGAAGAGTCTTCTGAAATGGACAAGATCAAGTCAAATCTGCTCCAGATGCGCCGCATCTCACTCATTACATGCGCCGCATCACTATCAAGATCTCACCAGATACGATCCAAGATACAAGAGGACATGCGCCGCATCCAAAGATGAAGATACGCCGCATCTTCTGGCGGTGTACGAATATTCCTGAATATTATAGTCTTGGACCTCACGCGAAGTTAAGTACATGCGCCGCATCTACTTACAAGATGCGCCGCATCTCACCCTCAGACAGAAACTATAAATACCCCAAGACCAGACGAATTTCGTACGACATATATTATAACTGAAGACCGAAGACCAAAAACCTAGGACGAATTCAGTCAAGGTAGCAGCACAAGACACACCCAAATCAAAGATACAAGAGCTGTAAGAAGGTGCTGCATATGTTTAATTCATTAAGTAGTTTTGTTTTATTGTGTTAGTAAACTTTAATTCATCAAGATTGGTGGCTTGTGTAATGTGACAACGGAAAGGTTGCACTCCCTTAAAACTGCTTTCTCATCAATTAAAGTTTATATGTTAGTGTCTTTGGTGACTTTTATTAGTGCATTGATAACCTCTGTGGCTAGCTGAGCGTTGATCGGGTCGCCATGCCTCTGCCCTCGCCTGTTTATTAGATGCCTATGTATTCTATGGTCTGTAGAAAAGTAGGAGAAAGATAAACGGGATAGTCATAAGTAATCATTAAGGGTTTACTCGCCGATAAGATTAGAACCAACGAGAAAGGACTTAATCTCGGTGCGTTGCATCGAACTATACACTTCATATAACACTAGCAATAAAACAAGTGACAAACTACTTATCATAAGGACAGCCCTCTTATTGTCTCGAGTATTTATCTGTGTACGTGTTTGCTACTTGCTGATTCGTGCCTATTGGTTTAGTTTATTATTTAATTGCAACCAAATCGTGCCAGTCTCTCAGGCTGAACCCCCTTGCGTTAGATTAGATTGTATAGCTAACTTAATATATATTAAAATACTGATTAGAATAACTAGATAATACGTTCCACTCTTAGTGATCGACACTCTACTTACCATTATATTCATACTGACCGGGTACACTGCTCGTTAAGTGTGTGTGTTATTGATAAGTCGGCTAAATATAAATTTAAAACTTGAGTAGGCATTAAAACTGCTAAACCGCAACGACACGCACGCGCATCACACCCCTAGACTTTCATTATGACATAAGTTGTCCCTAGAGTTCAAAACCCTAACCTAGCACTATATAAACAACTATTATAACCATTTTAGGGTTAAAATCCTCCCCTTTTTCCCAGCAGCCGCGCCCTCCCTCCTCCTATCATTTTCCGGCGACGCTCCGGCCACCTCCGGCCAAGTCCGACAACCATCATATACCACCACCGCCACTCTTATCATCCCGTATCCACCATCAAAAACTACCACACCACCCCGTCTATCCTTCTCTTTTTCGAACGCGTGTTCACGCGCCTCATTTATTATTCTTTTTCTCTTGCTCTTCGCTGGGTATCTTGAAGGTAATTATAGATCGAGGGTTTTGAGGACTGTAACTTGTGTTTTTTTTTGGTCCCGGTTCCACAACGACAACACCAAGTGGTGTTTATTTGATTTGTTAGGTTGACGAGTTTTTTAGATGGATTTGCTTATTTCTCTTAAGATTTAATGTGTTAATCTGTTTGAAGTATGGTTGTTTTGCTTCGGTGAGCACCGAGAGGGTGTTGGGTTAGTCACGGGTCCGGGTCGGTCATTGTTCATGTCTTGGATTAGCTTATCATTTTTGACTTATCAATTTTCGTGGCTTATTGCGACTTCTGATTTAATTGCTTAATTGGTTTAAGTTTGTTTTGGTCTAGTCACAAGGGTGCGTTTGGGTTGGATTTATGTTGCCATTTTAGAAGTTAATTTTATTAATATCACAAAAAAGAACATAAACATCCCCTAATAGAAACCGGTTATATAATAACCGGTTCCTGTTGTAAAAAATATGGGGCAGGGAAAGTGTAAAAAACCGGTTGTCATAGAATAACCACTCTCTTTAAAATAAAAATTAAGAAAAACCGTTTCTGCTAAAAAGACAGGTCTTAGAATATTAGTAAAGACACCGGTTTCTTAAAAGAAACCGGTTTCTATTATCACTACTAAAAAAAGGACATAGGAACCCCCAAATAGAGACTGGTTTTACAAATACCCTGTGTTTATAAGAATAGATAGGGGACATTAAAAAAATGAGATACAAACACAGTCTTCTTTTTTTCTCTTTCTGAAACCTAGTTTTTATCCAAATGTTTTAACTGGTTTTTTTCCCACTTAATTTATTTCACGAAATTTTAAATGTTTTATCCAAATGTTTTAAGCGGGTTTTTATCCAAAATGTTTTAAGCGGCTTTTTATCCAAAATTTTTATCCAAAAATGAGATACAAATGTTTAAGCGGGTTTTTATCCAAATTTTTTATCTAAATGTTTTAGCAGTACCACATCTCTTCACCCAACACACAATTAACCACCGCCACTCACATACTGTACCACAATCACCGATCTACATCTACCGTTCTCATGGGTCAACTTTAATACTCGCTATACTGAATCTATTTCTCTACGTTTTAGGTACTTTTATGTGGTTTAATTTCGATTTAATCTGCAATTCTATTATTTTTGCATTTGTAATTGTTCTTTGATGAAAGCTAAAATTAGGATTAATACCCCAGACTCGAAATTAGGATTTTGTAATTTTGTTAATTCAATGGAATTAGGTTCTGCTAAAAAGAATGTGATTTAAACTCGATGTTTTCCTAATCAACGTTATATTTGCATAATAAGTATGTTGATTCTCCTCAAATATGATTATACAGTTTTATTGTGATCTTACTTAGATTCTCATGCCTATCCATAATCTTTCAATACAGGGGTGCATTATAAAATCGAAGTTAATCATCAGAGTGGAGTTACTAACGAAAAACTTTACCAGACCACTACCAGAGAACCAAAATAGAAAATACCAACCTATTGGAAAGTACAATACAAGTAAGAATTTTTAATGTATTTTCAGTATTTGAACTTTTAATATAGCTTTATAGAGATGTCAATTTTGACCCATTTGCATATGAATTGGTCAATGCGGGTTATGATCTTCAAAGGGTTTGATCGGTATACTGAACTAAAAAGTAGCTGAACAGGATATGGCTCAAAAGCTGCATAAACTGTATAATGCATAAGTCCTCAATTATTTAACCAAAAGTAGGTTTTGCAATTGCTCAACCTTTAAATTATCTACTGATTTTTGGACAAAGTGTATCTGGGTATACTGATCCAGACCTTGGCATAAGTTGCCCGTTTTGACAAATTACTGCCTACCCATTTTTGCCGACCATGGTAGCTTTGTTATATTTTTAATGTTTTTTTTTTGGTGAAGCAGCTGGATTGATGGAAAAGAATGGAGGCGTTTATGACACTGCTGAGAAGTTGGCACCCATGACCATTCGTTCAACTAGAGTGATGGCTCCACGACGGCAATAGCAGCGGGTGTATATACCTCCACCTGTAAAAGCTGGGATTCGGAATGGACACTCTGACTTGTTTTATGTAAGTCTCTGATATTCAGCATGGTAATGGTAGAGCTTATTGCAGCAAGGTGGAGGATGAATCAAGATTTGACATCAGTTGGTATTCTTATAATTCTTATAAATAAAAGTGTGAATGTTTACTAGTGTGTACTTGTATCAGTTATTATGTGTGATGGGTGCTTTCCTTTTACCTCGTATGTGAGACGGATCCATAAGTTTGTTCAACTACATTGATATACAGTATCTTCATGAAGATTGTAGGGTGGGATGTATAGTTCATAGAGACATAGCGGCCTAAAAACATCCTACCAACCCATGATTATGAGCCTCTGGTAATACTAATAATACTCGTTACCATCTTCTGAGTCATTTATCACTGGATAAAGATAACGACAGCAAACGAAACATGGATTTCATTTTAAAAAATTGTGTTGTTCGTATAGGTTGCTGACTTTGGGCTTGTTAGCTTGCACACAAAACAGGATACATGTGATGAGGAACGGGTCATTGGAAATTCAGGTTACACGAGTTTTTGTTTACAAGTCGCTATCCTGTATCTCCTGCACGGTCCGTAATAAGGATTTAATCGGCGTAAGCATATTTACATCTGTTTTAATGAAGATCATGTCTATTTTAGGTATCTTGCACCAGAATACTTTAATGGAGGAATAATCTTTGATATTTATTATCAACAGATGATTGTGTCACTTGGAGCGGGTCCATGGGATGCGTTATTTGGTGGAGGCAATGTACCAGCATTTGTTCTTGCATCCGTAAGTGCCCTTGCAGCTTGCATTATTGCAATTTTAAAGCTTCCAACACCAAGCAATTACTACAGACCGATAGGTATACATTTTGGATGAAAACATTCCCCATGCAACTCCCACACATAGATGTAGACATGTTCAATATGTACCTTAATGCGGACACGATATTACTTATATTGGAAAGAGAGTATAGTTACATCTTTAGAATAGCCGGTTAATGTCTCTTCAATGATTATTTTGTTCTTTTGACCGTCTGTTACATCTAAAATAAACCCATGCCTGTATCCTCATAAATTGCTGGTATAGTTAGTGATTTTTTTTCAAGTTTGCTTTTCCGTAGCAGTAGCCGACAAATCCAGAGCAATAATGCAATAATGAATTGCTGTAAGTTAAATTGTTTTCTTTTTTTATTTTTTGTTTTGGGTATGTCGACTTGAGGAGACTTGGCCTTTTGTTAGAAAGTGATGTTTCCATCTAGGCTAATACACATGTTTCCCATATTTGCCCATCCGGCAAAAATAGCAATATAAATAAATTATTTGCTTCAGCCATATTTTTTTCAACAGGACTTTTTTGTGATAATCTTGCTGCTGGGCTTAGAATGGATATTTTTCATTGCTAAATGTAAATTTTCAGAACTAGGAGTGATCACCGTAATTTGGCTAAAGCTCATAGTTGCAGGGTTCTTTTTTTCGGGATAAAAGTGAATATCCTTGAAAGACAAACAAAAATCTTTCTACCCAAAACATAAAGTTGATATATATGCTTTTGGATTGGTATTGCTAGAGCTGATCACTGGTCGAAGAACCATCGAGTTACAATGCTACAAGGGATGCAATTTTGGCATGATGTTTATGCATCATACGAAATGGAACCAGTACATTTTTTTGCTTACAAGCATAACTTAATCGACACACGCTTGGGCTCTTATCAACCTTACAACTTCCCTCCTGACTTGCATGCTATTGGTTATGCTGCCTCCTTATGTCTTCAAAAAGATCCCAAATCCAGACCTCCAATGTCAAAGGTCTCTTAGCAAACTTGACTCTAACTATTAGAACTTATTTCAGTATAATCCATATTAGTTTGATTGTCGCATTTCTTATGATTCTTCATATTATGCCAAGGTAACATTTTTCATTTACCTTAAAATCTTCTTAGGTGCTTAAAGTATTGGAAGGAGAAACAAGAAATTACTTGGGTAGACCTGAATTCCGCTGGTAACAGAAGCAGCCACCTACATGCAACTATCCTCAAATCACAAACTGAGAGTCGAGGACACTATCGCAAATTGTCATGCAGCAGGAAGGAGTTGCAATCGAAATTGATGAAGCTGTTGTTGGAGCCTTGAAGGGCGAGCTTGCTGCTACTACGTACATTCCTTTCTAGCTTAATTAGTTAACAAGTTTGAGTCCAGTTGAGACGATTTGATATGTTGTAGTTGGTTATATTGTCATGTATCAAGATTTATGCACCTTACTTTAGTTGTATATTATTGAATTACGAAAATTTTAAATTTTTTTTGCAAAAACTAAAAAATCATTTTTTTTTAAAACGGAATTCTCACCAAGACCGGTTCTTATATAAAAACTGGTTTCTTTACTCTATAATAGAGGCATGTAGACACCGGTTCTTACTAGCAAATAGGTTTCGATGCTCATATTAGATACCGGTTGTGGAACCGGTTTCTATATGTTTTGGTTATAGAAATACCCCCCCGCCTAGAGTGGTTCCTAAACCACTCTTCATGAGCCATTCTAACCGGTCTCTATGAGATTTTTTGTAGGTGTCATTGGTTATTGCGGATATTGAATTGTCGGACTAACACATTTATTTGTTTGGTCATATATGCTCGGTTGGAAAGTTTCGGATACATTGGGTTTATTAGATTGGAAACGGGATATAAAAACAATATGGACTAAATAGACGAAACAGATAACGGGCTAAAATGTGGGATTGTGACTTGATATTATTTGTACAATTTGAACATTTAATATTATTGAACATTGAACATTATGGACTTATTAGACCGGAGACGAATACAATATATTAGACTCACGACGACTTTAATATATTTGATTCATAACGATTGAACATTAACGACTTTAATATTATTGAACATTGAACATTATGGACTTATTGAACATTGTTAGTCCCCGATTGGTTTGTCGTTCACACTCCAATTTAGACGTACCGTTCGTACGGCTCCCTTGTGCGGAGTAGTAGGTAGTATGGATAGCGCTATTAGAGGTCGGCCAACCTCTCATTCCCCCGTCTACGGAAATGCATATTATTTATTTTAGGGGCTTTGTCGCATACATTATTATATACTTAGTCCTTTAATGTGAACTTAATGAGCATATGTGGTTGACTATAAGACGTACAATTTTCTATTTAATGATTGTGAAACCATAGGTTACAGGTTTTGTATGGGCAAGACTTGTACCTGAATGGTTTGACACTGCCTCTACCATTTGGACCTTTTTTCAAAACTTTTGACTTCTTTTGAATAAAACCTGTATACTCACCAACTATTTTCATAGTTGACCCGTTTTCTCATGCATTTCAGGTGATCGCCAGTAAGTGTATTTTATGAAGACATTAGCACTAAGGAGTCTTCATCTGTCATGTTTAGTTGGATGAAATAAAATGTTATCTATTGGAAACAAACTCCTATGTTTCAAATGCCGTTGTTGGCTAAAACAATGTTGTATTAATGTACTGTTCTTTAAATTTAAATTATGGTATTGTTCTATATCACTCTGCGCTGTATATTGATTTCGTAGCACCCCAGGACCCGAACGCTTCCGCAATGCCACATATTTGGGGGTGTTACATCTTATAAAGGTTAAGGTTATAAGGTCCTATTAAGTTTTATTAAAATATAACTTTTCCAATTAAGCGTTCTATAAAATTGATGTTTTATGACTAAAATTTCAAGTGTCCTATTATGGTGTATCAACCTATGAGACCCAAGTGACAAGGGTCCTACTAAATTTTGTTATAATAAAACTGTTGCGAATAATCGTTGTAAAAACCTGATGTTTTATTACTTAAATAGCTAGTGTCCTATTATGTTTTGTTATCATAAAACTTTTGTGAATAAGCGTTCCATAAAACTGATCTTTTATGACTCAAATATCAAGTGTCATATTATGGTGTATCAAGTTTTGAGACCCAAGCCTCAAGTGTCATATTAACTAATGTTTAAATAAAACTTTTGTAAATAAGCGTTCTAAAAAACTGATGTTTTATGACTCAAATAAGAAGTGTTCTATTATGGCGTATGATAATAAAACCATAACAAATAAGCGTACTATAAAGGTTAATGTTAAAAGACACAGGTGTCAAGGGTCCTATTAAGTTTTGTTAAAATAAAACTTTTGCAAGTAAGCGTTCTATAAAACTGATACTTTATGACTCAAATTTCAAGTGTCCTATTATGGTGGATGAATTTATGAGACCCAAGTGTCAAGTGTCATATCAAGTTATGTTTTAATAAAACTTAATTTGAATAAGCATTATAAAAAGCGGATGTTTTATGACTCTAAACAGAAGTGTCATATTATGGTGTATCATAAAAAAACCATTATGAATAAGCGTTCTATAAAGGTTAACGTTATAAGACCCTACTGTCAAGGGTCCTATTAACTTTTGTTATAATAAAAAACGTTTGCGAATAAGCGTTCCATAAAACTGATGTTTTATGACTCAAATATCAAGTGTCCTATAATGGTGTATCAATCTATGGGACCCAAGTGTCAAGTGTCATATTAAGTTATGTTTTAATAATACGTTTGCGAATAAGCGTTCTAAATAATTAATGTTTTATGACTAATGTATAAAGTGTCCTATTATGGTGTATTGTAATAAAACCATAATGAATATGCGTCCTTTAAGGGTCCTATTAAGTTTTGTTATAATAAAACTTTTGCGAATAAACGTTCTAAAATACTGATATTTTATGACTCAAAAACAAAATATCCTATTATGGTGTATGATAATAAAGCCATTATGCATAAGTGTCCTATAAACGTTAACATTATAATACCCACGTCTTAAGGGTCCTATTAAGTTTTGTTATAATAAAACTTTTGCGAATAATCGTTTTAAAAAAATGATGTTATATGACTCAAAAATGAAATGTCCTATTATGGTGTACGATAATAAAACCATTGTGCATAAGCGTCCTATAAAGGTTAACGTTATAATACCCACGTGTCAACGATCCTATTAAATTTTGTTATAATAAAACTTTTGTGAATAAGCGTTTTAACTAACTGATGTCTTATGACTCAAAACTCAAGTGTCCTATTATGGTGTATGATAATAAAACCATAATGAATAAACGTCCTATAAAGGTTAAAGTTATAAGACCTAAGTGTCAAGGGTCTTATTAGGTTATGTTATAATAGGACATCTAGTGATCAAGTGTCGTATTACACTATCACATAATGGGACACCAACAACTAAATGTCTTATAAAGTAATTTATTAGGATCCATATTTTAAGTGTCCTATTAAGTTATATGATAATAGGACCCCAAATAATCAACCATCCTATTATATAACTTTTTAGGACACCGCCTAAGTAGCAAATATTTAAAAAGGACCCTAAACGCTCATATGTCCTATTAAACAGTTTTTTAGGACTCTATTATCATACCGTCCCACACAAAGGGTCCTAAAAAGCCACTTTTCTTGTAGTGTGTGTATAATAGTCAACAATACACGGTAGATAATATCTTTAGTCAAAGTGTTCAGTAACAAGTTGTAAACACAGATACATGTTGTATCTTAATGACTGACACTCTCAAGCATGTGTTCGATTAGACTTGACAATATTGTAAAGATCTCTCTTGGACTATAAAAGAGAAATCGTAGGCTTAGATATTATACGCTTTAATTAGATCATAATTGTTAAGAACATAGAACAAACACAACAATATCATAAGTCATAGAAACATAAGATTCAAGGTTTTTGTAACCCTAGTGATAGTGAAGATCACTCGTATTATCTTGAATAATATTGAATCGTTTGGTGATAAACTTTCCTTGTTCATTGTTCTATAAAAAACATCACTGTTCCATTTCCATAACCAAACAAACCTTCTAAGTGTGATTAAGTAGATTCCGCATACTTAATCATATTAACTCAATATATCATATACACAAAGCAACAAAGGTCTAACAACCTTATAGTGTATCGAATCCTCTCCTCAATTGGTATCAGAGCAAGGCGGATATAGTTGATTTAGAAGAAGAAGCAAAAATGGACGTACAAGACACTCAGGCTACAAATATTGCTGCAAAGTTGCCCATGATCAAACAGAATGAGTTTGAGTTGTGGAGGTTAAGGATTGAGCAATATTTTATGGTTCAAGATTATGCTCTTTGGGATATCATTATGTATGGTGATTCTTTTACACTAGGTTATACAGATGTCATTCTTGAAGGCAAAACAGATAGGAAAAGAAATACTGGACCAGTTACCGGTGAAGAAAGGATACAGAAGAGAAATGATCAAAAAGCAAGAAACTTGTTGCTCATGACCATTCCTGGTGAACAAATGCTATCTTTTAGCAAGTATCCTGATGCAAAAACTCTTTTTGAAGAGATTTGTGCATGGTTTGTTGGTAATGAAACTACCAAGAAAACACAGATGACATTGTTGAAACAACAATTTGAAAACTTTGGTTCAAATAGCAATGAATCACTTGATAAGCTGTTCTCTAGATTACACAAGCTTGTCAATCAGTTAGCTGTGTTGGGAGTTGAGATAACAAAGGAAGATCTCAACATGAAGTTTTTGAGAATTTTATCTGATGAATTCCATACTCATGTGGTTGTCTGGATGAATAAGCAAGACATTGAAACCATGAAACTCAATGATTTGTACAACAACTTCAAAATTGTTGAACAAAGTCTGAAAAAGTCTGAAAACTATAGTACTAGTTCTGGGAATGTGGCTCTTTTGTCATCTCCTAGTATTAGTAAGTCAGAAGAGGTAGATGAAGATGCAGGTGTTTCTACTACTAACTATGGTGGTCCTACTACTAGTTCACAAAAGAATGATGCTGGACTTGGAGATCCATCATTCTATGTATTCATGTCTAGTCAAACTAGTGGTTCTCCTCTAACTCATGAAGACCTTGATCAGGTGGATGATGATGACTTAGAAGAGATGGATATCAAATGGCAGGTTGCTTTACTTAGCATGAGGGCTAAGAAGTTTTGGCAAAGAACTGGAAAGCAGATTACCATCAATGGTAATGAAACTGCTGGGTTTGATAAGAAAAAAGTAGAGTGTTTCAACTGTCACAGGCTGGGACATTTTGCTAAAGAGTGTAGAAACCCAAGGAAGCAGGATAATAGAAACACATGGTATAAACAAGAGAGGAAGAAGGAAGTCACAGTGGAAGAGCCAAGGGCTATGCTAGCCATAGATGGTGTTAACTATGATTGGAGCTTCATGGCTGATGAGGAAGAAGCACCAAAAGAAGCTGCAATGGTGGCCACTGAGACTGCTCTAATGGCCTTTTCTGATTCAGAGGTAAATTCTATAATCAAATGTACTGAATCTTGCTGTGCTCTTAAAGCTTATGAAGACCTTAAAAAGAAATTTGATGATCAGCTAGAAGAGCTATATAATACTATGGCCAACTTAGCTATTCATAAAAGAGGTCTAGCTGTTCTTGAAAAATAAATCTTACACTTTCAAGGAAATGAATCTAAATTTATTGATGACATGAATGGCCTAAAAAGAAACTCAAAGTTCAAAGATGAAATAATTTGTTTACAAAATGCATCATTAGCTAAAGCCAAAAATAAAAGTGAAAATGTTAAGATAACAGTAGATGCTTTAGCCCATGCCTAAGAAGGAATTAATAAAATTTGGGAAGCTCAAGTAATCAATAAATCTAGATCTGGTGTAGGATACAAGTCTGTTCCTCCACCATACAAAGGTATTCCTTCACCTCTAGGAATTGACCTAGCACACACAGGATTTGTTGAGTTTCAAGAACCAATAATGGAATATGGTTCTAAGTCTACTGAGATTCCTAAGGTAGAGAAAGTAGGTGAAAGTATAAGTAATACTTCACTTCCTGAGGACAAGGTGTCCTCTGATAGAAGATCAGATAGAATAGTCATTGAAGACTGGGTATCTGATAGTGAGGAAGATGAACAGGTTATGTCTAAACTTGAAATAGTTAAGAAAGCAGGAACAAGGGTTCCTAAAGTGGTCAAAAAGGATACTGTTAGGCCTAGAACAAACATTAAACATGTTAGGAAACCAGTTAAATATTGTGAACAATATAGATCCACTAACAAGCCCAGAGGTAACCAAAGGAGTTGGAATAACCTCAAGTCTGACCAATTAGGTGATGACTTTGACTTTTATAACAAAGCTTGTTACACATGTGGTAGTTTTGATCATCTTGCAGCTTTCTGTAACCAATGGGTATCTGGGCATGCAAAAAATAGGGTGAATTACAAAAGGCAAACTCCTCAATTTCACTTTCACTCTAATTCTAAGAGAACAAAACCCATAGCAGTTTCAAAAGCAGTTTATACTGCTAGGCAAGCAGTTCCTACTGCTAGACCATTCATGACTGTTAACCCAAGACCAACAGTTAAAAATGCAAAATCAACTTACAAAAATGCATCAACAACTGTTAAAAGGCCCATTCAATCAAAAGCAGTAGTCCAAAAACAAGTTTGGAAAATTAAGGGAACAACTACAAAGCTAGCAGTTTCTACTGCTAAGCATGTAGTTCATACTACTGCTTGGGAAAATAGGTCAAATGCTGTTAAGGCCTCAGCATGTTGGGTTTGGAATCCAACTAAACCCAATGGTGCATCAACCATTCTTAAGAGATTAAATTACATTGATGCACGAGGCAGATCCAAGTCAGTAATGGCTTGGGTCCCCAAAGGAAACTAATACTCCTTATTACTGTGTAGGAACATTCAACTGATAAACAAGACGATCAAGGATACTCAGATAGTGGATGTTCAAGGCACATGACAGGCAACAAGTCTTATCTTTCTGATTTTCAAACATTAGATGGTGGCTATGTTACCTTTGGAGGAGGTATTGGTGGCAAAATTTCCGGTAAAGGTACAATTAAAACTGGAAATTTAGATTTTGAAGATGTGTACTATGTACAAGAGCTTAAGTATAATCTTTTTAGTGTCTCACAAATGTGTGACAAAAAGAACAAAGTTCTTTTCTGTGAATAAATTTTGGCTTCTCTATTTAAATGCTGATGAAAGTCAGTACTTCTAAATTCTAGAAGGGCACTATTACATGTGATATGAAACTGTCTAAAGGCTTTAACTTTTCTTGTAGCAAAGGCCACATTGGATGAATCAATGTTATGGCATAGGAGGCTTGGTCACATTAACTTCAAAACCATAAATCAGATTGTTAAGAATGGTTTGGTAAGAGGTTTACCTCAAAAACGATTTGAAAATGACCAAACATGCATTGCTTGTCTTAAAGGCAAACAACACAAAGCCTCTTGTAAGCCCAAAATTTTTAACTCTATTGATCAATCATTGTTTATGCTTCATATGGATTTATTTGGACCTACTTCTGTTAGGAGCCTGATGCATAAAAGATATTGTCTAGTTATTAATGATGACTATAGTAGATTTACATGGGTTTTCTTTTTAGCTACTAAGAATGAGACTTCTAGCATCCTTAAGACATTCATTACAGAGATAGAAAACCTAGTAAGAAAAAGAGTAAAGGTCATTAGATGTGATAATGGGACAGAATTCAAAAATAGAGTTATGGATGATTTCTGCAAAGAAAAAGGTATTAGGAGAGAATTTAGTGTTGGTAGAACTCCAAAACAGAATGGTGTTGCTGAGAGGAGAAATAGAACACTCATAGAAGCTGCTAGAACCATGTTGGCCGACTCTAAGTTGCCTATCACTTTTTGGGCAGAAGCAGTCAACACTGCTTGCTATTTTCAAAATAGGGTTTTGGTTGTAAAATGTCAAAATAAGACATCATATGAACTTTTTAGAGGTAGAACTCCTGCAATAGGATTTCTTAGACCTTTTGGATGTCATGTGACAATTCTAAGTACCTTAGACCATCTTGGAAAGTTTGATAGCAAAGCAGATGAAGGATTCTTAGTTGGATATTCTCTCAATAGCAAAGCTTTTAGAGTATACAACTTGAGAACTAGAAGAGTAGATGAGAACCTGCATGTGGAATTTTTAGAGAATAAATCCAATGTAGCAGGTCAAGGTCCTAATTGGCTATTTGATCTTGACACACTAACCCATTCTATGAATTATGTGCCTGTTGTTGTAGAAACTAATGATTTTTCAGGTTCACAAAACAACAAATGAGGCAGGGTTAGACAAGGAGACAAATCAAGATCATGTATAGATGCCAATAAGTACCAGTGTGGCTTCAACTTCAACAAATGATGAATCTTCTTCTGGTTAAGCTAAAGAAGATGTTGAAGATGAACACAAGGAAGATGGAATCAAGGAAAAACCAAAATGTTTCTTTTGATGATAGTACTGCTGAGACAGAGCATTCTACTGCTAGGCTTAATCTTTCTGCTGCTATGCCAAATGTTTCTACTGCTGGCCCTACATACTCAAATGAAGCAGATTTCTTAGATAATGAGGTGGATTTGAGCAATATCTCATCAAACTATCAAGTTCCTTCAACACCACACACCAGGATTCACAAAGTCCACTCCCTAGAAAATGTGATTGGAGATGTACAATCAGGTGTGAAGACAAGACAACAATTGATGTCTTCAGACCAACAAGGGCTTCGTGATGCCCTTTATGCTTCAAAGCAGCATGAGTTTTCAAACTCTTGCTTGTTTGTATGTTTTCTCTCAGGCAGAACCAAAGAACATTCTTAAAGCCCTAGATGATTCAAGCTGGGTGGAAGCTATGTAAGAGTAGCTTCTTTAGTTTAAGATTCAGAAGGTTTGGGTGCTAGTTGATTTACCTAAGGATGAAAAGGTAATTGGCACTAGATGGGTTTTCAAGAATAAAAGAGATGAAAGGGGAATAGTGATTAGGAATAAGGCTAGATTACTGATGAAGCGAAAAGTGTACCGCTTTTAGGGGGTCATTTAAGCCCTAAATCGTATTTATTTGATCAAATATTGCCCTAAATCGTTCCTTTTGTCATTTTAGGTACTTTGGAGAAGAAATCTGGAAAAGGAAGCATTTTGGACGTTTTTGGAGCATAAAAGTGAAGAAAACGACAAAGTCTCAAAATCGGCTGGAAAAGTACCTTTGACGGCGTCAAGGATTGCTCCTGACGGCGTCACGGCTTGGCAAAAAAGGTGGATATGAAAAATACACATGATAAGCCAAGGAGTTTTACAAAGGAAGTCTGACGGCGTCACCTTTTAAGGTGATCAAGGCCATCACGGTTTAAGTTAAAGAGAGACGGTGTCAAGCCCATTTCTGACGGCGTCAACCTTTGATAAGCCAGAGCGGATTTTGGAGCACTAAAGAGGGACGGCGTCAAGAAGGCCATCCGGGAACCCTAGACACGGCGAGGTGACGGCGTCAAGATCTACAACGTGACGCCGTCAGCCACTAAGTTCTATATATAGTTTTGCAATTTTTTGTCATTAGTGTGCAACTTTGTGAGGAGAAACCCTAAGACGAATTTCAGCCATTTTTAAGGGTTTTCATACCCTTGGATCTCCCATGTTTAATTGAAGATAAGTAATCACTTAATCAATCAATATGTCTATGTGTTGTTTGATTATATCTTGTTCTTGTCTTTTGATTAATATGCTAGGCTAGATCTATCTTGTGTTTGCTTAGATCTAATGAAACCCTACTATTGATTATTAGTTGTTAGTGTGTTATTAGTTGTATTGAATGATTGTTTATCGATGTTAGGCTTAGGAAAACTGGCTAACTTCCTATACGGTAACTTGCTTGAACGTCTTAAGAAACATGAACCAATGCGTACTAAGGTTTTTATGGTTGTATTTAATGCATGAGCGAATTCTAGTGATCCCATGTTAGGAGCTTCTTAGCCGGCTCGACATAGGAGTGAAGTAGGAGCTTGTAGAGTTGGGGAAGTACGTACGCCACCCCACGATTGGTATTAAGGAATACACCCGTCATCCACGCAATTAATACACACTAATCAACCGGTAAAAGATAGTTAGGGAGTAAGGAAATCTAAGTAAACACATTTCTCTCCACATAAGTTTCACAACCTTTTCATTTTCAGTTATTTTATTTTATTTGCATTTGTAGTAATTTGGGTTAGTTGACTAGCAACTAATTCCGCCCACTCCTTCAAACCCGAGATTTTACTTGCTTTACATAAAAATAAAAATACAAAAAGAATCTTCCCTCACCCTTAGACCTATTAGAGTAGTTTTTCAATCCTAACGACACTATTCCCCTAGAGAACGATCAATCCCCCGGTACTTGCCACTTCACTATACTACATCGGTCAGGTACACTGCCTGGTGGGGATTGCAAGCCTCTTGAGATCCCTCGAGAGGTAAAACCTGTTGTAAGGTCGCAAAACCACGCATCAAGTTTTTGGCGCCGCTGCCGGGGAATAGTTATTGTTTAGGTTGAATTTTTATTTTATTAGGTCTACTCACTAGATTCCTTTCTAGTGAGATTTTTTATTTTATTTTTCTAGGATTTCTTGTAGTCTATCTTTTTCTTTGTGCCCTTTGTTTGTAAAACCATTTTCATTTGTCACTATGATGGATGAAATTCCATTTAGATCATTGACAATAGAGGAACAATTATATTTCACCAATAGATTTGTTTCCTATCATTCCTATGAATTTTTGTGTGATCTTTGTGATTTCCAAAAGGAGTTAGGGGTAAGGTTAGATGGGTTTAATGAATTCTATGCATGTGAGATTTCTATTAGACGAGCATTATCTGGATCAATTCCTTTTAGTCAGGCCCTTTGGATGAATTTTGAGGAAAGCTTCCTAACCATGACCCATAAGTGGAACGAATTGGTGGATTCGTATGAGCAAAGAGACCTAGTTTCTAAGAACATGGACTTAGAATCAAACCAAGATTCTGAGATGGTTAGTGTTGAACTACCTAGTTGCATGAGTGGGATAGATTTCACCAAAACACATGATGAACATATAGGTGATTTAGATACTATGGAGAATGAGGTTAGAAATGCAAGCCCACTAAGTACCCCACAAGTCCTACCATCATTTGAGGCACACACACCGCCCGTGACTTACCCGGAAGAAGTTGAGGAGACTATAGGAACCCCAATAGAGGTAGAGCCCTTGGACCAAACACAACTAGAAGAAATAGGTTTGAATGCTTTTAGTGATCACAACCTTTCTTTTAGTCCTATGGAAGTTCCTAGTTTTGATGAGCCGGAGCCTCAACCAAAACCGTTACCTAATCTTCCATCCTTGGATGAAAATTTAGGAATTGAATTAGGTCCCGATCCACCCATCAAAACATATAGTCCGGGTAGTCTTAAGTTTAAGGTAGTAGACATTAAGCCTTGTAGTGAGGAAGACAATATAGGAGTGAAAAATAACCTTACATGTCTACATCACCCATTCATGATTGATCACAAGAATCATTATTGGTTTAAACCGGGTCTATTGGGTCAAGATGGATTCCCAATTAGGAGTCTCTCGAAGTTGTTAGAAAATGATCCCTTTTTAGGAGAACACTTTAACTCACCCATTGACCAAAGTGAACTAGGTAAGGTTATGATGAAAGGAGCACACCCCTTTGAGCATATAATTCATCCACCAATCTTTCCTCACGTGGCATACTCCTACCGAGCTGGTGTGTATCGCTACTATCACCCGCACTTAACCCTAAGTGTAGGGAAAACCTCCCCTATTTCCGTTAAATAAGGGTAGAGTCAGGCTCGTGACTCGAACAAAAACAAGCGCTTCTTGGGCGGCAACCCAAGCTTTATTTGCTTTGTGTGTTTATTTATTTGTTTGTTTGATTTTATTTGCTTCCGTATGTATGTTTAATTTTTATTATTATTGATTCATGTTCGAAACTAAATTGTGAAAATGCTTTATCTTGTTTTTAACTTCGTCTTAACTACATATAAAGGTATTTTGCAAAATAAGTTAAGGGAAATCCAAATCGGTTTATTAGAACAAATGAACATGAATCATAATAATAATAAATTAACATACATATTAGTATTTGTTTGAGTCAAATGCTTGTATCGAGTCATAATGATGTTTTGCAGGATTTCCAGGAAGTAAGGTATAGGTTTTTCCAGAAATTTTCCGGAAACTTAAACATGAGAATTCTGTCAGACATTGATCATTTCTGACGGCGTCAGGTTTTAATTTTCTGAAATTTTTGAAAGTTTTGTTTTCATAAAAAGTTTTTATTAAATCTCTAACTTATAATCTCCAGGAATCTGCAAAATTATCATTCCACAAGCATTGTATCCTTATATAGAATTTATCCCGCCGATGTTATGCAGGTTTTCGTGTTTGTTTTCTCAGGTTTAACATGTTATTTTGGACAAGGAGATGTATGTGGAATCAAGCTTTTGGCGATGCTTTAGTCTTGGAACTTCTACATTCTCTTGGAAGAAGATCTAACCATGTTACCTCTTTATCCACCAAACGAATCAGGGGAGTATTTGATTTCATTCTTTTACCTTATTTACTTTTACATCTTGTTATTTGAACATTGGGGACAATGTTCATCTTAAGTGTAAGGGGGGGTAAAATACGATACTTTAGAGAATATAATTGCACTTGATTTTTGTTTGTTTGATGGTAGATGTGTAATAAAACTGAGATAAATACCTGTTAGGGCAATTTTAGTGCCAAATTTAAAATTTTTTACAACAAATAGGAGTGAAACTTTGATCTTAATGAGCATCTCATGGATAGGAGTTATATGACTAGCACAAAAAACCGTACCACTAAAAAATTTTCCACCCCCAAATATGTGAGGTTCGCCCCTAGAATTGGTAGGAAAAGCATTTATGCTATGATGTGTGTACCGGTAGCACTTAGAATCTAGAACTTGCGTTAGGACCATTCCGAGGCCACAAGTGAGACTACATTCGTGTAGTTAGATTTACTACATGATAAGAAGCATTATGATTAACCCATTGTTTTACACCTGTGTTTTTGTTATAATTACTTTGGCTACATTGGTCAAGTAATTCTCCCACACCCTTTGCGTTGTACTCATTTTTAGTACACGATACCCCTAGTACACCCCTCAGAGCCTATCTTTTCGTTTCGACCTTTAAGCATTTTACTTAAAGGAAGAATTTGTTTACACCCCACTTAAATGTACACCCAAATCGCCTTAGCCTACCTTGTATGCACTCATCTTTAGTGCATTATTGTGATAACATTTGTTTAAACCCCAAGTTAATTATCTAATTAATTACATGGTTGCTAAGTCGAGTCATATCCTTGTACACATTGTTTTGGGACGATTGGGACTCATGGGTAAAGTACTAGTGTAATGGAGTAATGGGGAAGAACAACATTATTACCCCCATATATGCTAAATATTTTAAAAGTACTCCAAGTGTTTCGATTATCTTAATTCGAGTCATTAGAATAGCTATTTGTAAAGTTCTGTAAAAGTTCAAGTGTAAGGGGATGCAACGCCCCTATGATGTATTATTTTGGATGGTAGGGCAAAAGTGTATGAAAAAAAAAAAATCAAAAAAATCAAGAAAAATACAAAAAAAAATGAGAAAAAGAAAAGTAGAAAAAAACATACGGACTACCATCCCGTTTCATTTTATGTTTATTTTATGTTTTTGTTATTTTGTTTTTAGCTTAAGTCGAGTCTAGTCTTGGCTTAGCAACGCCATATTGTACATGTAATTAATCAAGATCTTTAACTCGCCACCAGTAAAATATCCCTTATCCAACAAATCCGTGTTTATCATATCCCTACACCTTACATTATAACCCGTTTAAAAGCCCTCTTTGAGAGTTTATCTTAGGTGCTTACGCCTAGTGGAGGAGGTTTTTGATCCTTTCCCAAGCCTATGGTAATCTATTTGCAATGACAGGAAGTGAGAGATATTATCCGTTTTCATTTATGAGATTTATTTTGATGACACCTGAGAGATGTGAGTATCTAAACACTACTTGTGAGGTGCTAGTTTGTAATCTCCGTGCTTATTATGATTAAAATGGAATGACTATTTGTTGTAATTACTTTTATATTAGCATTAAATGACCCCTAACTTGTATTTTGATTAGAATAAAAGCGCATTTGCTTGAGGACAAGCAAATCTCAAGTGTAAGGGTATTTGATGAAGCGAAAAGTGTACCGCTTTTAGGGGGTCATTTAAGCCCTAAATCGTATTTATTTGATCAAATATTGCCCTAAATCGTTCCTTTTGTCATTTTAGGTACTTTGGAGAAGAAATCTGGAAAAGGAAGCATTTTGGACGTTTTTGGAGCATAAAAGTGAAGAAAACGACAAAGTCTCAAAATCGGCTGGAAAAGTACCTTTGACGGCGTCAAGGATTGCTCCTGACGGCGTCACGGCTTGGCAAAAAAGTTGGATATGAAAAATACACATGATAAGCCAAGGAGTTTTACAAAGGAAGTCCGACGGCGTCACCCTTTAAGGTGATCAAGGCCATCACGGTTTAAGTTAAAGAGAGACGGCGTCAAGCCCATTTCTGACGGCGTCAACCTTTGATAAGCCAGAGCGGATTTTGGAGCACTAAAGAGGGACGGCGTCAAGAAGGCCATCCGGGAACCCTAGACACGGCGAGGTGACGGCGTCAAGATCTACAACGTGACGCCGTCAGCCACTAAGTTCTATATATAGTTTTGCAATTTTTTGTCATTAGTGTGCAACTTTGTGAGGAGAAACCCTAAGACGAATTTCAGCCATTTTTAAGGGTTTTCATACCCTTGGATCTCCCATGTTTAATTGAAGATAAGTAATCACTTAATCAATCAATATGTCTATGTGTTGTTTGATTATATCTTGTTCTTGTCTTTTGATTAACATGCTAGGCTAGATCTATCTTGTGTTTGCTTAGATCTAATGAAACCCTACTATTGATTATTAGTTGTTAGTGTGTTATTAATTGTATTGAATGATTGTTTATCGATGTTAGGCTTAAGAAAACTGGCTAACTTCCTATACGGTAACTTGCTTGAACGTCTTAAGAAACATGAACCAATGCGTACTAAGGTTTTTATGGTTGTATTTAATGCATGAGCGAATTCTAGTGATCCCATGTTAGGAGCTTCTTAGCCGGCTCGACATAGGAGTGAAGTAGGAGCTTGTAGAGTTGGGGAAGTACGTATGCCACCCCACGATTGGTATTAAGGAATACACCCGTCATCCACGCAATTAATACACACTAATCAACCGGTAAAAGATAGTTAGGGAGTAAGGAAATCTAAGTAAACACATTTCTCTCCACATAAGTTTCACAACCTTTTCATTTTCAGTTATTTTATTTTATTTGCATTTGTAGTAATTTGGGTTAGTTGACTAGCAACTAATTCCGCCCACTCCTTCAAACCCGAGATTTTACTTGCTTTACATAAAATATAAAAATACAAAAAGAATCTTCCCTCACCCTTAGACCTATTAGAGTAGTTTTTCAATCCTAACAACACTATTCCCCTAGAGAACGATCAATCCCCCGGTACTTGCCACTTCACTATACTACATCGGTCAGGTACACTGCCTGGTGGGGATTGCAAGCCTCTTGAGATCCCTCGAGAGGTAAAACCTGTTGTAAGGTCGCAAAACCACGCATCAATTACTAGCCCAGGGGTACACACAAGAAGAAGGTATAGACTATGATGAGGTTTTTGCTCCAATAGCAAGACTTGAGGCAATTAGGCTTTTCTTAGCTTATGCTTCATTTATAGGTTTCACAGTTTATCAAATGGATGTCAAGAGTGCATTTGTATATGGTACTATTGAAGAAGAGGTGTATGTCTTACAACCTCTAGGTTTCATTGATCCTGACCATCCAGAAAAAGTGTACAGAGTAGTTAAGGCTCTTTATTGCCTTCATCAGGCACCTAGAGCTTGGTATGAAACACTGGCTTCCTACTTAATTGAAAATGGATTTCAAAGAGGGAAGATTGATAGACATTATTCATCAAGAAGCACAAGAGTGATCATTTGCTAGTACAGGAGTATGTGGATGATATCATCTTTGGATCTACAAGGAAGGAGATGTGTTTGAAGTTTGAGAAGCTTATGCATGATTAGTATTAGATGAGTTCTGATGAGTGTCTAAATACTCATCATTTTATTCCCATTTAAACTGCAAAAACAGACAAAAACACTTTGAAAAGTCACATAATGCTACAAATATCCATAGAATGTGTTTTTATATGATTCAGGTACAAAAGGATTGAAAACAGGTGAAAAACGAACAAAGTTTGCATAATTGGCAGTTTTAGGTCCCTGAAGTTTCAAAAATGGCAAAACAAGTCCCCCGAATTTTCAAAAATGGAAAATTATCTTTTATGGTCCTTGTACTATTGAAACTTGGCATGAATGGTCCTTTGATAAACTTTGAAATAGTTTCACATTCAATCCTTCAAAATTCATAAAATACAACTTTGGTCCTTGGGCTTAATATACTACATAAACCAACCGGACCCTATTTATCCCTAAAACCCAACACTTCCACCTAAGCCCAACTACAAACAAACCCCTGGTATTTATTTACCAGGTCAAACCTGGTCAAACAAACACCTTCACCCTCACCATTCCCTCCATACCACTGAGTCACAAAACCAGGTGGTTTTACCACCACCTGGCCTTCCACCTCACCCCCAGCTGGCTAACAACTCTCACCACCACCTCCTTCCACCTATACACTAGCCCACAATGCAGTTAATGCATCCCCACCATCAACACTTCACTAAACCTTAGTTTTCCCTAGTTTTGCTTCCACATCACACCAAACTCATTAAAACTTTACCTTTCTTGTCCCTTACACCTCTACAATCCTCCAAGACGCATTAATTGCAAAGAAACGGCTACAAGCTACCTAAATATCTTTTGGCGCCAAAAGCACTTTCAAAGGCTGGGATTGTTTGCAGTGATCCAACGGATGTTATATTTGATGGGATTTGCTCAGAGGACCAAGTGGAACACTATCTATCATCTATATAGAAAAAAAAAGAAGAAGCAGAAGTAAAGAATTATTAGTGTAGCTTAGCGTAGTATAGTGTAACTCATCATTTTAGTGTAATTTCAATTTCCAGTGTTCACTTTAGCTTTCTAAGTTGTAATTTAATCATTTCAGTGTACTTCAAGTTTAATTAATCAATATTTCAGTCTTTCTCAATCAAATTCAGTTTTGGCATTATTTTAGTGAATTTCACAAATTTACTTAACATTGTTAAAGTTGTTATTTCATGATCCTATAAGCTCAGTTAAGTTATTTATAAACTTTTACAAGTTCCTTAAGCATTATAATCAGTCTTAATTCAAGAATCTAAAAAATCACAAAAATACCTCATAAATAGCTAATAAATTAAAAATCAGTGTACAAGAAGACTGAAGTATGGAGCATTGTACATACTGGATGGCAATGGTTGTAATGCTTCTTGGGAAGCTATAGGGTGTGTTCTTGGCCCTTGGTTCTAAGTTCTGTGCTTAAATACAAGATGTAAGCTAATTTCTCATTTTTAGCCATTTACTGTAGGAGTACTTAAATACTGCTTATCTCTGTGTTTTTGTGTTGCTTTGATATGTTTTAGTCAAATTGTTGTTTAAAATTCCATGCTTGTTCTTTAAAATTCATAGGTTGCTTAGTTTTTAATTTACACTGTTAAAATTGCATATTAGTAGTTTTTGTGTTATGCTGTTGTTGTTTGTATTTTTATGCTTTAAATAGCTTTCTATATCATTATATAACCTTGTAAATCAGTTTCTTGGTCTAAATTAGCCCCATGCCTTGAAAACCTCAAATTCATACTTTTAAAGGGGTGTTTGGTTGTAGTTGTTTTAAAGTGTTCCAGTGAACTTTTGCTGTTGTTTTTAGTTTAAACATACTACACCAGGTCCTAAGAGACCATTCAAAGCATTAAACTCATAGGTTTCTTGTAACAGTCAAAATCTTGGTTATGACCAATATCCATATGATTCACCGAATCAGTCACATCAAATTTATTGTTGTGAGTACTGTGGTGGTCCACATTATGAATCCGATTGTCAAACGAGGACCCCGCTTGTCTATGAGCATGTCCCTTGTAACAATCACGACTATTCCTGTCATGACCAACCTCCACAGTATCAAATGATTCAACCTCAGCCATCTCCTCTTGAAGAATCTATTGAAAATGTACTCCAAAAATTTCAAAATGTGATGGATACACTTAATGATTCGGCTGTTAAAAATGTCCAAGTAAATTCTCATGAGAAATTCATGGAAGAATTGTTAGCTGAAGAGCAGGCTGCTAAAATAAATTCCCAAGATGCCTTTGAAAAATCTGTTAGGGAAACAATTGCAAAAGAAAAAGCAGCCAAATCTAGCTCTCGATTCTGTTTCATTCCTGATGACAGTGATAATGAAGATATCTTTGATGATGATTCATCAAGTTCATCAGTTGAGACTCCTTCCATGAATTTTCAGGGAGAAAAGAGCATGATGGAATTACTAGCAGAAGAACAAATGGAATTTGTAAAATCCATGTGTGCTAGTCTTTCTCAACTTCCTCAGTCTGCTGTTATCACACCCGAAGTTCCCACTAATTCTCTTATTATGGGGGACGAGCATCTTGACACTATTCCTGAAAAGGAATCGGACGAATTCATAAAGTCTAGTGTTGAGAACCTTGTCCCAATCCCAAGTGAGTCACAAGGAATTCTTGATCATGTGTGTGATATCCCTTCCCCTCTTGAGTGTTCAAAAGATCATTTTGAGACTTTCTCCGATTCTAACGATGAATATACATCTTATGGAGAAGTTGAGTATGTTGAGGCATCACTGCCCCATTCTGATGTTGACCCTCTTCTTGAGGAGTTTACTGATGAACTTACTCACATTGATCCACTTCCATCAGGAAGTGATGATGATCTCTTTGATTTCGAATCCAATCTGGAAGAAATCGAAAGTCTCTTATATCATGATCCATCACTCAATTCTTATCCCAACCCCGAGCTTAGTGATTTATATACTGATGAAAATTCTTTATCTTGTGGAGACATCAGTCATGTGGAGGAACTACCTTCTGAGCTCGTTAGTCCAAAAGAGAATATTGATCATCTTGTTCCTGAAGCATTCAAAACGTCTTTCACCAATCCTCTGTTTGAATTCGAATCTGAATTCACTTTAATTTCTGATAATCCACTCTTTGAAATTCAGAACGAGGTAGGTGATGATTCCATAATAGAACAAGGGTTCACAGATTTACATCACGTGAATGATTCTCTTTACGAGGAGTTCTCCTTTGAACTCACTCATATCATATCTCCACCAGAGTATGATAACTTCCACTTTGATCTAGACAAAAATGATCTTTGTGTTCCGGAGGGAGATGTTCTCAACACTGAGAATTTGATTAATATCAAAATTCCATCCCTCCCACCCAGAATATGTCTTGATCAAATGAGCTTAAATGACGAGATTCATGATCCTGAAATCATGAATTCTCCTTCTGATGATGATGAGTTAGTCATGATTTTTATCATGACTTTCTTTCTTTTCTTCACCTACACGGTGACTTCTCCTGTTCTTCACTCCTTCGGGAATGAAGACACTATCTTTGATCCCGACATTTTCATTTATCATTTGTGAGCCGGGTCTGTGTATATCTCATCGGTGTGGAACTTTCACGTACTTCAATATTTATCCAAACATCTTGAATGAAAGTCCGATGGAGATTGTCGCTTCCACTTGCTTCCCCAAGAACCAATGAATGCGGGGACGAGTCAAGCTAGTGACTCGGTGAACAAAAATATTAGCACACCATATGGGTTTTCACCCATATTTCTGTTTTCTTTCTATGTTCTACCACCTAAGTGTGGGGGAGTTGCCCCTGCTGTTGTATATATATATCTTTAAAAAAAAAAAAATAATAAAAAAAAATGAAGGAGAAAATTGTAAATATAAAAAATAAAATAATTGTTGTGTTACCACACTTGGCTAGTAATGTTATCTTTTTACGTTCAAGGATTCGGCATAATAGCCGGTGCTTTGAATATTGAGGGCAATATTCAATTCTAAGTGTGTGTGTGGGGGGGGGGGGGGAATTCTCGCGAATTTTGTCACTTATGTACCTTCTAGTGCCCTAATTCCCCCATTTTGGCCTTTTTTTTTTTTTTTTTTTTTATTTTTTTTTTTTTTTTTTTAGTGGAAGTGCTATGCACTAAACACAACAAATGGTTATCAGTCCACCATGTCTAACCCACATAAGGACTGGCTAATCCGAGAGCAAACGGCTCTAGGTAAAGATATCTCAAAACCGTTTATGGCTGGCAATTTGCCAAAAATTGTATGGTATTCAACTCCCCATATCTTTATAAGTGAAGAGTTGGCTAGCCCGCAAGGTTATGGCTTGTGGTAAAGGCATTGGAAAACCATAATTGGTAATCAGCTCACCAAGATAATAACTGTATTTTATCTAAGAGTTGGCTAGTCCAGAAGCAAACGGCTTTTGGTAAAGACAAATCAAATCCGTTTACAGCTGGTGATTTGCTTAAAATCATTTGGTTATCAATGTACCATAGTATCATACTAAAACATTGGCTACTCCAGAAGTAATGGCTATCTGGTAAAGAGACATAAAATCCATTAAATTTTCAAAAAAGATTGCTAGGGACTAGCAATAGTTTAGTGTGGGGGATTGATGAGTGTCTAAATACTCATCATTTATTCCCATTTAAACTGCAAAAACAGCCAAAAACACTTTGAAAAGTCACATAATGCTACAAATATCCATAGAATGTGTTTTTATATGATTCAGGTACAAAAAGATTGAAAACAGGTGAAAAACGAACAAAGTTTGCAAAATTGGCAGTTTTAGGTCCCTGAAGTTTCAAAAATGGCAAAACAAGTCCCCCGAATTTTCAAAAATGGAAAATTATCTTTTATGGTCCTTGTACTATTGAAACTTGGCATGAATGGTCCTTTGATAAACTTTGAAACAGTTTCACATTCAACCCTTCAAAATTCAGAAAATACAACTTTGGTCCTTGGGCTTAATATACTACATAAACCAACCGGACCCTATTTATCCCTAAAACCCAACACTTCCACCTAAGCCCAACTACAAACAAACCCCTGGTATTTATTTACCAGGTCAAACCCGGTCAAACAAACACCTTCACCCTCACCATTCCCTCCATACCACTGAGTCACAAAACCAGGTGGTTTTACCACCACCTGGCCTTCCACCTCACCCCCAGCTGGCTAACAACTCTCACCACCACCTCCTTCCACCTATACACTAGCCCACAATGCAGTTAATGCATCCCCACCATCAACATTTCACTAAACCTTAGTTTTCCCTAGTTTTGCTTCCACATCACACCAAACTCATTAAAACGTTACCTTTCTTGTCCCTTACACCTCTACAATCCTCCAAGACGCATTAATTGCAAAGAAACGGCTACAAGCTACCTAAATATCTTTTGGCGCCAAAAGCACTTTCAAAGGCTGGGATTGTTTGTAGTGATCCAATGGATGTTATTTTTTATGGGATTTGCTCAGAGGACCAAGTGGAACACTATCTATCATCTATATAGAAAAAAAAAAATAAGTAGAAGTAAAGAATTATTAGTGTAGCTTAGCGTAGTATAGTGTAACTCATCATTTTAGTGTAATTTCAATTTCCAGTGTTCACTTTAGCTTTCTAAGTTGTAATTTAATCATTTCAGTGTACTTCAAGTTTAATTAATCAATATTTCAGTCTTTCTCAATCAAATTCAGTTTTGGCATTATTTTAGTGAATTTGACAAATTTACTTAACATTGTTAAAGTTGTTATTTCATGATCCTATAAGCTCAGTTAAGTTATTTTTAAACTTTTACAAGTCCCTTAAGCATTATAATCAGTCTTAATTCAAGAATATAAAAAATCACAAAAATACCTCATAAATAGCTAATAAATTAAAAATAAGTGTACAAGAAGACTGAAGTATGGAGCATTGTACATACTGGATGACAATGGTTGTAATGCTTCTTGGGAAGCTATAAGGTATGTTCTTGGCCCTTGGTTTAAGTTCTGTGCTTAAATACAAGATGTAAGCTAATTTCTCATTTATAGCCATTTACTGTAGGAGTACTTAAATACTGCTTATCTCTGTGTTTTTTGTGTTGCTTTGATATGTTTTAGTCAAATTGTTGTTTAAAATTCCATGCTTGTTCTTTAAAATTCATAGGTTGCTTAGTTTTTAATTTACACTGTTAAAATTGCATATTAGTAGTTTTTGTGTTATGCTGTTGTTGTTTGTATTTTTATGCTTTAAATAGCTTTCTATATCATTATATAACCATGTAAATCAGTTTCTTGGTCTAAATTAGCCCCATTCCTTGAAAACCTCAAATTCATACTTTTAAAGGGGTGTTTGGTTGTAGTTGTTTTAAAGTGTTCCAGTGAACTTTTGCTGTTGTTTTTAGTTTAAACATACTACACCAGGTCCTAAGAGTCCATTCAAAGCATTAAACTCATAGGTTTTTAATAAAAAGTCAAAATCTTGGTCTAATGGTTCTAATTTGTTCACTGTTAGTACTTATGGGTTCATGAACACTAGTTTTGTTGCATAAGTGTATTCCATAGCTTAATCTAGGTTCATTATAACTTAAAACATCAATACAAGTCATTAGGATCAGATCAAAGTTCACCAAAGTCAAACATTAAGTTTTCTTTTAAAAGTCAAATTGCATAGTTGGGCAGTTTTTCTACAAATTGAGGAATTTTTCTTGATCTTAATTTTCACTTTTAGCTTCTGAAATTTTGGATTTATAACATTTGGTAGCTTGTTCTTATTGGACTATTTTTGTTATAATTTTTAGAATTCTTTTTACTTGGCTTATGAGGGACCGTAAACCCCTCTAAACTGCCCTGCACCCAGCTCAAACCAGTTTGACCCGTTTTTCATTGCCCCATAACTTGCTCATTTCTTGGGCTTAGTCCTTGATTCTTGGTGATTTTGGAAGCTTGTTAGGCTGGTTTGTTTGTTCAATATTTGGTTTGGTCTCAGTAGCTTATTTCCTTAGCTTATTTTAGCTCCTAAGTTGCCTCATTGGCCTGTGTGGTTGTTTAAGCTTGTTTTAATTTTAATACTCGATTTGGCTTGCGGCCTGGGCTTATTTTAGTTTTTTGAGTTGAATTAGGTTTGTTTAGGTCTATTACACTATACCTGAGCTTTTGGTGCATTCTAGTGCTTATTTGCTTATTTGAAGTGCTTATTTAAACTGCTTATTTACCCAATTCAGCTTATTAGTGGGCTTATCTAACTTTTTATATTTTTCCTAGATTTAGAATAATATTTTAGATTTACCTTAAAAGTTTCAGATTTTTCCTTATAGTTTTAATATTTTTAATAATTTAATTAGTGTAAAATAGTTTTTAATTCGTATTAAATTAAATATTAATCAGAAAAATACAAATCTTTTTCCTAAAATTTTATTTTGTCATATAGAACTTAGGAAAAATGATTTGGTGCTTGTAGGATTAGATTTCCATATTTCTTAGTTTGAATCCCGCATTTAGATTTCCCGTTTTGCGTTTTTAGTTTATTTAATTCGCGTTTACGTTTCTAAGTATTTTTCCTTCACATACTTGTTCTATTAGCTTATTTAAGCTATTTCCTTTTATTTTCCTTAGTATAAATCACTCAAAACCCATTTCTGTTCAATTATCACCCGATCCATATTCGTTCTATTTCAGATTTCACATCTCGCTAGGACGTAACGACCCGGGGAAGCACTAAACTCCTTTGGTAAATTGTATTGTGCCCTTAAGCTGTTTGACTCTTGCTGACCAATATCCTTGGTCGATATAAGTTGACCGTTTGGGACCGATCAAGTTCCATGAGAGAACTTACATTCTTTTTGGGTTTGCAAGTTAAACAATCATGTGAAGGCATATTTATTAGTCAAGATAAATATGTTGCTGAGATACTAAGGAAGTTCAACTTTGCTGATTCGAAAATGGCAAGCACACCAATGGACTCTGAGAAGCCACTTCTTAAAGATTTAGATGGAGACAATGTAGACGTACACACTTACAGATCTATGATAGGTTCTTTGATGTATCTCACATCATCAAGACCTGACATCATGTTCTATGTTTGTGCTTGTGCAAGATTTCAAGTAACTCCAAAGGTTTCTCATTTAATAGCAGTCAAGAGGATTTTTAGATATCTCAAGGGTCAACCAAGGTTAGGTCTATGGTATTCAAGGGAATCACCTTTTGACTTGGTAGCATTTTCGGATAGTGATTATGCTGGTGCTAGCTTGGACAAAAAGTCAACAACTGGAGGATGTCAATTCCTTGGGTGTAGACTTATCTCATGGCAGTGTAAAAAGCAAACAATTGTGGCTACTTCAACAACTGAAGCTGAATATGTATCTGCTGCAAGTTGCTGTGGTCGAGTTTATGGCTTCAAAACCAACTTCTTGACTATGGGTACAATTTCTTAAACACTGTCATTCATATTGATAATAGTAGTACAATTTGCATAATTAAAAACCCAGTACAACATTCTAAAACAAAACACATTGAAATAAGACATCATTTTATTAGAGATTGTAATGAGAAAAAGTTGATTCAATTTCTTAAAATTGATTCTGATCATAACTTTTCAGATCTTCTTACAAAAGCTTTTTATGTTGGAAGGTTTCATTACTTGGTAGCAAGTATTGGAATGCTTAATCCCCAATAATTTAAAACTATGTGTTTTTGTATATAAATTTTTGATTGTACTGCTTGCTTTATAAGATACTACTGTTAGTGAAAAGTTTGTGTTGCTGGTACAAATTTTTGTTTGTTCAGTTCATATTTGTTAAGTCATACTATGATACTGCTATAAGACAAATGCTTTGCATTTTGTTTCTTGGTTTTGGACTAACATTTTTGGGTTTGAACATTGAACAAAAAGGAAGTTTCAAGTGAAATGGAAGCAGTAGAATGATTCTAGTTGCTAAAATAATAGGTTTTTGATGGACTGAGTTTGGGAATTCATTAACAAAGGTTAACACCTAAGTTAATTGATTCTTTAAAACTTCTTTCTTGAAACCTAGTTATCATGTTTCAGATTGAATTGATAACTCAGTTGGTCAGATAGTAACTGACTCAACTCACTTTCTATCATTTTATACTTTTAAGTATAATGAGCAAGTCTACGGACATTTGATAGAAAGAACAGCTAGTAAAAGTGAATCTAACACTTGTGTTAGAGGCAAGAATTGCTATGAGCTGGAAACCCTGTCAAGAAAGCCTTTTGAATAGGTTTATCTTTACACAGGCAGTTATTTATAACTGAAAAACATTGGTTCTCACACAACCAGAGGTTGCTTTAAACCGCATTCTTGATTAAGTGTCTGTTATACACTTAATCCCTTCAAAATGGTTTAAAGCGGTATGATTTTTCTATAATAAAATCATGAACATACTACTAAGTCAAAAGTTTCTTAAAAAGGATTTTCAAAGGGACTCAGTAAAACCATCCATTGATGGATAATGAGTTAATGCCCCATGAATCACCTCTCATAGGAGTTAACACACCTAGAAGTGATGAGGGCAGCACATAAACTCTTAAGGAATTGATGGATTCATGTACAACATTGTCTGAAAACAAGTTCACATTGGTAGATCAGATAATGATGAAATGATGGTGAGAGATCTTCTAAACAGGGGAGGATACAATGTTATTTGCATCTCAGGGGAGGAAATATCTCAGGGGAGGAAATAAAGCCCAAGGAAGATTAACCAAATGTAAGGAAGGAAAAGACAAGAGCATACAAGATGATGACATGGAGGTTGAAAATGACAAGAACAGAGCTGATTCTAGAGTATTATATATATTCAGAAGGGATGAAGCATTCCAAAGGAGAAAGTTCTATCTAGGTCAATCTCAGTTCACTACGTTTGTTCATCTCTTGCAAAGGCATGCTGATAGATGATTTCACTTGTTGAAACAAGCATCCAAGATACACAGCATCATTGCCTCTTATAATTCCTCCATCCAAGGAAATTGCACCATCTTTTAGGCCTTGTTTGAAGCTTGAAGATAGGTAATAATATTGTCGAAGTCAAAAGAAAATGGCAGATGAGTTACTGAGAAAGATATTTAATCTTGAAGAACAGAAGATAGCTCAGATCAAGAATCTGACTATAGAAGTGTTTGATAGATCTTCAATCTATAATTTAATTCAGAAACATGTTGAAAAGGATTCACATGTTTAGGGGAGGATTGTTGGGAATTAATTGAAGATTAGTATTGAAAATTTCATGTTCACAAGATCATTACTGCTCAAAGAAATACTCTAAGTATCATTCTACTGCTAACGTTAAACATTCTACTGCTGAATGATGCTGCTGCTGGTAAAGAAGATTCTACTGCTGAGTGGATAACTATTGAAGTATTCTACTGCTGGTTGGATAAGAATACAAAGATATTATGTGTATAATAGTCAATAATACACGGTAGATAATATCTTTAGACAAAGTGTTCAGTAACAAGTTGTAAACACAGATACATGTTGTATCTTAATGACTGACACGCTCAAGCACGTGTTCGATTAGACTTGACAATATTGTAAAGATCTCTCTTAGACTATAAAAGAGAAATCATAGGCTTAGATATTATACGCTTTAATTAGATCATAATTGTTAAGAACATAGAACAAACACAACAATATCATAAGTCATAGAAACATAAGATTCAAGGTTTTTGTAACCCTAGTGATAGTGAAGATCACTCGTATTATCTTGAATAATATTGAATCATTTGGTGATAAACTTTCCTTGTTCATTGTTCTATAACAAACATCACTGTTCCATTTCCATAACCAAATAAACCTTCTAAGTGTGATTAAGTAGATTCCGCATACTTAATCATATTAACTCAATATATCATATACATAAAGCAACAAAGGTCTAACAAGCTTATAGTGTATCGAATCCTCTCCTCATAAGACATCACACTATTTATCAACTATTTGACTAATACTTAATAAGTTAAAACCTAGGTTATCCATGTGACACACATTATTGATGGTTAAAGGGTTATGAGAGATCGTTCCTTTGCTGGTGATTTTACTTTTCCCATTACCAAAAACTACGTTACCTCCATCGCAAGCCTTGTAAGATGAAAATAGTCTTTTATTACCCGTCATATGCCTTGTGCATCCGCTATCTTTAATCCATTTGTTTGGTTCTAGATCAACCTTTAGACAAACCTAAAAGCACAAATAAACTCAAGCGTTTGGTCCCCAATATCTCATGGCTCCATTAGCCTTAAACAAACCATTCATTTGGTTCACAGAAGGAAGATAGTTCCAAGGTCCAAAATTTGGTTTTTGAAAATCATTGTAAAGAACATTGTTCCATCCTATTTTATTTACGTTACTTTTAGGATAAGGTGCGTTTGATTTCCTAAATGGTGTTGTTGGTCGAACATTTGGTCTTCTCAAAATTCCTTTATTGTGATATGGTATATTAACATTTCTATCAGGAGCATTAGGTGTTTTCTTTTTGGTTATGACTACAAACTCTTTTCTAGATGATTTGGACAAGTCAATTTTTTTATTTTTCTGCATCAGATGCCCGGATCCTTTGCTTAAGCCTAGCCGGATCCCTTTTGGAGGGATCCGCCAGATCCGTCACCTAAAAAGCAGTTGGATCAGCAGACTTATTAAATTTAGTTGATTTTTCTTCGCTAGTCGAAGGTATACAATCGGTAAATCCTACTCCTTTTGTATTGTTTTTGACTTGTTGTGTATCTATTATATCTTCTAAGCGTTGTGTAGTAAGTCTAGCAATTTTAGAGTCTTATTTATCAATTATCGTTTGAAGACTTACACAAAGTTCACATTTTATTCTTGCTTCTTTTCCTTTTTCAAGCCTTATTAATTTTTCTTTAAGATCTAAAACTTACATTTATAAGAATTCTATTTTACTTTTAAGAAGTTTATTTTTGTTGATGACTTTAAGACTAATTTTGTAAAGTTTATTATATTCTAAGCTTAGAGATTCGTCATCTAAAGATGAGCTACTATAATAGAGAGAATCAGAATGTACCTCATTAGATTCTTTGGCCATGAGACAAATCTTATCTTTTTCCTCTTCACTAGGATACGAAGAGCCGCTAACGAACGCCTTTTGCTCACCATTAGATTGTTTAGGACAAGCACCTATAAAGTGATTTGAATCACCACATCTAAAGCACTTTCGGTCATCTTTAACTTTTTTTCTTCCTTGAGTTTTCGGAAGCCTATCTTGTCATCGTAAGGTTGTTTTATGAATCTTCCTCTTCTTCTAAAGAACTTTTTAAAGTCCCTCACGGCCATGGCGTATTCTTTATCATCACTATCCGAGGACGAAGTGTCTTCATCACTAGACTCCTTTTTAGCTTTTAGAGCTAGTGACTTGTACTTCTCCTTCTTCTCCTTTGAGACCTCGAAGTCTTTAGCCAACACAACCTCGTAAACTTTGAGGCTTCCAATTAGCTCTTCGAGAGAAAGGATGTCCTTTGATTCTTCGATTGCCGTTACCTTCGGTCTCCATTTAACCGGAAGAGCCCTTAAGAATTTCCTGACATGATTACGCTTGGAAAAAGATTCATCAAGTGCTATTAGTGAAGTAATAATAGTATTAAACCTACTAAATGCATTATCAATACTTTCATCATCCGATATTGAGTATTGCTCATATTGTTGAACAAATAAATCAATTCTATTATTTTGCACTTGTTGTTTCCTTGATGAGTAATTACTAAACAATCCCAAATGTCTTTAGCGGTTTTATGCATAAAAATTCTTTCATGTTCCTTTTTGGGTAAGGCATTGTATAAAACCATTTTTGCCTCATTATTTTTAGAAAGCATTTTCTTTTGTTCGTCTTTTAAAAGCGAGGACCCAACCTCATTTTTGTCGGTAGAGATATTCTCAGATACCGGCACATAACCCCCATCAACAATAATATTCCAAAGATCAATATCTTTAGACTTCACATATGTTTCAAATCTATTTTTCCAATATATGAAACCATTAGCTTCAAAGAGTGGTAGTCTTTGCATAGATTTCCCTTCCTTGTAGTTTTCAAAATCCATTTGATCGAAAAAGTTTTAAAATACAATTTACTTAAAAACTTTTTATGAACCTGCTCTTGATGCCAATTGTAGAAAACTAGAAGGGGGTTGAATAGTTTTTACCAATTTAAATTTAGTTTATCAAAAACTTCTAGATTGAAAGTATGTGAAACCTTTGGATGTTGAGATATGGGTAATGTACGTTACTAGTAATGCAATGAATACGTAAAAGTAAAGAGATAAAGGAAAGAAGTGTGACATAATTGTTTATAGTGGTTCAGCTACAAGGACACCATCCTTACCCTACTCTACTCCCCGAGTCACCTACTCGAGAGTTCGTAAACACTATGTCAACAAGCTCCTTCAACCTGTGGAGAAACCTTCACAACGTCGCTTACATTTTTTCCGGTACAAAGCTAAATACCGAGTCCTTAGCACGGCGGACCAAACCAACACAGCAATACAACTAACACAACAACTTTGAGAATACAAGAAGAGGTATCAACAACAAGAAACAACTGATGATCTTGAGGTGATGAGATGTTCGAGCAACTTAAGAAGAGAGATGGCTCGTATGTAAGAATGTGTGATCTTGTCTTTGTAACAAGAACCTAGAGAACACAAGAGGAAGAGAACTACAAGAATGATCATTAGATCTAAGGTTAGAGAGATAAGAATATAGAGAGAAGATATATTCAAGAGGGGTGAGAAACAAGAGAGAAATGGCTCACTATTTATAGGCAAAAACAGTGCACGGTTCACCCGTTTCTGGTGGATCCCTTCTTAGAGGGATCCGGCTAGTGTAATCCCATGGAACCAGGTTTCTGGTAGTACCAGGTCGGGTTATGGGTTACAATTCCGGATTTTGGGTTATGGGTCAAGTTCCATGGGTCAAGTGATGTCATGAATGATGTTAAAGACATCTTAAGTCATGGGTTATGGACTTTGGGTCATGGGTCATGGGTTTTACCAATTTTGATGTCATGCATGATGTCAAAGACATTAATGCACATGGGTCATGGGTTATGGGTCAAGCTCCATAGGTTATGGGTTATAGGTTATGGTTTTGGCCCATGGATAATCTAAGACAAGTTATACATTTTTACTTAGTTATTTTATAAAATGTATTTAGTGATTTTAACAAAGTAAGTTAGAAAAACTTATTGGATTTAAAACATTACATATTTTATTTATTTTGATAAAGTGATTTTACTTTTGTTATCGACAAAACATAGAAATATCGTAAAATATAAAGAAACGTTTAACAGTAAAGACAAGAGATAAAGGAAGAACACAACCAAACCGAGACACATAGATTTATAGTGGTTCGGCATGAAGCCGACTCTTTGCCCTACTCCACTCCCCGAGTACAACACTCGAGAGTTCACAATCACTATGTCAACACACTCCCTTCAGGCGGAGAAAACTGTACACCAAGTTTAGCGACACTTAGCGGAATGTCGGGTCCTAATCCTAGCTAGAACCAACCGACACAAAGCCCACGTGCCTACACGAACAAACACTCTTGTCCACTTGGATATACACACAATCCAAGTCTTCACACGGACGATCACCCTGTCCAAATCTTCACACGGACGATCACACCGTCCATTTGAATCTTCACCCGATCCAAGTTTTCACGAACCTTCACTCGGTCCTAGTCTTCACTTCACGGACTCACACCAAAAGTAAAACCCCAAAATTAATATAATCTGAAATGACGAAAATACCCTCCGAATTTTGAACTTTTAAGAACTTATGAAAATATATAAGTGACTTCATTTCGAACCTAACCTAAGTTACCTAACCAATTAAGTTAAATGTAAAACATTACATTATGAATAATATGTACAAAAAAAAAAAAAAAAAAATCTTATACTCCTAGCTAAGCTAGTCGACCCATACTTGTTGCATAACAAAAATTCGGCCCAAGTCAAATAAGAGGGGATAAGAACAATCAAATAAGAATTCCACTAATTAAGCTCCTTCCCTTTTTATCTCATTCAATCACACGGTTTTGCCTTGAGTCCATATATCCGAAAATTTTGAAACCCTAAACTCCCTCACCCTCATTCAATTGGCAGCCAAAGAAAAAAAAAATAAGAAAACCCTAACTCTCTCAAAAGTCTCGGCTGTTCTTCTTTCTGCTACTGCTGTCGACCTAAATACAACCCAAAGGAAGGCTTAATCTTGTTCTTGATTCGTGTTTCATTCATCATAAGGTAACCGTGTAATACAAATATTAATCTATTCGAATGTGTGAACCAAAAACTAATCAAAACCTTGTGTTCTTGCCTTGTGTTTCTGCCGTACGACCCAAAGGAGAAAGAAGGAAAAGGATTCGATCGTGTGGTGTTTTGATCTCTCGTTATTCTTGTTCTTCGTTTGATCTACGAGGGTATTGTATCACCTTACCTTGTTCAATCCTTGTTCATGTCCTTGTGTTCTAGTCGAATGAATGGTCACATAAAATGATACATAAAATCATAATCATAAAGCCCTAAATCTAATATGTATGAATCGGCTATGTGAGTGTGTGATGAATTTATTGGTTTTGATTATGTTAAGACCTGTTATAATCGACCTAAACATGTTATAACTCATCTATAATCATTTGGTGTCAAGAATTAAAGGTTGGAATGACAAAACTCTAAGTATATGCATGAAATTATAAAACTGCTACTGATCTGGAAATTTATCCGACTTTAATCGAATGTAAATAAATGATGTGAACGTGTTTTTTGGTGTTTTCAGAGTCTAAAACTAAGTTCAATGAAATAGCTATCTGTGAAAATTAATTTTGTAATTTTTAGAGGCCTGGAAGGTTACTTTTTGATTTTTGGAAAATTAAGTGTCTAATCGAATTCGTATGTCTGGAAAATTAGTCCATGTTTATGATTTTTAATTTTCAAACTGTGTCGAGTTAGAAGGTATCCTTTGAACTGAGTCATATTCTATATGTCTAATAATAACTGGAATTCTTATAGATTTTTATAAATTTATCTGAAGGGGTAAAAAGGTATAAACTTGTCAGGTGTTTCATCAGATACGATTCTGGAATATGATATAGAAATGGATTTTTCATTTGTACCTATACAACTTAATAAAATCTGGAAAAATTACATAAAATACTTAAGACATTGTGGAACGTGTGTGAATTTTTATAGATTTTATTTCGAAGTATTAATATGATTCATAAATTACTGGAAACGTGTTAAATTCGTATGTGTAAAAGACTGATACGGGTTAAAAAGATTAAAATGGTGTTATGTGTTTATTTTCTAAACTAAAGGGGTCTAAAGTGTTATTCATTTAAATTAAGGGACCTAACTTATGAAAAACCTGTAACTTTATAGTAATTACATTTTACACCCTAACTTCATAAGAATTGCATACTAATCCCTAAACTTTTTATAACGACATAATAAACCCTAAACTTATGAAAACTACTTATGAACCCTAAACTTACGTAAATGACATTATGAGCCTTAAACTACGAATATGATCATCTTTAATACTTTAAATTGACTTACGGGAATGTTAATAACCAAAGTTACTAAATATGGAAACTTGCTATTTTTGAAAAGTTACCTAAAATAGAAAGACAATTAAAATGGAACCTTATGATTATGAAACTTATAAGTACACTATGATTATTTGTAGATCGGCTGAAGAAGGAGTGATCTCCTATTTGATTTGCTTTTCATTTTTCTTGCTTGCGTATTGCGTTAAGGTACAGATATTCTACCCTTTTTAAGTAAGGGTGCTTTCGTTCTCATGACTTTCTTGATCTTTGATTCGTTATAAGATTCCATAAGCCATTGCTATGTTCCCCTACACTTTGGTTCGTTTGTTTGATTCATTTTGACTTTGATGTTCGATATGACCCTTTTGCTTTGAGCCTCTATAATGATCCATTTGATATTCGTTTGTTACCTCGTGATATTAGTATTCGAAATACTTGATACTTCGGAGGTTCATTTGAATTTGGTAACTAGATGTGAAAACCTTTTTAAATTATAACATGGAAAAGTTTTGAGGAAAACTTATATTGAAATGATGTTTTTGAAATATGCGATACCACTTTTATTTGGGATCTTACTAAACTTTTATGAAAATTACTTTTAAAGACTACTTTTGTGAAAACAGTTAATAAAGATCATTTTTATGAAAACCATTTGATAAAGATTTCTTTAAATGAACCATTTGATTATGAACCTTTGATCCGTTCATTTTGACTCAGTTGACTTTGATATTGGATATGAACCCTTTGCCATGAACCTTTGATATTTGGACTTTGACTATGATTCGATGACTTAGACTATTTGAACCTTGCTTTGATTTGGACCTTTGACCTTTGACCCTTCAGTTTGATACCCGAGCCAAATGTGTTTCCTAGCCATGAAGGTAACATGGCCATGTCATTGATGCACCAATGGCATGACTCCCGTGTGGTCGAGTGATTTTCCACACCGTCCCCATTGTGATTGTGATATGCGCGCTTTATATTATTATGGCCAATGTGATTTGTGTGGGGGGCGCATGGATGCATCCTAGGTACGTATTTGTGATGTGATATGTGATATTATTCGGTGACTGATGCATGGGTGCAATCCACGTCTTTCACAAAATGTGGGAGCTGATCACTCCAATTTGATACATTAGGACACCCCTCATATTATCTGGTTACTTGAGAGGTATCCCCTCTAGATTGCTACAGGATTGTGATATGTGATGTGATTTGTGTGGGCTCGTGGTGGATTACTGACCTTCCCTTTTCCCTTTCTTACTTTGTACCTTTGTCTATACCTTATGTTATTCCATTGCACTATACCATATATGTTCGTTTCCTTTTGCTTTCATTTCCGTCTATTATATATCTGTTCACTGGGCTTTTTAAGCTCAGCCGCATTTCTTTTCCTGCGGCAGGTTTTTAGTAGGAAGCTGGGAATGGGAGGAGAGTACCTTGGACTTAGAAGACTTGATAGTTATTCTGGATTAGAGTCGATTAGAAGTTAATATATTTTAGGAGTTGTATTCGCATTTGTAACCTTGTAAATTCAGTATTTCATTTGTAACCTTTGAGAATTCTTGTATTACTTGAAATGTATGCTTTGTTTTGATCTGATATGAAGCCATTAGTGTGACATCTTTACCCTTATCGGGTTGGGGTGTTACAATTATGGTATCAGAGAACAGGCTGCGATTCGTAATACATTACACTTGGCCTGTGTAAGTTAGGACCACTAGGTTCTCCCTGTAGGCGCTCATAAGACAACCTTTGAAAATTTGCTTTAAGATTTCCCTATAGGAACGTAAGTTTTGACCAGTAAGGAATGGGTAGACTATAAGGCATTTGTTTAAGTATCTTTGCTTCCGCATCACTCTGATTCGTGCCTTGCTTTTGGTTAGATCCTGTTGATATCACTTTTGGAAAGCGAAAGCTTATGTGTTGCACCACCTAAGATTTGAACTTGATTAAATCTTGAAGGCATTGAGAATTTTAATTGCCTGACACTATTTGATCCTCATCTTCAGATTTTGACTCTGATCTTTGATCATTTCGTTAATCATTTTGATACCTCTTCGGACATTTTGAGAACCTCCATGGTGATGACGTACTGGATATGTTTTGTTAATTGTCTTTTGCTTTTGATAAGTATCTATGAATCTTCCGACACTATTTGATTTCGTTTCACCCATCTCTGTCCCTACGAGAAGTCTTGTGGTGTTTAACCACGAGTATAAGAATGTTTCCTCTCACTTTTGAACGATAAGTTTTGCTATGCTGATCTGTCTTTCCCTGGATAGTTAACTTCGATTTTATTCTATTAAGGGATTTATTGTTTGAGCATTTAAAATATTGACAACTATCCTTCTATTGTCTCACCCTTGGCGTTTGAAACAAATTTGAACTCCCTACCATGATTACCGATTGTTAAACTCTTGGCTATCACTATTACTCTAGAGACTCGTGTGTTACTTTCGCGATTATGAAGTTTTCCTATAACCCATTTCGTACACCAATGAATGAACCTTATCTTGAGAGTTAATTGGCACCTTGAGTTTTCTGAATATGATTCCTGGTTGAACCACCAAGTTTTCCATCGGAGTGTGAAGTAGGATTTGACATGATACCGAGAGATTGTCTAGTTCACAAGGCGAAGATGTCTGTTGGATGTGTCCGGGATCATACCAGTCGGGAAGAGCAGCAACCGAAGACCAGGAAATGAGTTTGCTTAAGTGTATCTTATGGGCGTGTTTCAGTTTCGTTCGCGATAAAGAAGGATGGTGACAAGGGATATATATTGATTACTGGAAGCTGAACCGTATTGCTGTTAGGAATCATTATTTCTCCACCTTGAAACGACTAGGTACCTGTTCAATTTCAGAGCGCGAAGTTTCTTTCAGATGGAAGTATAAATTGAAGTTATTCTTGAAATCGCCTTTCGTATTTGTAATGACTGCTGTGACGGTTAGTGACGCTAATAGTACTAGCTAAAGCTCTGACTGTTTCGTGAATTTGATAAATAATTTTTTTCTCGTGAGTACTTGGGCAAATGTTCATTGTATGACTTAATAATACGTTCGGAGACGAGGAAGGGCATGAAAATTGTTGGGTCTAAAATGCTGCTGATTCGAGAAACATAACTCTGCTGGATAGTTTTGTGACTATGCTGATTAGTGTATTAACTCTGCTGTTTTGATAACTCTGCTGTTTTGGATAATAGGCATAGTGTAACTCTGCTGCTAGCTCACGAGGACTCTGCTGCTAGAAGAATTACTCTGCTGCTTATTAGTTTATGTATAGTATGTTAAGATAAGTATAGAAAAGATACGTATGAATATTTTACTTGTATAGGAAGTCTTGTAAACCGACTAGGACTCCTTACGCTATAAAAGGAGGTTCTTGGGTTAGGATTAGATATCGATTATCTTAGCATACGTATTGTTTTACACTTCAAGGTTTCTTGTAACCCTATTTCTATTCAGAGCAATCGTATTAATATATTGAAGTGTTGTTTGAGAATTCATTCTTCTTAAGATCAAGTATTAGTTTCCGCATAATATTTGATATACAACCTAAGATCAGTTTCTATACCGATTATCTTAGATTTATCTAAAGTAATCAATAAGATCGTGAAGCTCAACTGGGATCAACAAGTGGTATCAGAGCTTGTGATCTAGAAACTGGTACCAAGAAGAATTTCTGAATACAAGATCTGCTAATCATTAAAGTAAGCAATGGATTCCGATTCAACACACATGATTACTGCATCAAGAGTTCCCATGCTCAAGACTGGAGAGTATGAGATCTGGAAGATGAGGATGCAACAATACATGCGAATGGTTGATTACTCACTTTGGGATGTTGTTCTTGAAGGCGACAAGGTACAAACCAAGACTGCTACTGGATCAGTCTTGACTCTCAAGAATAGTGAGGAGAAAGCACAGAGAAAATTGGAGGTTAAGGCTCACAGTATTCTCATGATGGGAATACCTAATGATTATCAATTGAGTTTTAATCATCTTGAGTCTGCTAAGGAGTTGTGGGAAGCAATTGAACTTCGATTTGGTGGGAATGAGGCTACCAAGAAATCAAGAAAGAATCTACTGAAGCACCAGTTTGAGACTTTTTCTACTTTGGGTTCTGAGAACATTGAAGGAACCTATGATCGACTTCATAAGTTAACCAGTCAGATGGCTCTTTTGAAGATTGAACCATCTCAAGAAGATGTTAATCTAAAGTTTCTGAGAAGTCTATCTTCTGAATGGAACACTCATACAGTGGTTTGGAGGCACAAGGAAGATTTTGATACTATGACATTGGACGATCTGTACAATAACTTGAAGGTTTATGAATCTGAAGTGAAAGGACTGTCAAGTTCATCTTCTACCACAAATAATCTTGCTTTTGTTTCCTCAAACAGCAAGAATAATGGTAGATATCAAGAACAGCACTCTGCTGGTGGTGCTTTTGCTCCTGCTGTTGGTTCACATGTCTCTGCTGCTGACTCTGCTAACACCAACACCATCAGTGATGCTACAATTTGTGCTTATTTGGCTGAACTTACTACAAGTACTTCAGTTATGCCTCAAGATTTGGATGAACTTGATCCTGATGATGTTGAGGAGATTGATATGCAATGGCAGTTTGCAATGTTGACAATGAGGGCAAGAAGGTTTCTTAAGCGCACTGGGAAAGAGATGAAGTTCAGAAGGAACAAGAGTGTGGGATTTGACAAGTCAAAGGCTGAATGTTTTAATTGCAGAAAGAAGGGACACTTTGCAAGAGAATGCAAAGCACCAAAAAGAAGCAATGAAAATTTCAAGAAGTCTGCTGATGAAGAGCCAAATTCTACTACTGCTATGGTATCATGTGATGGGTTAGGTGATTTTGATTGGAGTGATCTTGCTGAGGATGGTCCAAATTGTGCATTGATAGCTGAAGAAGATCCTGAAGTACACATTTTGCTCTCATGGCCTATTCTTCTTCTGGATCAGACTCTGAGGTATCAAATGAATCATCTTGTTCTTTTAAATCATGTTCTGATACAATTGAGATACTTAAGTCTAGCAATGGAAGCCTTAAAATGGAGAATGAAACACTTAAGCTAGATAATCTTAGTTATGAATATGGTTTAAAGAACTTAGAAGAGAAACTAGAGTTTTATAAAAAGGTTGAAATTGAATATCTTGATCAGATCACTATCCTGAAAAATGAAATTATCAAGAAAGATGATGAGATTAAGGTTCTTATGGAAAAAGTAGGAGAGGCTGAACAGGCTAGAGATTTAGCTAAAAGTGAGACTGAAAAACACATTGTTAGGGTGGAAAAACAACAATTTGCCACTGACATTCTCAGTAAACCATTAGGAAGACACTTTAATGGTATAGGATATAATGCTGTTGCTCACCCTACAAAGCTTAGTGCCAATGCCCCTCCTACTAGGACATTGACTTTCATATCTGAGTCTGGAGCCACACCTGTAGGTGAAACTAGTAAACATGTAGTTGAAACTAGTGAAAAAGAATTAGAGTCACCTAAGGTTGAGATAAAGAAGTATGAACAAGCACCCCTGATTGAAGATTGGGTGTCTGATAGTGATGATGATGAAGTAGAAACTGATTCAACCTCTAAGAACAAAAAGGAAGAAATTCCTACTGTTGTTGAATCAAAAGTACCTAGGGCTAAAAGGGTTGATTTTGTTAAGCCTAGGTTTGGTAAAGGTATCTCTAGGAAGATGGCTGAGTATGAAAACACACCTAGAGTATATCCTAAAAGAACAAATAACTTGCCTAGGGGAAACCAGAGAAATTGGAACAACCTAGTTTCACACAAATTAGGTACTGATTTTCAATTACTTAAGAAGGCATGTTATTGTTGTGGTAGTTTTGAACATCTGCAAGATAAGTGCTATAAGAAACCAGCTTGGAACCAATACACTAGGGTGAACCATAGAAACTTTGCTAGAAAGACTCACCCTCACCCCAAAAGAAACATGGTTCCCAAGGAAGTTCTGATGAGAGATGGTACTTCTAGAGTTATCTCTCCTATTGTACCAACAGTGCCCATAAAGAAGGAAATAGTCAACTCTGCTGTTCAGGCAAACTCTGCTGTTCAAGCAAACTCTGCTGTTAAGGCAGACTCTGCTGTTTTGCCTAAAGTTGTTACTGATACTGTTGTGGGAAATCATTTTTATGCTGTTAAAGCCTCAGCTTGCTGGGTCTGGAAACCAAAAGTTAAAGTTTTAGATCATGTTCTCAGACACAGCAGTGCACCAATGCAGTTGAAGAAATTTGACTACTTTGATGCACAAGGTAGATCCAAGTCAGTAATGGCTTGGGTCCCCAAGAGAAACTAATTCTCTTACTTTTTGTGCAGGGCAATCTACAAAAGGAGCTAAAGGACAAATGCATTTTTGATAGTGGATGCTCTTCACACATGACTGGAGACCAGAGCAATTTGGAGAATTTTGAAGCTTTGGATGGTGGATATGTTGCCTTTGGGAATGACCCCAAAGGAGGAAAGATTGTTGGAAAAGGCATAATCAGAACTGGAAAATTGGATTTTGAGAAAGTGTATTTGGTGAATGGTTTAAAGTTCAATCTTTTTAGTGTCTCACAAATGTGTGACAGAAAGAATTTTGTTCTTTTTACAGACACTGAATGTCTTGTCTTATCTCCCGACTTTAAGATACCTGATGACAAATTAGTACTTCTTAAAGTCCCTAGAAATGACAACATATACAGTGTGGACATAAAGAACATTATTCCCAAAAGAGATTTAACTTGTCTGTTTGCCAAAGCCACTATTGATGAATCCAAACTATGGACACAGAAGGCTTGGACATCTGAACTACAAGGCTATCAACAAGTTGGTGAAAGGGAACTTGGTCAGAGGATTACCTTCAAAGATTTTTGAGAATCCTGAAGTATGTGTTTCTTGTCAAATGGGAAAACAGCATAGAGCATCTTGTAAGTCCAAATTGGTGAATTCTATAACTGAACCTTTGTTTATGTTACACATGGACTTATTTGGACCTACCTATGTGCATAGTTTGAACAAAAAGATGTATGGCTTAGTGGTTACTGATGATTTGAGTAGGTTCACTTGGGTATTCTTCCTAGCTACTAAGAATGAGACTTCTGGTATTCTTAAGGCTTTTATTACTAGGATAGAAAACCTATTTAATCACAAGGTTAAAATCATCAGATGTGACAATGGAACTGAGTTTAAGAATCAAGTAATGAATCAGTTCTGTGAGGAAAAGGGTATAACTAGACAATTTAGTGTGGCTAGAACTCCTCAGCAAAATGGTGTGGCTGAGAGGAGAAATAGAACATTAATTGAAGCTGCTAGGACTATGTTGTCAGAGTCTAAGTTACCCACTATCTTTTGGGCTGAAGCAGTCAACACTGCTTGTTATGTGCAAAATAGAACTAAGATAGTTAAACCTCACAATAAGACCCCTTATGAGTTATTGCATGGTAGGAAACCACTGATTGATTTCTTTAGACCATTTGGGTGTCCTGTCACTATCTTAAACACCATTGACCACTTAGGCAAGTTTAGTGAGAAAGCAGACATAGGTTACTTGTTGGATACTCTACTGAAAGTAAGGCTTTTAGGGTTTTCAATCAAAGGACTGGGCATGTGGTGGAAAATTTGCATGTTAAAATCAGAGAATCCACACCTAATGTTGAAGGAAAAGGTCCTGAGTGGATGTTTGATATTGATTCTTTAACCAAGAGTATGAATTATCAACCAGTCATTGCAGGTACTACTAACATGTCTGCAGGTACACAAACTAACCCCAATGCAGGTACACAAGCAAAGAAGGATGAAACTGCAGAAGAGTTTGTTTTGATTGAAAGAAGCAAGTTTGATCAGTACTTCACACCAACAGATAAAGAGGGAAAAAGTTCAGATGATGCTGCTGTTCATAAGGAAGTTCCAAAGGTTTCTGTAGAAGGAGATGATGAACCTTCTCATGATGTCAAGAATGATGATAAGGAACGGAATACAGAGTCAGATGTTGCTGGGCAACAAGGAAATAAACATAGCAGCAGTTCTCTCAACTCTGCTGCCAAGCCAAAGCACTCTGCTGATAAGCCAAAGCACTCTGCTGTTAGGCCGAAACACTCTGCTGTTAGGTTTGGTAACTCTGCTGCTATGGATAAGGACTCTGCTGCTGATAAAGATGGTGATTCTGATGATGATTCTGCTGATGAGATGCCTGAATTAGAAGAAGTGTATGTGGATACTGATGATGAAGTTGTTGATGTTTTTAGTGCTGAAGCTGATTTATCAAACTTGGAGACTGACATACCTGTTAGTCCCACACCAACAACAAGAATCCACAGGAATCATCCAAAGGAGCAAATAATTGGTGATGTTCACTCTGCTGTTCAGACTAGAAGTAAATCAAAAGGGTTGAGTGATTTGCTTGATCAGGGATTGTTTGCTCAAACACTTAAGAAGAGGAATAGCCACAAGGATTTACAAAATTGCATGTTTGCCTGTTTCTTATCTCAAGAAGAACCTAAGACCATACACAAGGCTTTGAAAGATGAAAGTTGGGTTGAAGCTATGCAAGAGGAGTTGCTGCAGTTCAAGCTTTAGGAGGTCTGGACATTAGTTGATTTGCCTAATGGAAAAAGGGCAATTGGAACAAAATGGGTGTTCAGATGTAAAAGAGATGAAAGAGGTATTGTCATCAGAAACAAGGCTAGATTGGTGGCTCAGGGATACACTCAGGAAGAAGGGATAGACTATGATGAGGTCTTTGCTCCAGTTGCAAGATTGGAGGCTATCAGACTTTTCTTGGCATATGCCTCATACAAGAATTTTCCTGTGTATCAAATGGATGTGAAAAGTGCTTTCTTGTATGGAAAGATACCTGAAGAGGTTTATGTGATGCAACCACCTGGGTTTGAAGATCCTAAGTATCCTGATAGGGTCTACAAAGTGAAGAAAGCACTGTATGGACTACATCAAGCTCCTAGAGCTTGGTATGACACCTTATCTCAGTATTTGTTGAATAATGGTTTTCACAGAGGAACCATTGATAAAACATTGTTCATTAAGAAAGACAAAAAGGATATTCTACTTGTTCAGGTCTATGTAGATGATATCATTTTTGGGTCTACAAATAAGGTGTTATGTGAAGGTTTTGAGAAGTTAATGCACAGCAGGTTTGAGATGAGTTCAATGGGAGAACTGACTTTCTTTTTAGGACTACAAGTTAGGCAGAAGTCAGATGGGATTTTTATTAGCCAAGACAAGTATGTGGCTGATATGTTGAAGAAATTTGGTTTCAAAGATGTGAAGGCAACCAAGACACCAATGGATAAAAATAAACCTTTGCTCAAGGATGAAGATGGGGTAGAGGTTGATGTACATCTGTACAGATCAATGATTGGCTCATTGATGTATCTGACTGCTTCAAGGCCAGATATCATGTTTTCTGTGTGTGCTTGTGCTAGATTCCAAGTGTCCCCAAAAGTTTCACACTTGGAAGTAGTCAAAAGAATTTTTAGGTACCTAAAGGGTCAACCAAAATTGGGTCTTTGGTATCCTAATAATTCACCATTTGACTTGATAGCATACTCAGATAGTGACTATGCTGGAGCTACTATGGATAGAAAATCAACTACAGGAGGCTGTCAGTATCTTGGTCATAGGCTTATCTCTTGGCAATGTAAGAAACAAACAGTGGTGGCTAATTCAACAACTGAAGCAGAATATGTTGCTGCTTCTAGCTGCTGTGGACAAGTGCTCTGGATTCAGAACCAATTGCTGGATTATGGGTACAATTTCATGAACACAAAAATTTTCATTGACAACAACAGCACAATTGTGTATTATCAAGAATCCTGTTTTTCATTCTAAAACAAAACACATAGAGATAAGACATCATTTTATTAGAGATTGTTATGAGAAAAAGTTAATTCAAGTGGTTAAAATTCATACTGACAACAATGTTGCTGATTTACTTACCAAATGTTTTGACATAAGTAGATTTCAGTTTCTAGTTGCTAGTATTGGCATGATCAATCTTTAAATCTTTTAACTATCTTATCTCTGTATGTTTTTGTACATTTTTCTAAGGATTTGTGCTGTTGCTAGTCATTATCTGGTGTTTAGTCAAAGTCTGCTGTTTAGTTGTATATTATGCCTACTCTGCTGCTATTTTGGAATATTCTTGCTTGTGTTTGTTGTTTTCTACTAACCTTTTGCGATACATATCCATACACAATCAAGTAAAACATAAACAGAGGAAGTTCATTGATTCAAAAGGCATAAGTACATCATACATTCATTCTGTTCAAAAGGAAAGATCAAAAGACATCAAGCTACAAAGATTCACAACCTAAATCTTAGCAAAGTCAGGCATGACCTTGCTACGAGGTCCCCTAGTGCCCATTGCTTCAAACACCCTTGGACAGGGGAGTGCAAGTACCACTGGACGTGGTGGTGGATCCTGCTGCTGACTGGTAGAGGGAGCTGCTTTCTTTTGCTGCTTCTTTTTCTTTGGAACTGGAGATTTCTGCTCCACCGGACTTGGCTTTGGATGAGGCATGTGGACACTCTTTGCAAAGTCGGCTGCGGCTTTCTCCATTTGCTTCTGCAGTTCAGCGGTTATTGGATGTTTTGGAGGGATGATTTCCCAGGCCCCTTGGTAGTAGGTCATTGATTTCGGCCAACCTTGCTGTTTCCCAGGCCAATTTGCTGTTTCCTCATCGCTTGAATCTTCAAACGAAGATGGTGTTGATGGGAGTGGATCGGAGTATGAATCTTCCATGACTGCTTTTCCTTTTTGTTGTGATGTTGATGCATTCTTAGGAAAGTAACTAGCCCAACCTTGTGAGTCATCGGATGATGAATCTGAAGATATTTCGATGATTGGAGTTTTTGAAGAACTCATGATTTGATTGTTATTGGAGTTAGGGTTGTGAATTGGGGATTTAATTTAGTGATTAAGGATTTATGGAGTTAAATGTGGGGTTGGTATGGTATTTAAGGAGGTGATTTTAAAGATTTTGGGAATGTTGACTTTAGGTCAACACTTTCATAACTCTGCTGATGAGTTTGAAAGTTGAAGGGTCAAATTGTAACTTTTGGCGCGCTCTTAAACCTAATTAGATAGAAACGGTATCTTTCACCAATTTGATCTAATTCCATTTTAATTGCTCAAGAATTACATTCGACTATCACCAAGAACATCAATTCATATCATTTCACCCAAAACCCCCAAATCAAATGGCTCGAAGAACGTTTCCGGAAGAACACAATCAGATAGCATTTCTCAGTAAGGTTGCTGCAGCGGATGGATTTTATGAAGTTATGGATTTTCTGGGTTCGTCTAAGTTAAGGTATGCATTAACAGTTGCTCCTACCATTTACAAATCACATATGAAGCAATTTTGGTCAACTGTTAGGTTGGATGTATTAGATGGTGAGGAACGATTGATAGGTAGTGTAGATGGGGAAGATATTGTAGTTAGTGAAACAACAATTAAGAGAAGTTTGCGCTTATCAGGCACCCCAACACCACCTACTATTACCCCAGAAGTAGTTATGACTGAGCTTGAGACTTTTGGATATGAGAGACCTGAGAATAGTGGACCATTTTTGAAAGGTCGTATGTGTCCCCATTGGAAGTTTTTACTGCATACTCTACAACATTGCTTGTTTCCCAAAATAGGTGGTTGGAGTGAGTTTAATGCTTCTCAAGCAATGGCTTTAGTGTGTTTAGCCACAGGGCAGCCCTATGATTTTTCTTCTATGATATTTGAGGGGATGAAGAAGTTTATCAAGAAGAAGTTTTACTTGTACCCAAGGTTTCTACAACTTATAATAAACAGACAACTAAGGGAACCATTGAGGCATTCACAAATTGAGCCCTGTAGTAGAATGGCCATCAAGATGTTTGCATTTTTAAAGAAGAATGGGAAAGGATTTTCTGGTGTTATTACTCCCTTAACTGAGCATATCTTGAATGTAGTGGCTGAAGTGAATGAGGATGAAGAGGCTGGAACACCCACAGCTTCCCATCACACATCCTCATCTACAAGCTTAAATGAGTCATCTTCCACTGAACCACAAAATACCCAAACACCTAGGACTTCACAAGAGGGCATTGTGCAACCTCAGGCCAATGTCAGTATGGTAGCAGATGAGGCTGATACAGGTGTTGGAGGTATCATGATGGAAGAGGCTGGCACTACTGTTTCCAACTTAGTAGTTGAACAGGACAGTGTCAACATAATTAAGACCTCAACCATGGCAACATCATTTGTAGAAGGTTCTCAGGAACCTGACACAACTGGTGGTAACCCCAGCCAAATGGCTTTTATGGGGGGCTCAGATGTTCATCCTAGGGATGAGACTGAGTTTATGTCCAAAGATTCACCTCTCGGAGAAGGTAACACATCTCGAAGTGATGAGGACAGAGATGAACATATTGAATTGATGGACACTGATGTACATATTGACATTGCAAATGATACACCTCTCGGACCAGGTCACACAGGTCGAAGTGTTGATGCTAGAATTGAACTTGAAACTGATGATTTGACGGCTAAAACACCTGTACAAAATGTCAATTCCAATGATCAACCTCTCGGGTCAGGTTACACAGACCGAAGTTGTGAGGATATCATGAAACAATTGAAAGAATTGACGGAAAATTGTACAAAATTGTCAAAGGAGGTCCTGGATCTAAGAAAGGAGTTAAAGACAGTTAGAGCTACTCAAGGTGCTGAAATAAGGAGGCTTAAGCTAAGGGTTACACACCTTGAGGGGAGGCTCAAGAAGAGGTCCAAACCAAGTTTGGAAGAGGATGCTTCCAAACAGGGGAGGAATGAACAAGAGGCTGTGGTGAATGATAAGGATCAAGAGGATGTGATAGGTTCAGGGGAGGTTGAAAAGGATTTTGTTGAAAATGTTGGTGAAAAGGGTGACTCTGCTGGTGCAGAACACTCTGCTGATGAGTTAAAGGTTTCTGCTGATGAGACTGAACAGAGTGAAGGAGTAAAGAACTCTGCTGATTCAGATGATGAACAGATGACTTTAGCTCAAGTGTTGCTGAACATGAACAAAGAAGATAAAACACCTACACAATCACAACAACCTGCTGCTGAATCAAGTGAAAAGTTTGAAAGGATGCAAAAGTTGGCTGATGAACAAGCTCAAATTGCTCAAGATGAAGAATATGCAAGAAGAGTTGCAGCTGAAGAAGAAGGAAATCAGTTTGAATTTATGGAATGCTCTACATTTAATGAAGTTAGTCAAGAAGAAGTAGATGAACAATTGCAGTATTTCATTGATTCTGATATGATTGTAAGAGGTGAAGCTAGGATGATAGCAAATGATGAGCAGTTAGATGGAAGTGAAAAGACAAAAGAGCTTGTTGATTTTATACTTAAAAAGAATGGATTAGCTAAGTGGGAAGAGCTGATTAAGAGGATTACAGATGCACAAAAGCATGGTTACAAGCAAAGGTCATCTTCAAGGAAAGCATTGGTTAAAGACATGAAGTACTATTTGAAGAATGCAAGAGGCTATCAGATGAAGGATTTCAAAGGCAAGTCAGATCACTTAATTGAAAAGGAGTTTTATGAAACTTATGCTAAGTTAAATCCAAGAAAAGTTTCTGAGAAGAAGAGAAATCCAGAAGTTATGGGATCTGACAGTATGAAAGCATCTGGGAGTGGAAGTGTTTCAAAGAAACAAGATGACAAGGAAACCATGGAGTTTGAGAGAGAAGAAGTTAAGAAGGTTATTGGTTATAAGAGGACAGGTAAGAGAATAAAGCAGATGGCTAGAAAGAAGAGGAAGACTGAGTCATTGGTAAAGAGTGATTCTGAAAAAGAAGAAAGTAATGAGCATCATTTTGAGGAAGTAACTGCTGAGGATATGAAAAGAACAATGGATATCACAGTTCATGTAACACAAGAGGAACCAGAGATAGTTAATGCAGTTCCTTTAGATACAAAATATTCAATCATCTCTTATGCACATACAGTCAGGGATGGAAGTGAAGCTTACTGGGAGTTTAAGAGGTCTAATAATATGTATTATGGATTTGTTAGATTTTCTCAGATGCTACATTTTATGGATAGAGATGATGTGATGCAGACATGGAGATTATATAAAGAAAAGTATGGTGATACTAGACCAGAGGTGATGTATGAAAGAATTCACTATTACTTTTTAAAGAACATGTTTGAACCTGATGAGAGAGATATTGAATGGAGAGATTTGTTGAACTCCAGAGTTGATAGGTGGTATTTGTATCAATCTTGTGGAGTACATGAATTGGTTTGTAAGGGTGTTAAGGTCTACATGCTTGTGGAGAAGGATTACCCTTTGAATAACAATACAGCAGTGATTACTCAGATGTTAAAGCCTGGTATGTTGACATTGCAGAATAGTTTCTTTTCAGATACTCAGGCTTATAAATTGATAACGAAATATGAGAAGATTCTTGAGTCAAAAACATCAAAACAGTGAAGTGTTTGAAAGCATCCTCCTGGTGGATAATTGGATTTAAGGAAACTTGATGATTTTTGATGAAAAATATCAAGTTTAGGGGAGGATTGTTGGGTCTAAAATGCTGCTGATTCGAGAAACATAACTCTGCTGGATAGTTATGTGACTCTGCTGATTAGTGTATTAACTCTGCTGTTTTGATAACTCTGCTGTTTTGGATAATAGGCATAGTGTAACTCTGCTGCTAGCTCACGAGGACTCTGCTGCTAGAAGAATTACTCTGCTGCTTATTAGTTTATGTATAGTATGTTAAGATAAGTATAGAAAAGATACGTATGAATATTTTACTTGTATAGGAAGTCTTGTAAACCGACTAGGACTCCTTACGCTATAAAAGGAGGTTCTAGGGTTAGGATTAGATATCGATTATCTTAGCATACGTATTGTTTTACACTTCAAGGTTTCTTGTAACCCTATTGCTATTCAGAGCAATCGTATTAATATATTGAAGTGTTGTTTGAGAATTCATTCTTCTTAAGATCAAGTATTAGTTTCCGCATAATATTTGATATACAACCTAAGATCAGTTTCTATACCGATTATCTTAGATTTATCTAAAGTAATCAATAAGATCGTGAAGCTCAACTGGGATCAACAAAAATCATCTTTTCACTTTGTTAGGAAATTCGTCGATCATTTGTACATTCTGAGAGATTGATATTTGTAGAGACAACGATGTTCTTAATTGAGGATACCTCTTTAAATTCCGCAAGTTTTGAAAACTATCACCAAGTGGTCAAGACCGATGACAGAATGAAGAACTGAAACCTTTTTGAACTTTGCAGAAGAATTCTGGATGATGTTTACAAGTTGCGATACCATTGAGAAATTTCGTGAACCGAGCGAAACAGCTTAGTTTGATTGAGAATGGAGTTTTGGAAAAGCTGAAATAGGAATTAGCTTCCTTACCCTCGGGCGGAACAATTTTGGGATATTTCAGAAAGAGACTCGGTGATACTCCCTTGCTGCACAGAAAGTTTTCGTATACATCAAGACAACTAGAAACGTGTCAGAAGAATTATTTCACTGCCTGGCCTGGAGTTGACAACAACGGCGGCTACCCTGAAGAGTGAAGACATTCCTTACAAGGCAGGAGTGTTGGCGATGCAGAAGAAGAAATTCTAGTCAAGATGGCGAACCTGGAGCTGATAAAGACATGCAGTCTCACTTCCCTATTCATCTTGTTGTACTAAGATGAATTGAGAGCGGAAGCAGACTGGATGATGAAGAGATTTAAAGATCGTGCCAGAAATCCACAATACTCCATCACATTCCAAGAAGAGCTGCAGGAGGCTCGACGAACCAGACACAAGTTCCCGATTTTGGTTTCACTTCCCTAGTGATGGACAGACGAAGACAGATTAACCGGACTTGAGGAGTTTGGATGTGTTGAATGAACGGATTTTTGTAACAGACCCTTTATGCTTGGAAGAATTGATTCTATGAAGGCCGAAGTTCTTGACGACTAACTTTCTTTCCGTTGACCCTCTTAAGTTTCGTTATATAGTAATAAGATCCTCTTATGATTTAAGTTTCCTAGAAGCATTTCAGTTCGTGTTCATTTTTCGTATGTTCGGTGATGGCTTTGTTTGAGAGATTTTGGCGAGTTATGGAAGATATGATGCTTGTGACGGCGTACCTCACTTCTGCTAGGCAATCTGGGATTTTGATACTCTTGCGAATAGTTTTGTCTTCCCGCTTGACTATGACATTTGATCTTGTTGACCTTTGAGACTATAGAAGTACTAGGTGGATTAAGATAGGTTGTTTTGCTTACGACTCGAGATAAAGTATGATCATCATGAAGGCATATTTATGTGGTGCTAGTATTATGACGCCTGATCAACGTGATAATACTTACACCATATAACGTGCACTCATTGTGGCCATAGGATATCTTGGGGAGTACCTAAGAAGTTTAGAATTTGATCTCCGTTGGATTATCCGTGATTAGTGAGACTTTAGGTTCATTCTACCTATGCGTATACTCTGCCTTTGTTCATTAGATATCTGGATGAGTTTGAATTCTCGTTTTGCATTATGTTGACCTCAGTTATGAATCTTAAACTCTTTGTAGAGCTCTCTACTGTTGATACAGTTAATTTGATTTGAAATCTTGTTCGCATTCCGTATGAGCTATCTGAAGATTCACCTATCGTCCATTTGATGTTGCATGGACCTTTTGTTCTGATTCAACCTGATTTTGTCTCCTTTTGATAAATTTGAACCCACCTCGTTTTGATTTGAGTCATGAGAACTATTTGGTCTGAAGACCTTTTTGGAAGGACCGCCCCGGACGTGAGAATATTTGTGACGATCTTTTGCGACTTGCTACGACTTCGTTTAGCTTTGTGACTTCAATTTTCGAGGACGAATTTTTTTTAAGAGGGGAAGAGTTGTAAAACCCGAAAATTAATATAATCCGAAATGACGAAAATACCCTCCGAATTTTGAACTTTTAAGAACTTATGAAAATATATAAGTGACTTCATTTCGAACCTAACCTAAGTTACCTAACCAATTAAGTTAAATGTAAAACATTACATTATGAATAATATGTACAAAAAAAAAATCTTATACTCCTAGCTAAGATAGTCGACCCATACTTGTTGCATAACAAAAATTCGGCCCAAGTCAAATAAGAGGGGATAAGAACAATCAAATAAGAATTCCACTAATTAAGCTCCTTCCCTTTTTATCTCATTCAATCACACGGTTTTGCTTGAGTCCATATATCCGAAAATTTTGAAACCCTAAACTCCCTCACCCTCATTCAATCGGCAGCCAAAGAAAAAAAAAAAGAAAACCCTAACTCTCTCAAAAGTCTCGGCTGTTCTTCTTGCTGCTGCTGCTGTCGACCTAAATACAACCCAAAGGAAGGCTTAATCTTGTTCTTGATTCGTGTTTCATTCATCATAAGGTAACCGTGTAATACAAATATTAATCTATTCGAATGTGTGAACCAAAAACTAATCAAAACCTTGTGTTCTTGCCTTGTGTTTCTGCCGTACGACCCAAAGGAGAAAGAAGGAAAAGGATTCGATCGTGTGGTGTTTTGATCTCTCGTTATTCTGTTCTTCGTTTGATCTACGAGGGTATTGTATCACCTTACCTTGTTCAATCCTTGTTCATGTCCTTGTGTTCTAGTCGAATGAATGGTCACATAAAATGATACATAAAATCATAATCATAAAGCACTAAATCTAATATGTATGAATCGGCTATGTGAGTGTGTGATGAATTTATTGGTTTTGATTATGTTAAGACCTGTTATAATCAACCTAAACATGTTATAACTCATCTATAATCATTTGGTGTCAAGAATTGAAGGTTGGAATGACAAAACTCTAAGTATATGCATGAAATTATAAAACTGCTACTGATCTGGAAATTTATCCGACTTTAATCGAATGTAAATAAATGATGTGAACGTGTTTTTGGGTGTTTTCAGAGTCTAAAACTAAGTTCAATGAAATAGCTATCTGGAAAAATTAATTTTGTAATTTTTAGAGGCCTGGAAGGTTACTTTTTGATTTTTGGAAAATTAAGTGTCTAATCGAATTCGTATGTCTGGAAAATTAGTCCGTATTTATGATTTTTAATTTTCAAACCGTGTCGAGTTAGAAGGTATCCTTTGAACTGAGTCATATTCTATATGTCTAATAATAACTGGAATTTTTATAGATTTTTATAAATTTATCTGAAGGGGTAAAAAGGTATAAACTTGTCGGGTGTTTCATCAGATACGATTCTGGAACATGTTATAGAAATGGATTTTTCATTTGTACCTATACAACTTAATAAAATCTAGAAAAATTACATAAAATAGTTAAGACATTGTGGAACGTGTGTGAATTTTTATAGATTTTATTTCGAAGTATTAATGTGATTCATAAATTATTGGAAACGTGTTAAATTCGTATGTGTAAAAGGCTGATACGGGTTAAAAAGATTAAAATGGTGTTATGTGTTTATTTTCTAAACTAAAGGGGTCTAAAGTGTTATTCATTTAAATTAAGGGACCTAACTTATGAAAAACCTGTAACTTTATAGTAATTACATTTTACACCCTAACTTCATAAGAATTGCATACTAATCCCTAAACTTGTTATAACCACATAATAAACCCTAAACTTATGAAAACTACTTATGAACCCTAAACTTACGTAAATGACATTATGAGCCTTAAACTACGAATATGATCATCTTTAATACTTTAAATTGACTTACGGGAATGTTAATAACCAAAGTTACTAAATATGGAAACTTGTTATTTTTGGAAAGTTACCTAAAATAGAAAGACAATTAAAATGGAACCTTATGATTATGAAACTTATAAGTACACTATGATTATTTGTAGATCGGCTGAAGAAGGAGTGATCTCCTATTTGATTTACTTTTCATTTTTCTTGCTTGCGTATTGCGTTAAGGTACAGATATTCTACCCTTTTTAAGTAAGGGTGCTTTCGTTCTCATGACTTTCTTGATCTTTGATTCGTTATAAGATTCCATAAGCCATTGCTATGTTCCCCTACACTTTGGTTCGTTTGTTTGATTCATTTTGACTTTGATGTTCAATATGACCCTTTTGCTTTAAGCCTCTATAATGATCCATTTGATATTCGTTCGTTACCTCGTGATATTAGTATTCGAAACACTTGATACTTCGAAGGTTCATTTGAATTTGGTAACTAGATGTGAAAACCTTTTTAAATTATAACATGGAAAAGTTTTGAGGAAAACTTATATTGAAATGATGTTTTTGAAATATGCGATACCACTTTTATTTGGGATCTTACTAAACTTTTATGAAAATTACTTTTAAAGACTACTTTTGTGAAAACAGTTAATAAAGATCATTTTTATGAAAACCATTTGATAAAGATTTCTTTAAATGAACCATTTGATTATGAACCTTTGATCCATTCATTTTGACTCAGTTGACTTTGATATTGGATATGAACCATTTGCCATGAACCTTTGATATTTGGACTTTGACTATGATTCGATGACTTAGACTATTTGAACCTTGCTTTGATTTGGACCTTTGACCTTTGACCCTTCAGTTTGATACCCGAGCCAAATGTGTTTCCTAGCCATGAAGGTAACATGGCCATGTCATTGATGCACCAATGGCATGACTCCCGTGTGGTCGAGTGATTTTCCACACCGTCCCCATTGTGATTGTGATATGCGCGCTTTATATTATTATGGCCAATGTGATTTGTGTGGGGGGCGCATGGATGCATCCTAGGTACGTATTTGTGATGTGATATGTGATATTATTCGGTGACTGATGCATGGGTGCAATCCACGTCTTTCACAAAATGTGGGAGCTGATCACTCCAATTTGATACATGAGGACACCCCTCATATTATCTGGTTACTTGAGAGGTATCCCCTCTAGATTGCTAAAGGATTGTGATATGTGATGTGATTTGTGTGGGCTCGTGGTGGATTACTGACCTTCCCTTTTCCCTTTCTTACTTTGTACCTTTGTCTATACCTTATGTTATTCCATTGCACTATACCATATATGTTCGTTTCCTTTTGCTTTCGTTTCCGTCTATTATATATCTGTTCACTGGGCTTTTTAAGCTCAGCCGCATTTCTTTTCCTGCGACAGGTTTTTAGTAGGAAGCTGGGAATGGGAGGAGAGTACCTTGGACTTAGAAGACTTGATAGTTATTCTGGATTAGAGTCGATTAGAAGTTAATATATTTTAGGAGTTGTATTCACATTTGTAACCTTGTAAATTCAGTATTTCATTTGTAACCTTTGAGAATTCTTGTATTACCTGAAATGTATGCTTTGTTTTGATCTAATATGAAGCCATTAGTGTGACATCTTTACCCTTATCGGGTTGGGGTGTTACACCAAGTCCAAGTCTTCACACACCGACACATGAACTTACACAAAGTCCTAATCTAGATACACTACTCCACGGACTTACACTTTGTCCGTATTTATCCTAACACACCTAATCACGACTCACACACAAGTTGGATAGACAAATTTACAATATATACAAGTTAGAGAGTTTGGGGGAAGAAGAGAATCGTAACACAAGTTACATTTGTGTGTGATGACTCTAACACTTTGTTTACGAATACGGGTGTTCTTCTCTTGCACTTTGATGTAGAGGGTAACGGGATCACTTATAAACATATATCGACACGTTATAGTGATCAAAGAAAGGAGGAAGAAAGAACATATTGTTTTTGTGCAAAGAGGGTTAATTTTTCTGAGAAAACAGTGCGGTATTTATAGGCACCAGGAGGAGCTAGGGATGGTCCCTTAAAGTTGGACGGACCCTTATATACGGGACCGTCTCGACATGTTTAAGGATGAAATTCTGGTCATTAAATATGTTTTAAGGATGAATTAATGATGGTTCAATGATTGGTGAATAGTAAGGTTTGTAATTGTTTGTAAAAAGTATAATCCGATCTAAAAGAAAAAGTATAAGGATCTGTTTTGTCAACTTTGAAACTTCTGGGATATTTTTGTAAGATCATATACATCTGTAGGAATGTGGGAAAAATATAACTTTGGGGTCCTAAGTGTAAATATTGCATTATAATGAATTAATGGCATATTAGGGTTACGATTTGAAATTAATTAAAAAGGAGGGACCAAAAGTGTAAATCTGAAATATTGAGGTTGTTTTGAGTTAATACTGATATAAAAAGGTTGTTGTGTAATTTTGAGGATTTATGGGCTAATTATGTAATTGTTATGAATTATGACTTAATATATATGTTTTGTAAACTTAAAGGACTAAATATGTAAATTCTGAATTATGAGGGGTCTAATCTGTAAAGTACTAAATTCTGATGGTATATTCTGTAAATTTTAAATATAATATGCTTGGTTGGTAATTATGGATATTGTAGGGTTTAATTTGTAAAATATGTAATTATAAGGTTGGTTTTGTAAATTATGTAACTAAAGGGGTGTAATCTGTAAATTGTGAAACTTAAGGGAATAAAATGTAATTCTGAATAAAGTGAGTGTATAATTCTGTAACTTAAAGTAATTTTCACTAATGACCTTGGAAATTAATGAAGTTACATTTAAAACCCTAAACATTGTATAATTGTCATAATTAACCCTAAACTTCTGTAACTTGATAAAATGTAATGTATTCCATAATAATCTTTGAATAAAGGTTCAACCTAATCTGAAATGATAATATCTGTTAATTCTGGAAACCTGATTATTATGGAAACTTACTAAATTCTGGAAACCTACTAAAAATAGAAGTTACTTATAATGGGAAGATAACTGAAAACCCCTTTCGTATTTCTGTTTTCTACTCCTTAGGTTCGAGGAGGGAGTGATTTGATTTCCTGTCAGCCTTTTCTATTTTGTGTGCTTGCATTGAAATAAGGTACATATATTCTGCCCTTTTTAGTAAGGTGCCTTCGTTCTCTTTTGATTATTGATCTTGATTCGTATTAGGATTTCCCGATGCCATTGCTATGTTTTCCCTGCTTGTGAACCTTGATCTGTTGTACTTGTTCTTGAACCTTTGTTTAAACCCTTGTCTTGATCTTTGGTTTACACCTTGTTCTGAACCTTGCCATGAACCTTGATATGAACCCTGCCATGAACCTTGATATGAACCCTGCCATAAAACCTTGACTTGAACCTTGATACTTTTGGATATTATAACTGGATGAGAAAACCTATTTAAGTGATTTATGAAAATGTTTTAAGAAACTATTCGTAAGGCTATCTTTATAGAAACCATTTTTAAAAGACCTTCTTTATGAAACTGTTTTAAAGATCACTTTTATGAAAGTCATTATTAAAGGATTTCTTTTCAACACCTATGATATGGATTTGTAATATAAACTGTTAAAATGAACTTTTAAACAAACTGATATTGACTTCCTGATATTGACCTCTTGATATTGAACCTATTCCTGATATGAACCTTCTGATCTCCTGTCTCGAACCCTGATATGGAACTTGATTCTAGAACAATCTGACACTTGACACTTGACACCTGATACTTGATACTTGACACCTGATACTTGACACTTGACACTTGATACTTGATACTTGACCTTGACCCACAGTTTGATATTACGAGCCACCCACCAGGCATGAGGTGTTCATGTCCTTGTCATTGATGCACCGATGACTTGACTCTAGGGTAGGAGAGAGATGTCCTATCCCGTCCCTGACTTGATTATATGGTGTGTATTGGTAGACTCTGGCCACCTGGGGCGTATGGATGCATCCTAGACTTGTCTCTGTTTTCTGTATATGATATATGACTTGTTATCTCTGGTGACTGATGGTGTGTGCGATGCACGTCTTTCACAACCTCTGGGAGCTCATGACTCCAACCCTATGAGGTAACCCCTCACCCTGTTATATCTGATACATGAGGACACCCCTCATATTATCTGGTTACTTGAGAGGCATCCCCTCTGGATTTCTGATATGGCTACATGTTTATGATATCTCTGATTTCTGGGCTCGTAGTGGATTTCTGTTACCCTTACACTTACCTGCTAAACCCTTGACATACTTGCATGACCTTGACATCACTTATCTTTCATTACTGTTACATTATACTTGCACATTATCTCTGACCGGTTCTTATTTCTCTTCCTGTTCTTTATTCTATATTATTGCTTTGTTTCTGTTATATCTGTTCACTGAGCTCTCGTAGCTCAGCCGCATTTCTTTTCCTGCGGCAGGTACATTTAAGCTAGGAGCTGGGTTTTAGCTTGGGATGAGAGCAACTTGTGTGAAGTTTAGACCTTGTCATTCTAGTGTGACCATTTGGATATTATTTCTGTTATGCCATTGTTTGGGCATTTTGGATTCTGTTTCGTACTTCATTAGTCTTGTTGACTTATTTTCCTTTGATTTTTATTATTAAGGCTTCCGCTATTTTATCTCTTGAATGCTTGTATCTGATATGAAACCATGTATTTGTGACATCTTTGCCCTTTCGGGTTGGGGTGTTACAATTCCAAATGATCAGCTTTTGATTTTCAACAAGTACAAATGTGCTAAAACCCTTTTTGAAGCTATTGTGGCTAGATTTGGTGGAAATGATGCCACCAAGAAAACTTAGAAAACTCTCCTCAAACATCAGTTTGAAAATTTGCAGCCACAACAAATGAGTCTTTGGACAGTATGTTCAATAGACTTCAAAAGCTTTCAAGTCAGTTAGCCATCCATGAAGTGATGATAACTCAAGAAGACTTAAACTCCAAATTTCTTAGGAGTTTACCCTCTGAATGGTCCATGCATGTCATTGTCTGGAAAAACAAACCAGATATTGATCAGATGAGTCTTAATGATCTCTACAACAATTTCAAAATAGTAGAGCATGAAGTGAAGAAGACTACTGGTTCAAGCTCAGGAAATATGGCTTTTGTATCATCTCCAAGCACCTCAAAAGTTGTAGATGAAGAAAAAGATGAAAGAGAAGAAGGTACTGCCAACACAAATTTTGGTACTGCCAGTACTTCTAGCAGTACCAAAACCATTCTAGATGAAACAATTGGTTGTGCTTTCTTGACATCACAACACAATGGCTCCATATTGACTTTTGAAGATCTTCAAGAGATCCATGAAGATGATCTTGAAGAAATGGACATAAAGTGGCAACTTTCACTTCTGAGCATAAGAGCTAAGAAGTTACTGATGAGGACTGGAAAGAAGATTATCATAGATGGTAATGAGCCTGCTGGGTATGACAAGTCCAAAGTGGAGTGTTACAACTGCCACATGAAAGGTCACTACTCAAGAGAGTGTAGAAGACCAAAGAAGCAGGATGATAAGGGAAGAGGGTTTGATAACAAGAACAAGGGAAGCTTTGAGAAGAAAGGAAGCTTTGAGAACAAGAGTAAGGCTGTGGAAATCACTGAGCCTAAAGCAATGGTTGCTATTGATGGGATGGGTTTTGATTGGAGTTTTATGGGTGAAGAGGAGTCAACTTCAGATGAATTGGCTTTAATGGCTTTCTCCACTCCTGAGGTACAAACTACCAAATGTTCTAATAATTGTGAAGTTTTTAAAGAATTAGAAACTTTAAGAAAATTTTATGATGAACTGACATTAGAACAAAGAAAAACACATCAAGACCTAGTAAATCATAAGTGTGGTATGGCCAAACTTGAAAAACAAATAATTCACTTTAGGGAAAATGAACTCACCTTTTCTGATGCAAAAGCCATTCTTAATAGGCAAATATTTTTGAAAGATGCAGAAATAAAAATGTTAAGAACTGAGTGTACTAAAGTGACATTGGCAAAGAATAATATTCAACTAACTGTTACCACATTGGAAACTGCTTCTGACTGTACTAGAAGCATAGTTGAAAATCAGATGAACAAAAGAATCAAATCTGGGATAGGATACAAGACTTGTCCTCCTCCTTACAGAGGAATTCCTTGTCCCCAAGGTATTGATCTTGCAGAATCAGGTTTACATGAATTCATCAACAAACCATTAGCTAAACCTGTAGAGAAAAGTGAACCTGTTGAGAGTGCTAAGGTAGCTTCACTCTCCAAGGTGCTCACTGATAAGAAATCAGATGTTTTAATTATTGAAGATTGGGTATCTGATGATGATGAAGAAGAGACTGTTTCAATCAAAGGAAACAAAGTAGGACCAATCAGTCCTAAAAGAGTAGAGATTAAGACTAAGGCTAAAGCTGTTCTGAAAATAGTTGAAAGTTGTGCTAGGTGCAATAGCAAACCTAGAGGTAGCCAAAGAAATCGGAATAATCTTAAGTCACACCAACTTGGTGATGATTTTGTTTTGTACAATAAGGCTTGCTATTATTGTGGTAGTTTTAATCATACCCATGCTTATTGTAACAATTGGGTTTCTGGGAGTACAACAAGGTCAAAAACAAATGGAACAAACCCCAGAAAAAGTTTTTTCAAGTCTAACACATCAAAAGTTAATCATACTATTAGACAAAATAAGCCTGTTATTTCAAAACCAACTACTAAGGGTGCAAGAAACACTTTCAAACATGCACCTAGAGTTGAGAAATATCCCATTGAAAAGAAATCTGTGGTCAAAACACAAATTTGGAGACCAAAACCAAAAGGTCCTGCTAGACCAAATGGTACTGCCAAGATTGGTACTGATAGACCAAAGACCACAAAATGGATTAAAAGGGAAAATGATGTTAAGTCCTCAGCATGTTGGATATGGAAACCACTCCAATCAAAAGGTGCATCAACAATCCTAAAGAGGTTTGATTTCATTGATGCAAGAGGCAAACCAAGTCAGTCATGGCTTGGGTACCCCAAGGAAACTAATATGTCTATATATGTGCAGGAACATTCAACTGATATTGGTGATCAAGGATATGTAGATAGTGGATGTTCAAGGCACATGACAGGCAACATGTCTTTCCTCACAGACTTCAAAACAATTGATGGAGGATATGTTACCTTTGGGGGAGGAATCAAAGGAAAGATTACTGGTAAAGGTACTATCAAAACCAGTAAATTAGATTTTGAAAATGTGTACTTTGTGAAAGAACTTCAGTTTAATCTCCTTAGTGTCTCACAAATGTGTGACAAAAAGAACAATGTTCTCTTTACTGACAATGAATGTATGGTTCTTTCTTCTGATTTTAAAATGCCTGATGAAAATCAGATCCTTCTTAAAATCCCAAAAAGGAACAATATGTCCAGTGTTGATTTAAAGAACATTGATCCTAAGGAGAGTTTAACTTGTTTAGTGGCAAAAGCCTCATTGGATGAATCTATGCTTTGGCATAGAAGGCTTGGTCATGTAAACTTTAAAACAATCAACACAATTGCAAAATATGATTTGGTTAGAGGTTTACCCAAAAAGATTTTTCAAAATGACCAAACCTGTGTTGATTGTCTAAAAGGCAAACAACATAGAGCTTCTTGTAAGCCCAAGACCCATAACTCAATTTCTCAAGCTTTGTATATGCTTCATATGGATCTCTTTGGTCCTACTAATGTGAGTAGCTTGAATGGTAAAAGATATTGTGTTGTAGTTACTGATGATTACAACAGATTTTCTTGGGTTTTCTTTTTGAGATCTAAGCATGAAACAAGTGAGATTCTTAAGTCTTATATAACTGAGGTAGAAAACCAAGCTGATAAGAAAGTAAAAGTAATCAGATGTGACAATCGGACAGAGTTCAAGAATAGGGTTATGGATGACTTTTGCAAAGAAAAAGGAATAAAAAGAGAATTTAGTGTAGCTAGAACCCACAACAAAATGGTGTAGCAGAAAGGAAAAATAGAACACTTATAGAGGCTGCTAGAACAATGTTAGTAGACTCTAAGTTGCCTATTTCATTTTGGGCTGAAGCAATAGGTACTGCTTATTATGTGCAGAACAGGGTTCTTGTGATAAAACCACATAAAAAGACACCTTATGAACTTTTCTTTGGTAGAACACCATCTTTAAGTTTTATGAGACCTTTTGGATGTCATGTCACTATTCTCAATACCAAAGATCATTTAGGCAAGTTTGAAGGAAAAGCTGATGAAGGCTTTTTGATAGGGTATTCTTTGCAAAGTAAGGCCTATAGGGTGTACAATAGTTGCACTAGGCTAGTGGAAGAAAATCTTCACATAGAGTTTCAAGAGAAACTAACAAATGTGAAAGGCATTGGACCAGATTGGATGTTTGATATTGATAGGCTTTCAGAATCTATGAATTATGTGCCTGTTTCAGGTACAAATACTAATGATAATGCAGGTTTTGAAGACAATGTTGAAACACCTAAAGATCAAGATTACATCTGGATGCCAATTTGGAAAGGGTTGGATTTATCTTCAAGTCTTGAAGAACCTTCAAATCCAACAAATGAAGGTACTGAAGATGATCATGGAACTCAAGGTCAAGAGAATCAAGAAAGTAGTGCAAATGACAATGGTACTGCTAGTTCACCAGATGGTACTTCCAGTTCACAAATTGGTACTGCTGAGCCATTAAATGTTCAAACGGATGATTCTTTACCAGAAGAAGTGGGGATTGGCAATCTTTCATTTACCTATGAAGTTCCTACAACACACAACACAAGAATTCTCAAAGATCACTCCACTGATGATGTGATTGGTAGCATTGATTCTGGTGTTAGAACAAGATCTCAAGTCTTGACTTCAGACCAAGAAGGGTTTATCTCATCTATCTATGAAGAAAAGAATCATGAAGTTGCCAACATATGCCTGTTTTCTTGTTTTCTTTCACAGGTTGAACCCAAAAACATTAACAAAGCCTTAGATGATGCAAGTTGGGTTGAAGCAATGCAAGAAGAACTTCTTCAATTCAAGCTTCAGAAGGTTTGGAAATTGGTTGATTTGCCCAAAGGTCACTGGGCAATTGGAACCAAATGGGTGTTCAGAAACAAGAAAGATGAAAGGGGGATAGTGATCAGAAACAAAGCAAGATTGGTGGCCCAAGGGTATACTCAAGAAGAAGGGGTAGATTATGAAGAAGTTTTTGCTCTAGTTGCAAGACTTGAAGCAATTAGGCTATTCTTGGCCTATGCTTCTTTCATAGGCTTCACTGTCTATCAAATGGATGTTAAGAGTGCCTTCTTATATGGTACTATTAGAGAAGAGGTGTATGTTTCTCAACCTCCAGGCTTCATTGATGCAGAGTATCCAGAAAAGGTGTATAGGGTTACCAAGGCTCTTTATGGTCTACACCAAGCTCCTAGGGCATGGTATGAAACATTGGCTTGCTATCTATTAGAAAATGGATTCCAAAGAGGCAAGATTGATCCAACTTTGTTCATCAAAAGAACCAAGAAAGATATCTTGCTGGTGCAAATTTATGTTGATGACATTATCTTTGGATCCACAAACCAAGACTTGTTTGTAGAATTTGAAAAACTTATGCATAGTAAGTTTGAAATGAGTTCCATGGGGGAACTTACTTTCTTTTTGGGTCTCCAAGTGAAACAATCAACTGAAGGCATATTTATCAGCCAAGATAAGTATGTAGCAGAGATCCTAAGGAAATTTCAATTTGCTGATTCTAAGGTTGCAAGTACACCAATGGATTCAGAAAAGGGGTTACTAAAAGATGCTGAGGGTGAAGATGTAGATTTGCACAATTATAGATCAATGATTGGGTCCTTAATGTATCTTACATCATCAAAACCAGACATCATGTTCTCAGTATGTGTATGTGCAAGGTTTCAAGTACATCCCAAAGTTTCTCATCTCACAGCAGTCAAAAGAATCTTTAGATATCTCAAGGGTCAACCTAGGTTGGGTCTTTGGTATCCAAGGGAATCATCTTTTGATTTGGTGGCTTATTCTGATAGTGACTATGCTGGTGCAACTCTAGACAGAAAATCCACAACTGGTGGATGTCAATTTCTTGGTTGCAGACTCATATCTTGGCAATGCAAGAAACAAACAATGGTGGCCAACTCTACAACTGAAGCAGAATATGTTGCTGGTGCAAGTTGTTGTGGGCAAGTTCTTTGGATCCAAAATCAAATGCTTGACTATGGGTACAATTTTATTAACACCATTATTTACATTGACAATAGCAGTACTATTTGTATCATTAAAAATCCAGTTCAACATTCAAAAACAAAACACATTGAAATCAGACACCATTTCATAAGGGATTGCAATGAGAAAAGGTTAATTCAAGTTGTCAAAATTGATTCTGAAAAGAATTTTGCAGACCTTCTCACCAAAGCTTTTGATTTAGGTAGATTCAAATACCTAGTAGGAGGTATTGGAATGATTAATCTTTGAAAAACATGTGTTTTTGTACATTAAATAACTGGTATTGGCTTTTAAACATGGTACTGCTAGTTAGTCAAAAGGTACTGTCAGTTCATAATTGGTCCTGCTAGTATAAAATTTGCTATGTTTTGTTCATATTGTTGCTTAAATATTTACAAATGCTATAGATCAAGTGCTTTGCACTTTGTTCTTTTGGTTTGCAACTAACATATTTCAGGTTGATAACAAAACAAGAGATCTTCCAAACAAAAAGGGAAAATATGAGTTATTTATATCTCCGAGGAGGTAACCATCTCAGGGGAGGAAATAATAGC